>CADCXT010002815.1:600000-1106182 GCA_902806775.1 Microtus agrestis | reverse complement strand
TGAGATATCATCTTACGCCTGTCAGAATGGCTAAAATCAAAAACACCAATGATAGTCTTTGCTGGAGAGGTTGTGGAGGAAGGGGTACCCTCATCCATTGTTGGTGGGAATGCAATCTTGTGCAACCACTTTGGAAATCAGTGTGGCGGTTTCTCAGGAAAGTTGGGATCAACCTACCTCTGGACCCAGCAATACCACTCTTGGGAATATACCCAAGAGATACCCTATCACATGACAAAAGCATTTGTTCAACTATGGTCCTAGCAGCGTTGTTTGTTATAGCCAGAACCTGGAAACAACCTAGATGTCCCTCAGTGGAAGAATGGATGAAGAAAGTGTGGAATATTTACATACTAGAGTACTACTCAGCAGTAAAAAACAATGACTTCTCGAATTTTGCATGCAAATGGATGGAAGTAGAAAACACTATCCTGAGTGAGGTATCCCAGACCCAAAAAGAGGAACATGGGATGTACTCACTCATAATTGGTTTCTAGTCACAAATTGTGGTCATTGAGTCTATATTCTGTGATACTAAAGAAGCTAAATAAGAAGGTGAACCCAATGAGGGCTGCTGAGAAGCCAAGGTCAATGGCACAGGGTTTTGATCCTACTTCATGTTCTGGCTTGGTGGGAGCCTAGCCAGTTCGGATGTTCACCTTCCTAGACCAGGATTGAGGGGGGAGGACTTTGTACTTCCCACAGGGCAGGGAACCCTGACTGCACTTCGGTCTGGATAAGGAGGGGGAGGAGGGGGGAGGCAGGGAGGAGTGGGAGGAGGGGGAGGGAAATGGGAGGCGGGGAGGAGGCAGAAATTTCTCTTTTTTTCCAATATAAAAAAACTAAAAAAAAAAAAAGGATAGCTTACAAACTTTTGGTTGGATGTCCAATGGTTAAAGCTCTAGTGATAATATTCTTATAGGAGACCTTGAGCTGCTAGGTAAAATTCTTACAAAAAACAGTTTCCAATAGAGAGCTTAAAACAGCTGCCTAACAGGTACTCAAGCAGGTAAAGTATAAATCAAGAGATAAAGTATACAATAATCAACAAATACAGTATATTAATTATAATTCAGATATGGCAAGTGTGTATATTAAATGTAAAACTTATTCTACAACAGTTTTATAAAAAATGAGGCTTATGGCTAAATCTTATCAGTTTTGCTAGTTAAGATATTAAGCTCTTAATTTAAACCAGTAGCCTGTCTGATATAAAAGGACAGGATAGAATCTGGAAAATGGTTTAACAAAATTTTGACTATGATCAAGGTTTCTTATTCTAAACAGTAGACTCATTGATAACTTTTAAGATTGATTCCTGGATATTTGCCTTTGCTAAATTCAAAGGCCAAAAACAATGGTATTTTCCCAGATCATTGCTACAATTTATGCACCTGTATTTTGCTAAAGCTATAGCAAAAAATCCCTTAAAGGATTTTATGCTAAATTTTACAATTGGCTCTTCCAATGGAGGAACTGCATATATGGCTAATTATAATAAAAATTATGGAGCATAACAAGGCTCCTTCAAAGCAACTCATACAAGTTGACAGCAGATCCTTATGCAAACGGATCTGGCTTGTTGACACCAAGCTGACCTTTGCTAAGACAAGGTGAAAAGCCCTTGCATTGCATCATGAAAAAACCCGACCTATATATATTTGGGGTCGAGGATGTGTTTGCGCTTTTTCACAGAAAGAAAATGAATTCTGAACGTGATGTCGAGGCTGCGGACACAGAAGAGTTCCAGACTTCCAGAGGTGATTGAGGAGAGATCTTTGGTCCGGTCTTCCCTACCCCCAAGGAAAGGAGTGCCTGCTGACAAAACCAGCTACACCACTCTGCATGGTGTCATCCAGCCCCCAGAATCCAGGGAGACCCGGCTGACATAAGGGCCAGGATGTGCTTCATGTACCTGAAACCAGCTCGCCTCACCCTGGCTACCCCACCTGTCCAGGAGCACAAATGCTAAACTGCTTCTGCAGCTTGAACTCTGGTCTGCTTGGGAGCTGAGTTGCAGACTAAACATCAGACTGCTTTAAACTTTGGGACACAGAACTCATTTTAATTAAAATATTAACCTCTCTTCACTTAAGAAGGGGGAAAATTGGGGGTTCCTGTGACTGTTGCCCAGAGGCTGGAACTGGTGGTATATGATAACAACAATGTATGTCATTGTACTCCCACTGAATTTGAGCTAATGATTTTTTTTTTTTTTAAAAAATGGGGTGTGTTTAAAAAAAAAAAAACTCAGTCAGTGGATGCTGACACATGGAAGTCTCACTGCCCAGCTTTCCCCAGATTCCTGCCACAATGACAAGTCAGGCAATGACAGACTGTCTTCCCAACCCTGGGATCTGGCAGCAGAGGACAAACGTAAAAGACTCTAACTAAGAAGCTCAGGGCAGGTGTTTGGTGAAGCCACAGCTGAGTGTGCCATGTTGTTAACACCCAACACAACTTTTTCATTTTCATGGTATTCTCCAAGTTCCAACCAAGGGAGAGATTTTCTCTCCTGGTGATATTGCTTGATCCCTTTTCTTATAATTTAAAAAGATTTATGAAACTCATTTTTTTCCCCAGAAAGCTCAAAGCTTATTTTTATGGTGTATATTGTTTATAAGTTTGCTTGCTGTAGTCTCGACAGCTGAGATGAAATGGATGCCACTATGATCCCCTCTGTGTTCTACCCAGGGTTCCTTGCAGATTGGTGAGGACTGTTTGTTGGAAATCAGCTTAGGCTAATTAAGCAAAATATAAAATCACTAAAAATGAATAGTGGCTCAGAGAACATGGCTTGTTCTTGAGGGGCAGAAACCAGGGCAGGATACAAACCTGGACACATAAACTATCACAATAACCCAAGAACAAAAACACCCTAGCCAGGGTGAGTGCAACAGCTGGGGTCTCACACATGACCTGTGACTGCACACACCTAAACCGATCTCACAAGTACCAATAAAATCAGTGAAAACAAAGTCCAGGAGGTGAAATGCCCTTGAGGAGAGAAACTAGGGCCTAGACAGACCCCACAGTGTCTGTACACAATACTCTTAGTTTTGTTGAGGAAAGTAGTTTTGTACGTGTGTACTATTGTAAGTCACACCAACCCATACATTCATAAATGAAAAGTAAACAATAAATGATTAAAGATCGAATTCGATATAAGTTAGTATCTTTGAAAGTCTTTATGTTCAGTTAACTATGCTGCAATTCTATGTAGCAGGCTATGCCCACAAAGAGTTTATTATCTCTATTTAGAAAGAATATAAGCATAAAAAATAACTAATGGTTAGTCCTGATGGAAGCAGAATACTAAATTTATGGCCTAAGAGGCACTTAGCACAGCATTTGATAGCATAGCTTCTGGAGAGACATCTTTGATTAAAATTCTAGTATTGATACTTAAAGATGGAGACCTTGACCAAGTTATTTAACTTTCACAGTTTATAAAGTGAGTATAATAATAATCCCATACAATAAGGTGTAGTGCTTACTTGAGTCTCCTTTAGTACCCATGTTGTTGAGACTTCATGATTGTAGCTTCCCTGACATTTCTTGGAGACACAATCTCACAACCAATTTACAGGAATATAAAATGGCTCAATTTGGTTTCTGAGAATAATTCAGTATGTATGTATCAGATGACTTAGCTATTTTAGCCCTTATGTTTACCTAAAATAAATGAAAAAAAACTTCTGCATAAAGATGTGTACTTCATTCATTGAATATATTTAAACTCATATAGCAACTGTCATCAACAGGTAAATGGTTAAACAGATTGTAGTATAGTCATAGAGCAGAATGATATTCTACAGTATAATGGAATATTTATAATGAATGGTTAATGGAAGATTCTTAGAATAACTGTATTAAGTGAAAGAATCCTGTCAAAAGGGAGCATATATTATAATTCATTTAATTAAAATCATACAAAATGTGCTGAGTGTGTTGGTTTAGGACTTAATCCAGCACATGAAAGACTGACATTAGAGGCTTGCCCCAAGTTGGATGCCAGCCGGGGGTGCATTAATAAATTACAGGCCAGTCTGGGGCTACAGTGTAAGACTGGCCCCAACAACAGGTCCCTATAAACTAACAATAAGGACTAAACACTGTGACATGTATATATTTATCTGTGGTGAAAGATGTTTGTCAGGTGTTGGGGGCAGGACAGCGTGGAACGGGTGAGAAGTGGTTGAAGAAGACAAGAAAAATTGTTGGTGATATGGTTATGTTCATTACCCAAAGCCCCATGATTTTCAGGCTCACACCATTGTCAAAACACATAAAGTCGAATACTTTAGATATTTAATGTTTTATGTCAATTATACTTCATAAGCTACCAAAATTTTTCATGATGCCGTGAATTGGTCTGAGTTGTGCTTCAAGAGTGTGACCAGGGAACCATATTTTATGTAGGAGTGAAATCATAAGGCTGGGATCCTAAGAAGAAACAGCGTGCAATGGTTTTGTGAGAGCTAGTAAGAGATGGCATTGGAATAGGTTTTATCAGAATGGAAAAATAATGAACTTATTTAGCATTCTTATCTCAGTTAACAGGGTAGTCTTTTCTCTTCTCCACAAAAGCTCAAAATTATTTTGGACCACTGAAGTCTCATTGTTTTATGAAATTTAACCGTTGTTCAGCCATAGCTTATGTATAAAAAGCATTGTAATCATCTTGGAATTGGGAGATCTCACCTTATTAGTTACATTCCCCTTCATATACCCTACCAAGTCTCTGGTCAGGAACGCCTTCTGCAAAACTGTGGTAGCCACCGAGTTCCTGGCAGTTGCATGCACAACTGCTGATATTCACAGAAATAAGGGTAAAGGAGCCAAGCACCATCCCTTCACGGTCAGTGGTCAATTACTGGCCTGGTGTTGATGACCAGAATTTCCATGCTGGGGATTCAATTTGTATGCTATGTAATTATGACTACCAGTTGTTAGGATATTATGTGTTTACCAACAGACAGGTATGGTTCAAAACTCCACCATCAATTTAAACCAAAGCTTCATGCCCTTCATTAGGTTTTGTTTTTCCATACATAGTCAGGTTGGCCTCAGGACAAATAAAATTACATACAAGTGCAACCCTGAGTTTTATTTTCCCCTATAGGTTCTAAATAATTTGGCTGTAACTCTTTGGGGATGACGTTCATGGAAAAGCCTATAATCTTTGTTATTGTATTTCTCAGTTGCAGGTACTTCCAGAGCTGTGATTTATCTAAATTGTATTTTAGTCACAGGGTTGTAAAGAGGATAATGTGTAAAGTCTATTGAGACATTGTTAGTAAATTTTAAAAATTACTTTCTGCATCCAGTTAGGTCAGGGTGTTTTTTCACTTGTGCATTTATGTCAGGATTATGCATCAGAGAAGACTTCAAGGGAATAAAAGTTAAGCACCTACAAATTCTCCAAGAGCTTGTCTGTTAAGATAAAGTTATCACTTGCAGGGCTCAGGGACAGCCCTTAATGAGGCAACAGCCTAAAATGGCGGAACTGATACAGGAACAACACAGAGATGCTTTTGAAGTTCCTCTTTTTGGCTACTTTGCACTATTCTTTCTGGTCCAATACTGTAAATTGAGACTGCATGTTCGTTTCCTGGCAACCTAGACCCAAATAATCACACAAAATCTGTATTAATTAAACCACTGCTTGGCCAATAGCTCAGGCATGTTCTTAGCCAACTCTTACCACTTAAATTAACACATTTCTATTATTTTATATTTTACCACAGTGCTTGTGGTTTGTTACCCACATCTTGCTTCTTGGGCGACTACATGGCGTCTGCCTCACTTTGCTTCTTCCTCCCTGCATTCTATTTAGTTTTCCCACCTAGCTATATTCTGCCCTGCCATCGGCCAAAGCAGCTTCTTTATTAAGCAATGGTAATAAAAGATAATCACAGCACACAGAGGGGAAATCCCATATCATAGTACTGAAGTTTAGATCTCAGTGCCAAGTGCACACAGTCACACACCAGGAGTTATTCCTAAGAAACACTTGTCTTGGAAGATTATATCATCCTTACAGTGCCACTCCATTCTGTGGATAGTAAAGTGTAAGCAGCGTAATAACCAGGCTAGCGTAATATGAAACAGCAAATTTTAATGAAAGGATAGCTTACAACACCAGGGATCCAGCGATGAGCAGGAGATACAAAAAAGAGAGCAGTGGGGCTCATGCCAGCCAGATTTATATGTAAACATTAGCCCGAGGCAAACAAGCCCCCCCCCAATGGGCTGGGCTATCCCTACAGTAAAGAGTCAATGATACAAATATTAAGGAGGGCTTTGAGTCCTCATCCAGTAGACAGGAATCTACTGCAGTATCATTGCTAGAGAACTATGGAGCTTTCAAATGTAAGCTTAAAATTCAACTCTGTGTTGAATATAGGTGAAACAGCTCAACTTCTTAATTTTAAAACTTTTTAATCAGAGGTCTTACAATTCACTAACTGAAGACCAAGAAGAAATGGCAAGGGCCAATGGATCAGAGGAAACCAACAGAAAACTCCAACATTAAAGACAGCAGGTACTAGCAGCAGTGTGAAGCCTCAAATTTTTAATTACAGTTAGAAGAAAAAGCTGGGAAACAAGGAAATTGAAGGAAGAGACCTATCCCTGAGCTTTACATGCAGGGCTGTATTGTAGATATATCAGTTGGGACTGGACCCCAACCTTTGCTACATGCAATTAAGGGACACTACGAGCAGAAGAAAGAGTGAGATATTCTACTCCAGGGAAAAGCTCATCAATTGGTTATCAAACACCAAACAGTCAACCCTGAAAACAAACATACATGTAGCATTATACATACTGAATGGGCTGTATTTAAGAGTGTGTTGTGTGTGTGTGTGTTGTTTGTGTAAATATATATATTTAATATATTAAGAAAAAATAGAGACATAAATTTGAAAGTGTTTGGAGAGGGATGAGAAAGATGGAAACGATGTGATTATAATCTTAAAAACTTTTTGATTAAAAAAGAAATGAAAATGAACTAGCAGAATATTTTATTGATTTCTGATTTTCTTAGTTGATCTTAGTTGTTAGATTAAATATCGAATAAAATACACTCCTCCTGCCCCCCAAAACATGAACTATCACCAAGCAGAGAAGACCAGAGAGAAGTGGCAGCTAGCTAGAAACCACAGGCAACCCTATAAACTGGACTTTACCCACAACAGAAGGGTGTTAATGGAGAAACATTAAATTTAAAAACATTTTTGGAGCTTACTGATAGTTATTTAGCAATGTGAGTTTCTTTATTTTTGACAAATACGCCACAGTAATATACAGTGATCCCATTAGGAAACTGAAATGGGCAGGGGTTGCGTGGTAATTCTCCATGGTATCTTTGGAAATATTCTGCACATCAAACATTATTCTAATGTAAAGTTTATTTTAAAATGAATCAAACAAAATCATAATTGGAAAAACAATAAAGTAAAAACAGTTCTGTGCTAAACGATTTAGGGGATTTAATAGAAAGATGTGAAGCCCAGCGGGATTTGTGAGGCCTGGTGACCGTGAACTGAAAGCATGTCTTTTTTGGTTGTTGTTTTAAAATTCATTTTACATACCAGCCACTCCCTCCCCTCCACCCACTCCTCTCTCATCTACCCCCAAACCAACCCCCACCCATCCTCAGAAAGGATAAGGCCTCCCATGGGTAGTCAACAAGGTCTGACACATTCAGTTGAGGCAAGACTAAGCCCCTTGCCCACCATGCATCAAGGCTAAGCAAGGCATCCCACCATATGGAAAGGGCTTCTAAAGCCAGCTCATGCATCAGGGATAGATCCTGGTCCCATTGCCAGGATTCCCACAAACAGACAAGGCTACAAAACTGTCGCTCACATTCAGAGGGCCTAGTTCTGTCCCATGCAGGCTCCAAAGGTGCTGGTGTAGAATCCATGAGCTTCCACAGGTTCAGGTCTCTCTGGGTTTCCCCATTATAATCTTGAATCCCTGCTTCTCCCTCTCTTCAACCAGGGCTTGGCTGTAGATCTCTCCTTCTGCTTCCATCAGTTACTGTATGAAGGTTCCTTGATGACAATTAGGGTAGTCACCAAACTGATTACAGGGAAAGGCCAGTTCAGGCATTATCTCCACTATTGCTAAGAGTCTTAGCTGGGGTCATCCTTCTGGATTACTGGGAATTTCCCTAGCACCAGGTTTCTCCTTAGCCCCATAGTGGCTCCCTCTATGGAAATATCTTTTTCATTGCTCTCCCACTCCATCCCTCCCCCAACTCGTTTCTTCATGTTCTCATCCCCATCCCCTCCCCTTTATCACTACCCCTATAACCCCCACCCCCTACCAGTTTACCCAGAAGATTTCACCTATTTCCTGTTTCCAGGGCAATCCATGTGTCCTTCTTAGGATCCTCCTTGTTACCTTAGGGTTCTCTCTGGAGCTGTGGATTATAGTCTGGTTATCCTTTGCTTTACATCTAGTCTCAACTTATGAGTGAATATATACCATGTTAGTCTTTCTGGGCCTGGGTTACCTCACTCAGGATGACTTTTTTCAAGTTCCATCAATTTGCCTGCAAACTTCATGGTGCCACTGTTTTGTTTTGTTTTGTTTTGTTTTCAGATGATTAATACTCTACTGTGTAAATGTACCATTTTCCCATTGAAGGTCTTCTAGGTTGTTTCCAGGTTCTGAATATTATGAATAATGCTGCCATGAACAAAATTGAGAATGTCTTGTTTCAGTTTGAGAGCTGAGAATAAGGGCTCCATTGGGAAGGGAGTTTAGTATTGGACAGAGAAGAGAGGTGTGACCAGAATCGTGGAGAGGAAAGATTCAGAGACTCCTAGGCAGCTAAAAGTTGGAAGATCAAAGCGCGCATTACAGATCAGACCCCAGGAGACACCTGTTAGGACACTGTTTTGGAAAAAAGGAAACAAAATCACCAAATCTGTAATCGCAAGGGGAGAATTAGATGCATGCTAGCAGGCAGAGTCGAAGGCAGACCATTAGGGATGTCCTGCAGTAGTCTGACCTAGGCAGAATCGGTAGTTACACAGAGAATAGGGCACATCTGAAAACACAGAGGAAGTCAAAGAAGCAGCCATTGATCATTTCACCGAAAACTGCTGATACGGAGGGCAACCACTTAAGAAACAAAACCGGTATGTTCCTAAGAGAATGAACCAAAGCTATAGGAGGTTCAGGTGTTACCACAGATGGAAGCTGTCCCCAAAGCTCCAACCCCGAAGATTTTGGGTGCTAGCTTTTCCCAGGCCTTAGAGGACTGGATTTGTTTTTATTATTTTATGAGTATACGCACGTATGTGTGAGTATGCCTGCATGAAAATCTGTGCACCACATGCATGCCTAGTGTCAGAGGAAGTGGTAAGCCTCCATCCAAATGGCTATTGAGAATTGAACCCTGGTCCTTAGCAAAAGTGCTCCTAACTACTGGGCCAACTTGCTAGCCCCCTAAAGTAGATCTTTAAGACACAGTGTCATTCTCATGCTTCCTTACATGGTTACTACCTTGTTGGGTTTTGTTTTTCATTTCTGTTTTTGAACTCCCTTAGTCTTTGAATAGCTGGTAGGAGCTACACTTTGCCTCATCTGAAAATATTATCCAACGGAGTGAAAACTGTAAATTTGTAAATAGCTCCTTCAGTACTTAAAATGCCTACCACATGGTTTCTGGGAGTTCATATATCTGCTGCCAGGAAGTATATATCTTAACTGCTAATTTCAATAAACTAACAGCTGTATACACAAATAAAAAAGGAGAGAAAAAGACGAGATGTAATGATATAGAAACAAAGAAAATCTCCAAGATCTTTTGT
Organism: Microtus agrestis; assembly: GCA_902806775.1. Lineage (NCBI taxonomy): Eukaryota > Metazoa > Chordata > Mammalia > Rodentia > Cricetidae > Microtus > Microtus agrestis. The sequence goes on along the minus strand of CADCXT010002815.1, from coordinate 1,096,349 downwards.
ATAATTTCCAAATTATTTTTATTTAAAAAAATTATTTGGGGCTGAATAGATAGCTCAGTGGTTAAGAACACTGGCTGTTCTTCCAGAGTTCCTGAGTTAAATTCCCAGCAGCCACATGGTAGCACACAACTATCTATAGTGGGATCTGATGTCCTTATGGCATAAAGTCATATCTGTAGATAGGCACTCGTATAATAAATACATAAATCTTTTTTTTAATCATGCTAAATATTTGTTCATAGTATTTCCCCTCTACCAGCTCATCCTAGATCATCTCCACCTCACTACCCATACAACTTCAGATTATTTCTTTCTCAAAACAAGAGAAAATCAAAACAAAAACCCCAATATATGAAACCAAAAGCATATACAAATAGACATGAAGTCCATTTTGTGTTGCCTGTTTACTCCTGGGGTTTGGGCTTTCCCTGATGTAATTGATATAGCCAGTGACACTCATTGGAAAAAAACTAGGTTTTGCTTTTCCAGCACATATCAATTAGTATTAGTTTCTTGGCTATGAGTAGAAATTTGCATCCATTTCTTGTTCTCGGTGATGGGAGTTTGTCTGTTTCAACATGTATGGGTCTTGTAGATATTGCCACAATCTCTGTTTTATCTTGCTGAATGTAGAAGCCACTCTTTCTATATGGTCATCCACCCTCTCTGGATTTTACAGTCTTTCTATCTGTTCTTCTGCTTATATACCCAGGCCTTCCTTCATGGGAGACACTTGAGAAATACTCCTAGGATTGAGTTCATCACAGTCTCTCATGTTTTGCACATTGTCCAGTTTTGGGAATCTGTATTGATCCCCCATATACCACAAGAAGCTTCTCTGGTCAGGGTTGAGCAGTGCTCTGTTTGATATAACAATATATATTAGAAGTCATTTTATTGTCATATTCCTTTGGCAGAGTAATAGCAAATAATAGCAGTAGGTTTTTCTCTGGGACCCATGATCTATCTAGTATAAGGTTCTTGGGAACATTATCCATGACAGATAAGGGTTTCATCTTATTAAGTGGGCCATAAACCTAAAAACAAAGCAAAATAAAACAAAAAGATAATTGGTTACTCCCATATCCTTTGTCCTCTGTACCAATATTGCATTGGTATGTCTTCTTAGGCATGTGAGATTTGTAGGTAGCAGCTTTTGTAGGTGGGTGATATTGATGATTACTTTTTCCTCCAGTATCATACAAAAATAATTCCAGAAATATGAATTCTAGTCCAAAGGATGAAGTTTCTAGTTGGGCACCAGCTCAATTTCTCCATGTTCTGAACAAAAGCAATATCTTCAGCAATACAGTTTTATCATTAGGTTATAGCGGACAACCAGTCGCCTTGCCAATAACTTGTGCTGTTTTCTGGAGGACAAACAACAGAAAATATCTTCAATAATTAAAAATTAAGATTCAAGTCAGAAGTGTCAAGACAATTGAAAGATAAACAACCCAATTGAATGATTTAATAAGGGGTCTGAATGGGATACTCACAAAATATGACTCAAATATGTAATGCAATTATGAAATCATACTTTAATAACTAATCAGGAAAGTTAAAGTGAATAAAATTTATACTTATCTGATTAAAAACATCTTAAAATTTAAACAGCATACTTCTTTACTGCCAGTGAAATAGTAAGGGAAAAATTAAAGTTTGATATTTTGACAAGTTGAAGACATGTGTGCCCTATAAATCATGGAATTGTACATCTAGAAATATAGTCTAAAAAACTTCCTCCCTTTAGCAAGGAAAATATATTTAATATTACTATCACATTTTTAGGTAATAGAAAACAAAGGGGATCAACTATGTGTCTATCAACCACATGTACCTACCTGACAATATGGGAATAGATCACAAAAAAATCAGCATTAACTTAATGATTAGAATAATTTATATGTCTGAAAATAAAATAGGAGTAAGGTATGGAAAATGACAGTATAATTTAATAGAACAATTTCCAGTATATATCTCCGCATTCTGTGTAGGAGATACCAGGGAGAGAAAACTATAAGGACAGGACAAGAGTCTAACTAAAATTGTTGTCTGTGTATGCCCTGGAGATAAAAGGAGTAAATCACAATGAGTATTAGTACAGAAAATATTCAAAATTGTTTGTGTTTTAATAGAGCAAATGCAATAAATTTCAATGAAATATGTGCTTTTTAAATATTTATGGCTTCCTGTGGGTTTAAATATTTCATAAATTTTAAACATAAAAATAGTAAAATTGTAAATTTTTCAAATATTTCAAGAAGATGAATGCACATTTCTAAAATGTTTTGATATATAAACTCAGTGAGAATTTAAATCTTTTGTGTACAATGTGTTTTCCAAATAAAATGCATCATAGGGGCTGGACTTCAAAAGGTGTAGGGCTGTGGAGATGGCTCTGTAGTTAAAATACTTACACTGCAAGCAAAAGTTGTGACATACAGAATTTATATAAATGCCATGAGGACATGGCAGCTCATCTGTATTCCAGACTCATAGGAAAGAGATAGGACACTAGAAGCAAGCTATCTAGTGACAATATTGATATTCTCTTTGACCTTTGGATTTGAATAAGAGACCTTGCCTCAAAGAAGAAGGTGGCAGACAAAGCAAAGAAAAATCCCAATACCAACCTTGGGACTGTATATACACATGCACCTACACACCCACATATGTAAATATTCATACATATATTCGTGCACATCACACACATACACACAAAAAAAGATAAAACAGAGGGAAAGACATAAATCCCATGTTTTCTCCTATAAATAAAATCCAGATTTGTTTTAATTATTTTAACACTCATACCATCCTCCATTGTTTCAGTTTGATTACATGATTTTAAGGTTTAGAAAAAGTGGATCTTTATCATCTTTCCACTCTCAGATTCTGCTAGCTAATATGGTATACATTTTATAGCTTTATAAGCAGTAAAAGATCTCACAATTAACCTTCAACTCTGCACAATGTTCACTTTAACAGACTAACACTCTACATGTATGAAAACCTTAATGTACATCATATTGGTGAAATGAGTCGCCATACTCGGTCGGTCAGTACTTGTAAAAATGTGAAAGAAAATATCATATAAGATACACCTCTTTCCCATAAGAAAGGTACTGAATAAATCCAAACACAAGAAATTAATACCTCATATTTTAAGAACCATCCGTAATTATAAGATTATTTATACATGTGAAGCATTACATTCTTTACAACATAAAATAATAATAGACCACACATTTGTTCTCTAGGATATATGCAACAGAGCCAACTGGTTGAACAATGTCTATACTTCCCACTTAGTTACGAGCGTCAAAAACATAGGAACCTATCTTTCTATCATTTCTCTTTTTTTAATTTTTTTTTATTAAAAATTTCCTCCGGGCTGGAGAGATGGCTCAGTGGTTAAGAGCATTGCCTGCTCTTCCAAAGGTCCTGAGTTCAATTCCCAGCAACCACATGGTGGCTCACAACCATCTGTAATGAGGTCTGGTGCCCTCTTCTGGCCTGCAGACATACACACAGACAGAATACTGTATGCATAATAAATAAATAAATATTTAAAAAAAATTTCCTCCTCCCTTTTCTCCCCTCCCCCCACCCTCCATGCCCCACTCCCCTTCACCTCCCTCTCCAATCCAAAGAGCAGTCAGGGTTCCCTGCCCTGTGGGCAGTCCAAGGTCCTCCCACCTCCATCCAGGTCTAGGAAGGTGAGCATCAAAACAGGCTAGGCTCCCACAAAGCCAGTACATGCAGTAGGATCAAAACCCAATGCCATTGTCCTTGGCTTCTCAGCAGCCCTCATTGTTCACCATATTCAGAGAGTCCGGTTTTATCCCATGCTTTTTCAGTCCCAGTCCAGCTGGCCTTAGTGAGCTCCCATTAGATCAGACCCACCGTCTCAGTGGGTGGGTGCCCCCCTCGCAGTCCTGACTTCCTTGCTCATGTTCTCCCTCCTTCTACTCCTCATTTGGACCTTGGGAGCTCAGTCCATTGCTCCAATGTGGGTCTTTGTCTCTATCTCCATCCATCGCCAGATGAAGGTTCTATCGTGATATGCAAGATATTCATTAGTATGGCTATAGGATGGCCCGATCCTATAGCCATACTAATGAATATCATTTCTCTTTTAAGATTTATTTATTTTTATGTGCATTGCTGTTTTGCCTGCATGTATATCTATGTGAGGGTATCAGATTCCTGGAACTGGAGTTACAGACACTTGTGAGCTGCCATGTGGGTGCTGGGAATTGAACCCAGGTCTTGTTGAAGAATAGTTTGTGCTCCTACCCCTTGAGCCGTCGTTCTAGCCCCTCTATCATTTCCTCATGCCCAGGGTTTGTCAAAATATATGGCAAATTGCTTGATAAATATCTATTAACTAAACCCTAAATCAATCAGTAGTCTATTACCAAGGTATTGTCCTAATGATGAGAAAAACAAAGCATGAAATGACTTGTCTAAGATAATGTAGACAGAAATTGGCAGAGATAGATTTAAGTATAATATTCTTTTATGCAACCTAACATTTCCTTCTCATTGATGTCTAATAAATGAGAAAACAGCAGAGTTTAGAACAGTACTATAAATTTCTGTCAGCTTCCCACAGGGGTGCTATCAGTATAGTTTTATCTGTAGTATAGTGTGCTGGTGATAATAAATGTGTGGTAACATTACCGCTGGCTTCTGGAAAGAAGGAAAGGAGGGGCCTCCTCAGTGCAGTAGGCAGCATGCTGTCGGTCTTGTAAGAGAGGAAAGAGTCACACGGTGCTTTTCAGCAACCGTGCTCAAGGCTCTGTGCTTTCACACATCTGATACCCTCACTGAAGCACAGAGCAATTTTGGCAAGCTGCTTAGAAAATTATTGAGCATAATTTTAGTTATTATTGTTTTTGCTATTGGCACTTTAGCTCTACATCCTATAATGTTGCAAACTGATCATGTTCTGGACACACCTCACTGCATCAGGAGGGTCTGATTTGTTAAGACAATTAGATAGTTACTCACAAATACTAGTAAGAAATGAAAATAAAACCTGTTGTGGGAATATGAAACACAATCTGTGTATTTAATGTGTGCTCCCTACAACTGACTCTTGACTTTTAGATTAAAAGCTATGAAAGTTTTACATTCAATATATACAAGATTGAGAGATTTAAATAATAGAATCTGATATGGTTAAGATCCAAAACATGCTTCATCAGATGATATTAGTAATATTCTTGACACATAACTGCTTATGTGGGAGAATTATTACCTGTTTTTAATTAGTAGTGAAACTAGAGTGAGTTCTTCATCAGAGGAAGGTTCAACCAATTTATCAAGTATATAATTAAATATGTGAACATACAAAGCATACAGGCACACAAGTTATAACTCTTGAATTTGGAGGTAAATGGTGCATGTCTATAATCCCATTTGAAAGGTCGAGGAATGAGGATCAGGAATTTAAAGTTATCCTCAGCTATACATTGAGCATGAGGGAAGCTTGGGCTACACAGACCCTACTTCAACTTCCTATTCCTTCAAAATAATTTTTTAAAAATTTAGAGAACTGAAAAACTCTGGGGATTTGGGTGTGGGGCTGGTACACAAATGTGCACATGTGTGCAAGGTGGAAAGCTTACTCATGTGTGCAGCTGTGGATGACTTCCTCTATCATTCTCCACAATTTTTTAATTTTTGAGATTATTGTAATATCATATGATTTATTATTTCCTCACAACTCCTGAAAACCCTCTCATGTACCCCAACTTGCTCTCTTCAAATTAATGATTTATTTTTCTTTAATTATTGTTACATGTAAAGATATAGCTGAAATAGATCTATATGTAGATGTAGAAATGTGTGCATTATACATAGATTATATGTTTATATATATTAATATCCTTAAATATAAATATATCAGCTCAGTCAGTCTATTGTTATATGTGTGTATATATTTTTAGAAATGACTATTGAATATTAGGTAATTAATTGGTGTGCTTTCCCATCAGAGAGACTATTTCCCCAGTTCTTGGTTATCTTTGCTTCTTTGCTTGAGGATGAGACCTCATGAACTTTCCTCTTTCCATGCTAGCACAAGATCACACAGGATGAGTCTGGAGGCACAAAGATTCACTCTCTCTCTCTCTCTCTCTCTCTCTCTCTCTCTCTCTCTCTCTCTCACACACACACACACACACACACACACACACACACACACACACACACACACACACACGCACACCAGATTCTCTCTCTCTATCACACACACACACCTCACATGCATGCACACAACTACACATGTGCACACACACCACATACATACATGCGCATATATGCACGCACACACACATTACTGTAAGTCTAAGAAATGGAGGAGACTATTTATAGATGTTCCAATGCCCAACCTTGGGGTACTTTGAGCAGAAGAATAAAAATATATTATACTATAATCTAAAATATACATTTTATATTGATTTAATGAATTAATAAATGAAAAAACAAATGAGGGAGATTAGAAAAATATTCATGCAAAAGAATTTGTATAATTTTTCTGCCCTCAAAGTGGAGTAGTATAACATTTCACTGTTTTACTGAAGATGCCGTACAATGACTTTTTCCAAAATATGTAATATGGAGATAAATAAATTAAAAAGTAATTTTACTGGGAAGAAATCTGAAAACACAACCTTGGACAGAGGTCAAGTGTCAACGCTGAGATGTGTGACACAGATATAATGAACCCTTGAGATGATAAGAAAATTTGGGGCCTATGTGGTCCTCCTTCTAGGAGCTCACAACTATAATCATGAGATAAATGTCAGACAAATTCAAATTGAGTAATCTTCCAAAAAATGCCCACTACCATTGAAAATTATTTAGATCATTAAAAACAAAGGATATCTGAGATTCTAGTTATTAGAAGTCTCAAGATGAGACCAACAACTGAAACATATTAGAGGCTCTTGGGTGCACACCTAAACAGAAAGAAAATTAAGAAGAAAACTAAGGAAATTATAGATTTCGACTGTAAATGATTTATTAATATTGGTTAAGTCATTGTAACAAATATTCCATACAAATATATGATGTTAGTAAAAAATAGATATAAGATTATCAGGCGCTGTGTGTATAATCTTGACAATATGTCTATAAATCTGAATCTGTTCTTATATTAGAAGTCTATATTTAAAAAAGAACTATGAACAATTGTCTATTTGTCTTATTTCACAAGGGCCTGACTTTAGATCATCAGTACCCATCTTAAAAAACAGAGATAGTGACTCAAGCCTATAGTCACATCACTGTGGAAACACACAGAAAGCTCCCTGGGGCTATCTGGCCAGCTAACAAAGTTGGCTCCTTTTGGGCTCTTTGAGAGACCGTGTTTCACAATAAAGGTGAAGATTAATTGAAGAAGGCATCTAATGTCAACCAGCGGCCTCCACATGCACATACACACATATGAAAATGGCATATTAAGGCCTTTCAGGAAGAAAGCATAGCCACATAAAAGGGAACAAATTAAAATAGCAGAGCAAAAGCAAAGCAGCTACTATTACCAACATGAACTAAAGAGGCTAGGCACCATTTTTAAGCAAGTGAAAGTTGTTCTTGTGCCACTGAAATTGGACACACAGAAGCCAGTTTCCTTATCTGCCTCTTTGTGAGTGTATGTGTCCCTAGGTGTGACACCATCAGATGTCACTACCAGAATCTCAACTGATGATAAACAACTACTTTAGCAAGTGCCATAATGTGTTGAGTCCCACTTTCCCATCTCTTCCCTATAAGTAAATCTTTCTATGACTCTACAAAAATGATCCAATTAGTGAACACCCACTCTCCCAAGTACATCAGAGATGGGTTGTTTGTGGCTAAGAGAATGCAGTTTCTCTGGTAACTGTTTTCCTTTTTGCCCTTTCACCAAGGCTCCATCTGTCCCTCTCCTTCTCAGACCAAGGCTTTAAGCTCCTCCCAGTTACTACTGAGTCACCATCTTGCTTTCCCTCCTCCCTTCATGGCTGCAGTGCTCAGCCCCTTTCCTTCACAGATCCTATAAGTAGTACTGTAGTTCTTCACCAGGCCTGAAGCCTCAGCTGGTCTTTTACTCTCCTCTCTTCTTACTCAACCCAATGAGTCATTTTTTGAAGAAATTATCCCTCAATTCCCTTTCACATCTGTTCTGTTCTTTCTGCTTCTGTCACCAGCCTAGGGTTTTATAAACTCTCCTGTAGCTAACTGACATTACATCCAGTCTGCTCTCATGCCCTAACACCTCGTCCTAAACTCACTCAACACAGAAGTTTTTTATAGAATCGGCTGGTCTTAAGATGGAAGCAGAAAATGGATTTTATTCTTTTCGTTCCCCACCTTTCAACAGACTTAGAAAAAACATTTATGTCTCTAACAAGTCACGAATGGATACCCCAATTTTTTTTAATTCAGTATGATCTCTCAATTTGACAAAAGAGAGTTCTAAGCCCTTCCTCCCCACTCTCTCCTCTTGCTCCAGCTAGTGGCTATTTCAGTCTAAATGCCTGGGACAGTGGGAGCTATGAGGATGTTTCCTTATTTTCACTCATGTCCTTCCTTACTTCAGGCAGTGTTGACTGGCACCTTGAGAATCCCAACTAGAAGAAAGATATTAGAAATAGACACAGCACAGCATAATTCGGTAGATGAAATCACCTTTTTGGATGTATGAAATTTTCTTTTTTTTTTTTTTTTTTTTTTTTTTTTTTTGAGACAGGGCCCGAGCTTTTGGTTCCTGTCCTGGAGCTAACTCTTGTAGACCAGGCTGGCCTTGAACTCACAGAGATCCGCCTGCCTCTGCCTCCCGAGTGCTGGGATTAAAGACGTGTGCCACCACCGCCCGGCCCCCTGTTTTGTTCTTAAGCAAGTCCTTATTTGAGAGCACTCAGATGGGTTGATCAAAGGTCCTGTGCTATAGCCCCTGTCTTCTGTTCTCAGGATGCACTTCACACTACTCCCTCCCAGGAGCCAACCACAAAAGCCTGCTCTCTATGCTCTTCAGTTCAAATATGGACATGGATTCACACATGTGGTCACTGATATGTTCTACTTCTTAGAGTAGCCAGTAAAACTGAGCTTCCAGAATTCAGTTCAATTTGACCCCTATTCTCACTCCCCACTAAACTTTAATTATGAAAAGTCATGGTTTTATACACTATCAAAACTATTTTAACCATATACACATGTATTTGGGGTAAAGATATTCTAATCATCATAAACCCCACAGGCTATTTCCTTAGATTATTAATCCAGTCATCTTTTGTCATTTCTAATCAGTCATAGTTTAATCTACTTCCTATTACTCAGATAATATAAACATCTTTATAGCCCTAATTTAATCATTATTTTCTAAATTCTGGCCTTCTTGCATCTCTGTCTTTCACTCTACTCTTCCCTCACCCTCTCATCAGGATTATCTGCTACATAGGATTTAGTTACTTCACATACACGCACACACACACACACACACAAACCACATACACACACAAAGATTATATTAGACAGTTTTTAGAATGAGCTGGAAAGCCTGGGAAGGAATTTAAAAGAATAATAAAGAGAAACATTCAGACCTTATTTAGAAATGAGCTGTTTGAGAGGCCCTCCAGCTTTACAGAAGATTTGTCCTTGCAAATAACTGGGTTCTGCTCCTTTGCAGCCACAGGGCAAATAACCTTCCTCCCTGGCACTTCTTTCTCTTAGCTTACAATCACATGATTTAAAGCCCTAGTTTGGAAAAACAGCATTGAGTAAATCATTTCCCCAGAGCACAGCAAGTGTGGGACAACACAACCTGACTTACCATCCCAAGGAAGTGAGTTTAGTAAGTTTTGCATACAATGTAATTGTTAACATAAAAATCCCTAGATAACACATTGAAATGGACAAGATTTCATGAGAGACATCTACAATGGCTTGGCTGTAGTGGCATTTCATTTGTATTTTAATAAATAAAGCTTATCTAAAGATCTGAGAGTAAAGCAGCACCATTGGCCACCTTACTAGCCAGCAGTGGTAAAGCACACCTGTAGTAGTCACATTGAGTTTCATTAATCATGCTTTACTGTGGTCTTGTGTAGAAAAAATAAGTATCTTTTTCATGCACAAAACAAAAAAAAATGAAGTGATAAATTTGTCCATCACTTAGAGAGCAAAGAAAAAGCACCAAAATATCTAAAATGAAATGGATTCTTGAGAAGAAGTCTAGAGAAATATATAGCTACATAGCACAAGAAGAGGAAAACCAAAATATGAACTATTTGGGGATGGAGATCATGGTGGAGCAGTTCATCTTCATCTCAGTATGTTGAGGGTGACTTCAGCTGCAAACTTGCATTCATGTGTCTCACTGAACAATGACAATTTAGTGTGACTTGTACTTTGTCTAGTATGGTGGTACATGTTTTTAATCCCAGCACTTGGGAGGCAGAGGCAGGCAATTCTCTGTGAGTTTAAAGGCAGCCTGGTCTACAGAGTGAATTCCAGGAAATTTAAAGATATACAGAGAAGCCCTATCTAAAAAAACAAAATTTTAAAAAATAAACAAAAAAAGAAATAGAGTAAAAGCAAATTAAACTCACATAAAAATGGAAAATACACAGAGAATCAGGATACTGTATGTTACTGTATGTATTGTTTTTGAATTGTTTGACTGCTGAAGAAGGAGCAACTGGCATGGGAAGTCCTTCTGTCCATGTGTTCCTTTTATTAGTTAATGAATAAAGCTGTTTTCAGCCAATTGATTAACAGAGTAAAGGCAGTCAGGAAATCCAAACAGAAACATAGAAAGAGAGCACACAGAGTCAAGAGACGCCAGGTAGCCACCATAGGAGACAGATGCTTCCACCAGAGCCTGCCAAAACTTTGCCAGTAAGCCATGACCTCATGGTGATATACAGATTAATGGATTTGGGTTAGTTTAGGATATAAGAGCTAGCTTAAAATACACATAAGCTATTGGCCAAACAGTATTACAAATAATATAGTTTCTGTGTAATTATTTTGGGTCTAAGTTGCCAGGAATGAACAAGCAGCCTCAGCCAACAAGCAACAGCTATGAAAAGACATTTGATTATAAATGCTACTAGATTAATTCAACCTATATATTTTGAAAATGCCTTGAATTCAAAATTTAAGTCAAAAGATAAGTTATTTTGGAGGGAATTCCTAGGAATAATATTTCCTCTGGGAATGACAAGAATAGGAGGACTCAGCCTTCCGTTACATGTAGAAAGTGTGGTAAAGACCGACATTGGACCAATGAATGCAGATCAACAAAAGAAGACAAGGCAACTCGATACCATTGGGAAACTCCTTGAGGGGCCTCTTGTAGGCCCACAAGCCAAAAGTGGACCAGTCATTGCTAGTCACTGTGGAAGACAAGACATACCAGGAAAATTTAAAAATTCAGAGCCTTCTGTAAAAGACTATACTGTTCTAGATGAAGGCATAAAATGGAGGATAAATCAAAAATTCCAATAGGAAATAAGAAATGTATATTCTGGCAAACTTCTATAAGTGATCAAAGACCAAAGCTAAGGGTGCATATAAATGGTATTGTAATTGTTAGTTTGATAGACATGGGTACAAATGCATCATTACTCCAAAATCTTGGCATCCAAATTGGCCCTTCAAGAGGCAGTTGTTCAATTACTAGGAATTGGAACCATATCTTAAGTTAAACATAGCATAAGATGGGTTGACTGCATAGAACCACAAAATCAGAGAGGAAAGCTGAGGCCATATGTGGCTAATATTGCAGTGAATTTATGGGGTTATGACTTGCTGTAGCAATGGAATACCCAGATTAACATTTCTGAAGTACCAGGAACTGATAATTCAGGGAAGGATATTATAAGATACTATACACAAAGGTCACCTGAATGCAGGCTGTACAAGAACACAAAGCAACTAGCAAGCCTTTAGAGATACCAACAACCCTACTTTTAAAATGGTTAACTGAGAAACCAATATTGGTTAAACGGTTGCATCTAACTGAAGAAAAGGTACAGGCTTTAGAACAGCTGATACAAGAGGAACTAGATGCTCACCATATTGAAGAATCAACCAGCCCTTGGAATTTTCCTGTATCTGTTGTTTAAAAAAATCTAGTAAATGGATAATGGTGACAGATCTAAGACATGTAAGGTATCTCAACCTATTGACCCTCTATAATCTGGAATTATTTTGCCTTCTCTACTACCAAAAAGATGACTTCTTATAGTTATTGATATGAAAGATTGTTTCTTCACTATATCTTTACAAGGAAAAGACAGGAAAAAATTTGCCTTCACAGTGCCTACTTATAATAATTCTCAACCTATTAGGAAATATCAGTGGACCATCCTTCCACAGGAAAAGCTCAATAGCCCCACCTTATGCCAATAATTTGTAAGTCAGCCATTGAAAATGATATGTAAAAAGTTTCCTAAATCTATAATTTACTATTACATGGATGACATTTTGCTATCTGATTAAAACAAAGATACTTTAGAGAGAACGTTTGAAGAAGTAAAGAAAGTCTTGCCAAAATGGGGATTACAAATTGCTCCTGGAAAATACCTAGGTTATAAAATAGGTTTACAGAAAGTTAGAATACAAAGGCACATTTTAGGAGAGACCAGGTGTAGACTCTTAATGACTTTCAAGTTTGCTAGGAGACATTTCCAGTCTATGACCAGCTGTTGGGATAAGACCTTATCTGGTATTTCATTTAAACAAAAACTTAGATGGTGATAAAGACTTGAATAGTCCCAGAGAATTAACAGCTGAAGTAGATAAGGACTTGACAATTGTTGAGGAGAAATTTTAGGAGTCACATGTGGGTAGGGTGAATCCAAATCTTAATTGTATTCTAGTCATATTGCCTTCCAGAATTTCTCCTACGGGAATTTTAATGCAGAGAGATGATATTATCTTAGAATGGATTTTTTTTACCACATAAACCAAGTAAAAAATTAAAAACTCATGTGGAAAGAGTCTCTGAATTAATTATAAAGGGTAAATCGAGACATTGTCATTAGCAGGCATAGACTCAGCAGAGATTATAGTGCCTTTTACTGATGAAATAAAAAAGTTATGGGAAGGCCGGGTGGTGGTGGCGCATGCCTTTAATCCCAGCACTGGGGAGGCAGAGGCAGGCGGATCTCTGTGAGTTCGAGACCAGCCTGGTCTACAAGTGCTAGTTCCAGGACAGGCTCCAAAACCACAGAGAAACCCTGTCTTGAAAAACCAAAAAATAAAAAATAAATAAAAAGTTATGGGAAGACAATGAACCATGGCAAAGAGCTTGTGCTAATTTTTTGGGAGATTTTAATAGCAATCATCCCAAAAACAAAAGACTTAATCTTATAAAAAGAACTTTTTGAATTCTTCCCTGAATTGTATGTGATGCTTCAGTAACTGGAGCCCATATATTTTATACTGATGTAAATAAATCAGGGAAGGCAGGTTACAAATCAGAAGAATTAAGTAAAGTGGAACAAAACCCTTATAATTTTGTCCAGAAGGCAGAATTAAATGCTATTTTCATATAAGGGATTTTAAAGAACCTCTTAATATAGTTACAGATTCACAATATACAGAAAGAGTTGTCTTGCATATTGAAACCACTGAATTTATGCCAGATGACAGAGAATTGACTTCATTATTCATACAGGTTCAAAATATAATCAGGAATAGGCTTTGTCCCATATACATAAACATACATCCAATCCCATATGGGTCTGCCAGGTGCTTTAGTACAAGGTATTATAGAAACTGATTGATTATTGATTGGAAGTGTGTTGAAGGCCTCAGAATCCCATAAGAAACATCATGTCAATAGCAAAGGTTTAAAGAAAGAGTTTTCTATTACATGGCAACAAGCTAAGGAGATAATAAAGAGATGTCCTACTTGCTCTTTCTATAAGCAAACACCGTTACCTGCAGGGACTAATCCAAAGGGTACTCAAATGAATGAAATCTGGCAAATGGATGTGTTCCACTTTACAGAATTTGGAAAATTAAAATATGTACACCACACCATTGACACTTTTTCAGGTTTTTAGTGGGCAACTGCTTTAAGCTCAGAAAAGGCTGATTCAGTAATCACACATTTATTGGAAGTTATGGCCATCATGGGTATACCTGCACAAATAAAAACAGATAATGGTCCAGCATATGTCTCTAAGAAAATGAAACCATTTTTTGCTTATTATAATACAAAGCATGTTACAGATATACCACACAATCCTACATGTAAGACAGTTGTAGGAAGATCAAATAGAACTATAAAGGATATGTTAAACAAACAGAAATGGGTAAAAAATACCCCCAGAAATAGATTACATAATGCTTTATTAACTTTGAATTTTCTTAATGCTAATGAGAAAGGGACAACAGCAGCAGAGAGACATTGGATAATAGAAAAGTCTTCTGAATTAAATAAGCCAATGTATTTCAAGGATGTGTTAACCTCACAATGGAAGCCAGGAGATGAGTTACTTTGGGGAAAGGGTTTTGCTCTTGTTTCCACAAGAGAAGAAAAACAATGGATACCATCAAAATTAATAAAGATTTTGTTTGAAAAAGAGAAACCTCTTGAAAAAGAGAAATGACAACTCATCCACAGGATTGACAATCATCCAGGTGCTAAGAAAACCTCATAAGGGTTGTGGCAGTGTTATCCTTTTGTCTTTACAGGAAAATACACATCTTCAAAAATTCAAGAGACCCTGGATGTTTGGATGGTGACAGAAGGAAAAATAACTATCTAATAAGGATCATTAAGAAAAAGGAATGTGATTTGTAAGGACAGATGATCAAAACATATACATCATATACATATATCTGTATATATGAGTATATAGAACTGGCTTTGGAGTTGGACAATAGCTCTGTCCTCTAAATCCAAGCATGTTGTTAAAATAAAAATTCAGAGTTTCTGTCCATGTCTAGAGCCATCTAGTATGGGACAGAAATAAGAAAGAATTTAGAAAAATTTGACTTTTCTTCATACGTATTTTTGTCTTTATCATACCTTTTATTGAGTATATATGTTTGTGTTTGTCTGTATAAATAATGTTTAAGTTTTCCACAATGAACAATAAATTTTCCTGCAGTAATCTTTGAAATTTTCAAGAAGAAGATGAGGCCCCACAACAACTCCACCTGGTTGATATGACGTCATGGTGTTGATAGCACTACTTATAAGACCTGTTTTGAGTGCCAGCTGCTCAAGATGGTTCCAACTTGTTTAGCTGAAATGGTGTACTTTTTTTTTTTTTTTCTTTTTTATTTATTTATTATTCATTTATTAAAGATTTCTGTCTCTTCCCCACCTCTGCCTCCCATTTCCCCCCTCCCCCAATCAAGACCCCCTCCTTCAACAGCCCAAAGAGCAATCAGGGTTCCCTGCCCTGTGGGGAGTCCAAGGACCTCCCACCTCCATCCAGGTCTATGTTCTGGCCAGAACTCCAAATAGGACCCTCAGAAAAACCATACCGAATACTCAGAGACTATTTGCAAATATACCAGACAGTAATCTTGGAACTTATCCATTATTTTAATTTCACAGGGCCCTATAGAAAGAACATCATTCCCATGACAGCTGGAAGTAATTCTAGAAGACAACATCCCCTCTCCCAACAAAGTTTGTACTCAGGGATAGTTGCATCATTTAGAGCTTGATTATAATTTCTATAGGGTTGGGGACTGGGAGGACAATTATATAGGATCAGGGATCTCTTTGGGAAAAGGGGGAAATAGGATGGGATAATAGATTAGTGTGAGCTTACATTAATAATGATAGTGAGTAATAGAATGAATAATTGTGAGCTATTATTTATAGGTAATTTACATTGTTATAGATTCTTGTATATTGATACAATCTTAAATTATATTGAATATGTTCTTTTTTTCTACAATATTTATATATCTAGGCAATGTTATTTTGTCATATTATATGCATGATGCTTCTACCTCTGCTTAAAATATTTTATATATTGGTACAATTTTAGGATATATTTATCATATTGAAATGTACATTTCTATCTCTGATAAAGATACTTATACTTTGCTTACATTTTGAGATGATTTTTCTCCTTTGTTGCACAGTTGTTTAAAGATTGTTTAATATTCTAATATGAAATCTTAGTCTTTAAGTTCTATAGGTATTAAGATTCATAGGTCAATAGTCATCCAAGTTTGTCATATTTATAATTAGACCAAGCAGTTTCTTTCTTTTTTTTTTTTTTTTTTGGTTTTTCGAGACAGGGTTTCTCTGCGAACTCACAGAGATTCACCTGCCTCTGCCTCCCGAGTGCTGGGATTAAAGGCGTGCGCCACCACCGCCCGGCAAGCAGTTTCTTTAGATACATAAAAATTATATCCTGCTTAGATAGGTAATCTTCAACCACTTCAAAGAGCTATAGAATATGGCATTTAAATAACTTGGGATTCTGTTGAAGTGAGACATGATTGCTCCTGACAGCACCAATCTATTCCAGAGAGAATATTGAGCACCAAAGACACTCCACTTGGAGCTTGTTTTCTTCTTGACAAAACTGGCCATTGGGCAAGGAACTGCCCATGTGTTGACCACTGACAAAATGCACCATGTCTGGACAGGACAAACAGAATACAAGAAATAAGACTGTCAAATCTTGCCAAGACAAGGTAAGATGGTTTTGAAAATTTTTCTTGCCTCTAAAAATGGTATGTCAGTTACTCTAGGCCTTAGGCAGTGTTGGCTGCTCCAACAATGAAAATGAGAGAATGAAACTGAGACAATGGGGAAGTTCTATCGGGAACTCACCAAGGCCAGCTGACCTGGGTCTGAAAAACCCTGGGATAAAACCGATCTTGCTGAACATAGAGACAATGAGGACTACTGAGAACTCAAGAACAATGGCAATGGGTTTTTGATCCTACTGCACGTATTGGCTTTGTGAGAGCCTAGGCAGTTTGGATGCTCACCTTACTAAACCTGGATGGAGGTGGGTGGTCCTTGGACTTCCCACAGGGCAGGGAACCCTGATGGCTCTTTGGGCTGACGAGGGAGGGGGACTTGATTGGAGGAGGGGAGGGAAATGGGAGGCAGCGGTGGGGAAGAGACAGAAATCTTCAATAAATAAATAGACACAAAAAAAGGAAAAAAAAAGAAAATGAGAATTTGGGTGACTGCCCAAGTAGCCAGTCGTCTCTGTTTTTTGTTGCACATTTTGGAAGCTGCTTGATTATATGTCTTTCTTACTCAAGTAATATTATTTCCCTTCTTGGATCTTCAATGGGGTTGAAGACTAGATAGTTGTAGTTACTTTCCTCTCATGACTTGGCCAAATTATTTATTATACAAGACTTAAGCTCATTAGGATAGGATGATTATTAAAACATTTATCACATGTTTCTTGATATATTTGTTCTTATTGTATATAATTTTGCATTAGGCTTAGAACTTTCTTATTTAAACAAAAGGGGGAGGTGCTGTAGGAATTCCTACCACCAGTAGCCTTTAAGTTACCCACCACTTTGATGTGGCCTCTTATACTATTTATGCCCATGTAAAGCATGCACATGTGGCCTCTCTTTTCCAGCTGGGGGATATTGTTGCTGTTCCCCCATTCCAGCAAAGGATTGTGATCTGTGAGTGTACCCCTAAATAAAAAATCCTCTATTATACTCAATACTGATTTCTTTTAAGCATCCTTCTTCAAGTTGTTATAGATAATGGTCAGGAAAAAAAGCTAAAGAAAGGAGATTAGATTCAGAGTTCTTGTTTTGGAAAAAAAATGGAGAAGTTACATGGGATAATGCTCTTGTACCCTGGAAAGATTTGTCACTTGTATTGGTTTAATATAACGCTGATTGGCCAGTAGCCAGGCAGGAAGAAGAAGCAGACTAACCATATTAGGAGAATCTGGGAAGAGGAAAAGCTCAGTCTGCAGTTGCTACCCAGATGCAGAGGAAGCAAAATGAAAATGCTACAATGAGAAAAGGTACCAAGCCACGTGGCTAAACATCGATAAGAATTATGGGTTAATATAAATTGTAAGAGCTAATTAACAATAAGCTTGAGCTAATAGGCCAAGAAGTTTATAATTAAGATAAGCCTCTACGTGTTTCTTTGGGACTGAACAGCTGCAGGGCCAGGTGGGACAGAAACTTCCATTTACAGTCTAGTAACTTGATTGTGTCTGTTTGCCATTGATGGGGAATGGGAGGGGTCTGATATTTAGTCACTGCATATTGTACAATATGGAAATGGTTTGAAATCAATTTAGAGTCAGATTTTTTTAAAAACTACAGATCTTTAAACAAATATATAAGTATGAGGCAGAAAGAATGTCAAATCTCATAATAGAGTCCTGGCATCTATATTTCTACCCAATAAAGTGCTTCTATTTTAAAAACTTAATATCTCTCTGATATAATTAATTATGGTATCACATAGATTAAGATTCCTACTTCTACCAATAAATATGGTGATTATTCATGAGTACACTCCATTGGGTGTTTGATGTAAGAACATTTATTTATTTTTTTCTTGTGGTTTGCTGTATCTTCTTGTTTCTGACATCAAGTTTTGGACAGGCAACAGATGGTATCTAAGAATGCTTAATCTCAACTTAAACAGCCTTATAAAATCTGACTCATCCCTCCAAATTAACTTATGGAAATTAGATGATAGTGCAGAATAGAAGCAAAAATAAAGATGAAAACAAGTAGGGACCTTTCTCAAACTGTTGTATCTGAAGTGTTCAGGGAATACCCAGAGAAAGGTGGGTTTCCATTCCCCATGTTTATTCCACTCAAGCAATAGCAATAACTGAAGAGTATCAGGGAAGTAACCCTGGATAACACGGGAATCCTGGAGATCAGCCCGAGGTTTAGCAATAGTTTAGAATTTTCACACATTCTTAGCTTGTTTCAGAACATAACTTCTTAGGTCAAAATTGTGTGTGGCATTGCCTAACTGAATGTGGAGGTCCCAGATTACAGACAATAATTAAAGGTTTCTGAACATGTAACAACCAAAACTTAATTCATAATTAAATATGTAATGACTTCAAGTTGTTTCTGTTATGTCGCGTGAC
Organism: Microtus agrestis; assembly: GCA_902806775.1. Taxonomy (NCBI): domain Eukaryota; kingdom Metazoa; phylum Chordata; class Mammalia; order Rodentia; family Cricetidae; genus Microtus; species Microtus agrestis. The sequence goes on along the minus strand of CADCXT010002815.1, from coordinate 1,077,249 downwards.
TTCACTGAAGCTTGGCTTTGAACATACAGCAGTGCACTCTGTTCATCCTACGCAGTATGAATGGATGCTACGTGAACAGCTCAGCTAGGATTTGAGGCTGGCCTATGCAGTGACCTGCGCTGTTCTTACTGCATGTGCTAAGTCATTTGCACTAAGAGAAGGATAATGGTTTAACTATGGAAAATAAAGTCAATGGATGTAACTATAAATCATATCATTGGACTGTACTATGCTTGAATGATTGATTTATTGTTTTTTTTTTTACTGTATTAGTGTTTTGCCTGCATGTATGTCAGTGTTAGGGTGTCAGTTCCCCTGAAATTGAGTTACAGACACTTGTGAGGTGCCCTGTGGGTATTGGGAATAGAACTCAGGTCCCCTGGAAGAGTAGCCAGTGCTCTTAACCCCTGAGTCATCTCTCCAGCCCCCAAATGAATGATTTTAAAAAATTGTTTCAGATGGTTAATTCTTCAGAATATTTAAACCAACTCATTCCTCTGGCTATAAATATCACAGCATCTACCAGATTAGATTATTGTTTCTAGTCATTTTTCTGCCAATTTTTTATATGCTGGTTATGTCTACTCTAAGTTTTTTTCACTTTGTTTTGGATACCAGGTTCAATTCCAGAAATGGTTTCAATTATCCTACCCCCAGAAAGGTCAGTTAATATAGATAGGTGCAGTGATAAGAATCAACAATAGATTGTTTTATGTTTAGAAAACACAAAATAGTGCAAAATCTAGAAATATATATGATTTTTAAAATATGTATGAATTCATTAAAGAATTTCACAGATTTTTTTCCCCTTGTTTTTTCTACTTGATGGTTTTTACTGACAACTGGGTTTTGATATTGTCACTCTTTAACCTTTGTAGTCCCAGTTGGTCTAATGATAGAACAAATAAGTTTTCATGAAAAAAAATCTCATTACTTAGCTATTTAAATAAAGCATACATTCAAGATAAAGGACATTATTTCAACATTATTAGGAATAAAAATTAGAAAACATTACAAACACTGTGAATTTATTGGGTATGTGAAACGGCTCAGCTCTGATCATAAAAAGCTAAATTTCTAATTTGGCTCCTTTTGAGGTGACAGTTTCTGTCACTTGAACACTTCTGGTGTGAAGCGGAGTATTTGCAGAGTTGGAAGTTAAAATTGAAAGTATTTTCGCTTTTTATGATAAGTATCTTTTAAGAACACTAAAGAGATTTATTTCAGTCAAGTAGTAGGGAAAATATCTGATAAACTCAACTGCTTCGGGATTTTATCATAGACATAGAATACATGTGACCAGTGAAGTCTGGTAGAGGGGACTGGATGAAGTGCAATGAGCAAGAGAGAGAGTAAGGAAAAAAAGAAAGAGAAATAGTAAGCTTTCTGGTTTTTGTTTTTACATATTCTTAATTCAAAGTTATTATACAAGAGAATATCAGAAGCCACAAGTATTGCACAGTAATGAACAGCTGACAGATTCATAAAGGCAGACCCACAAGTGTACAACCTATGGGGCACCCCATTTTTGCAGAGCTGCAGGAACACTTGTCTTTGGGGTAAGTCATTGTCAGTTCTGAATATTGTGAAATCATTATGTTTCTCCCTTCAAAATGGGATTCACCCAAAGCAACTCAGGAATATATTGGCAACAAATGACCTTGCCCCTTTCCCCACACCACAGGGGTCTTAGAGCAATAATAGCCACACTGTCTTCTAACAGTCAAATCTACATAAAATCAATTCACCAATTACACTTGCTAACAGACCACATAGAAATTTCTAAAGACAGGCACTGAGCAGGAAGGCAGTGTGCCCCACTTTTGCTAACAAACAACTTGCCACCCAAAACTGTTTATCACAAAAGAGATTGGCTGAGTAGAATGGGTAAATCCAGGATTTAGGGAAGTTTAGTAAGGGTTTGGAATGATGTCAGGTATTTGCCCTTGAATGCTGACTCTTTCTAGGTCAGGTCACCTGTTACTGGAGTGCTGCATTATCAGGTCCTTCCTACCCTTTCTGTGATTTTGATATGCATATTATCATTGCCTTTGCCTATGGAAATTTCCAACTATGGCTTTCAAAACTAAAAACCTCATGGAGAATACTCCTTCACCTCACTTTTCTCCCCTTGCCTGAAAAATAAAGAACATGCAGAGATAATGTGCTTGAGTTAATTTTTTTACCCTCAGATCCTCGCTTGCCATAGACATCCTATTCTGAGCCCCGAAAGGATGCTAAGGCTGGTACTCAGGACCCCTGATGACATCACAGTCACTGATGACTTCATAGAAGAAGTGGGAAGGGGTTCTTGAAGCAGTGTTCCTGACTTACATCATGTTGCAGTCTGAGAAGGAAAGGTAGGGTCATGGTGATGACTCATGTTTCCTACTGTACAAACTTCTAGACCTTGGTGTGTCTTGTTTACTTTGGAATTGTTATGCCAAATCTGCAAAGTCCCCACAAAAGCCAACAAGGAGACTGAGTCCCATATGTAAAAGCAAAGAGCCTTTAGTTTTAAACAAGTTTGCAAACTCAATCTCTCCGCGTGTTCAACGTATTGGAATAAACTGAGAGCCCCGAGCTCAAATAGAATAGGGTTTTATAGTAGTAAAGGTGGGATTGAGGATTTCTGAGGTTTTAGAACCCCTGATTGAATCACATTTGTCTAGGGGTGTTCTGGTGAGTGTGTGCTGGCAGGTGGTCCTATCTACAGCAGTTGGAATGTTAGGCATTTTTTTTTGTATGGTCTGTTTTTGGGTGGAGGTCTGGTAATCTCATTTGTGGTTCATCCTGCAACCCTGCTTCAGGGTAAACTACTGAGACTCAGGCCTCCATTTAAATTTATCGATGGCCAGAGTCCTATTCTGACAGGTGATAATGGTTCAAAGTAAAGAACTTCCTTTAGGTGACCTGCCCATACTTAGCTTATCATGGCTGGTTCCCTCAAAATCAGTCCAAGGACACTAAATATTTGAAAATTTATCCAATCCATATCTTGGGACACAGAACTCGTTATGCCAGTATGATATTCAATCTGCTGTTCAAATAAAGGATCAAAAAACTGAGACCTCAATATTCCCCTCTGAGGAAAAAAAATCATTACAAAGAGTAACTGGATCCCCTCTTCAGAGATGAGGAGGGGAGTCTGTGGGTATTTTTTTCTGCTGCTCAGAGACCCGGACAATTACTTAGAAGTAGCATTGCAATTGGACCATCACAGAAACCTTGTCTTTTGATTAGAACAGATTTAAGAGAATTGTGATTTGACGAACTGTGTGGTTATGCTAGAATTATAATATTGATGTGTTAATGTCTGTAACTGCTTTAGTTCATTATGAAGATGCTACTAATTTGAAAAGGATTAGAACTTGTCTAAGAAAATTTTGACATTGCCAATAATTTCTTGGATTTGACATATTTAATAAGATAAATTTAAATTTTGTTACAGCTGAAAACATTAAAAGCACCCTAGACCAATTCAAAATGGCTTTCCCACCCCTGGTGATCTGCCACTCCTTTAATTAGAGAGATATTGTAGCCATAGAAGCATGCATATCCCAAAGTATTATCTGCTTGCACATGATTATCTCATCATTGGTAAACTCTTTTGATAAAAAATTGGCTCAAAGACACAGGATACCTAGAGGTGCTTTCTCCCTTAACCCTTTGATTACAGAGATCATCACTCCGAGACAGACAAGATCCTTTTCCTTCCAGGTTCCTACGAAATGGGTATGTATGTTTGGAATGCATATACTAAAGATGAGTAAGTCTGGAAAATGGGGAACTGTTCACCTAAGGTAGACATGATCATTTGTCCTGGAGCAGAAGTTCAGGTTTTATTAAAATTAATAAAAGGGATGAATATATGGAGGCCCAAAAATGTGAGCCTATTTCCACCTTGTCTGAAGGTCAGAGAGTTTTAGTTTGTTCTAAGTTGTTGAAAAGCGTGGCTACACACCCTGACCTAGAGTGTGGCTACTTGTTTTGGACATTAAGATGGTTCATCCAGGTAGATCCACTCAACCCTGAACAAAGGTAAGAGAATTTAAGCATACTTCTGTTCCTTTTTTTGAATTAGGAGGTTTGACAAAGGGAGTGACTGCCTTCAGGATACTTGGTCTGGGGTGAGTTCACTGTCTAAACAACAGAATGCTTTTCTCAAAAATTAATGACTTGATGTCTCAAGTATTGAAGCAAGTGACTGTTCTAATTGTCCTCTGTATCATGTTAAAGCAGTCTTGTTCCTTCTTCTCCCTTTTTGTATTAGGATATAAAAGTGTATGGAAAATTAAACATGGGGAAAATCCCAAGATTCACTGCAACTCCCTCCTGATACTATCCTAAGTTTCTAGTTTCACTTGCGTCTTAATTCTCTCTGTCTTTCTAATCCCCATGACCCTACCCTGTAGGTAGATGGTATCCTTGTTGAAGTTGGTCCCTGACTAATATTCTTCATTTCAAAGTTTTAATTCAAAGCACAGTGACATTTTAGTTTATAACTCAGCCCCATAATCAATGAATTTGGTAATAACTACTTTCTTACAGATATGGTTAGTTTGTTTTATTGAAAATATTGACTTGTTATAAAATAATAAATCCAAACTACCCCTACAGTTAAATTAAGCACTTTATTGGTTCTGGTTGAAGAGTTTGTAATAATCAGTGGACTAGTTAGATGCTAAAAACAGAGGGGAAAGTCACTCTGACAGAAGGATTTGTTCATCTTCATCTATGTTTTTCTTGAGTATTCACCTTCGAAGCAGTGGACATTTCCTTCGTGGTCACTGAAAGACCCCAAGTGTGTGGAGACTCTCACTCAAGTCTTGGGATAACATGACCACCCCCAGTAACCCCCGAGAGACCGGCACGAGGTTTATTTGATAGGACAGAAACCAGTGAGCTGGGGCCGAAACTCATAACCCACACAAGGGAGGAGTTTGACTGAGTAACTGGGAGAAGGGGTTTTTAAAGGAAGAAACCACAGCCTAGTAATCTGAAAGGGGTAGAGAGGGCATCACAGAAAACTCTGAAAATACCAGTGATGATCACAAGGAGGCAACTCCCTGTTTCTCAAGACTATACTCAGGATTACAATCTAACTTTATCTTCAGCTAGCTCCTGAAACTGAACCAGCTAATACTAGATATCTGATTCTTCTCTCCCTACTTAGATTTTTGGCTCTATTTTTTCCTGCTAAGGGGGGGTGTCTGGATTTATCCAGGTCTTTCAGTCATTGGTTGTCTATGATACAATGAATTACAGAGCAAACGGAGAAAGTGGTTCTAAACAGTCAACACATGGCAACAATTTTAGATCTGATTTTAAACAACTCTTTCCTTGTATTTAATTTTTCTATAAATTTTTATGTCTTGTAAAAAATTCTGAAACTTAAAAGTAAAAGAATGACAGTGTGTCTTTACCATACACAGAGATCAAAACTAAATTTCATAGTCCTGGGAAGTGAAGATTTTCTTTTGCTTTCTTTTACTTGTAATAAAACTGCCTTCATGACACTATGTCACTGCAATTAAGACAAGTTCTAAGAGGATAATTTCTTCTTTTCCCTTCTCCCTGTTTTGTTTTTAGGTGAAGGCAATTTGTTCTAACATTAATAGGCTCTGGACAAAAGAACTGCTTCTCTCATCTCCAGAGAATCACATTTTTTCAAATTTATTTCATTTATCAATCATCCCAATAACTTCCCTTTACAATTTTGAGGCATGTGCATATTTTGAATAGTGGCTTCAGCCTTAACAAGTGAGGCCAGTTTCATACTCGTGGCATTCCGGTGGGCAGCAGGCGGCTTATCTCCCTTTTCCACTCCTGCCATAGACTGTCCATACTCAGCAAGTGGCAGAAACAGAATGAGGCTTTTGTCAATCCTCATTGCATTCAGAATGCAAACTAATGGGAAAATTCTTGCAATCAAGAACTACACTCCCTGAACTATCACATCAGTTCTGTGACAGGGGCAAATACTTGGCTGTGTATGGCTGCCTATACCTGATAAGTAAGTTCAAAACAGTCAGGGAGCAAAGAAAAAAACAGTTAAGGGAGGAAATCTGCCTATTTCCACCCCATTAAATAAGTTATTTATCTTAAGGACAAATTTATGTTGTTGCATCTACAAGTAGAAGTTTGATTTCCAACAGACAGCTAAGAAAAATATCCTCAAACCATACATCCTAGCATGTGGAAAGAGCTTAAAAATTGCTCACAGATTTTATTTCAGCATTTAGAGATCCCATAGGTTGACTTTACCCCAAAGCTTAAACAGTACTGACTATGAGGTATAATTGATAAAGTTTTCTAAAGAATAACGTTTCTTTATACTGATAACAAAAAAATGAACTAATGATACAAAATTACAGAAGTGAACCTTAGAATCACTTCTAATACTAAATGACAGAAGCGAGATCATGAAGAGTATATTGACTTCATTTATTAAATGCTCTACAAAACCTCATCAATGGTGAAAAGTATTATTGATATCATTACTTAGCATGTGAGGGGTAGAAGCAGATATTGACTTAGAAGCCAGCTTCCTGCTGTTATGATAAGGAACAACATCCTAATAGAAACCTGGACAATTTTACAATTCTGTCACATGCATTTGAAAAACACCACTAAGCAATATATGTGTGTATATATAAATATAGTTTATGGGATACATGCATTTCACTGTATGTAGATTAGTTATCTTAAAAATGGGAATACAGCCAGCCGGGTGGCTTCCCAGCACTCGGGAGGCAGAGGCAGGCAGATCTCTGTGAGTTCGAGGCCTGCCTGGTCTACAAGAGCTAGTTCCAGGACAGGCTCCAAAAAGCTACGGAGAAACCCTGTCTCAAAAATCAAAAAAATAAAAAAGAATACAGCCAAGTATGGAACACTGCTTATGAGTATGTGTGCTAAAGTGTGTAAAGGACTGACATTAACAATGAATTTGAAAACTTTTAAAGCTCAAATTGGTGGGTGTTTAAAGAGAAGGCTAGGTAAGTGCTTAAGTAAACACAGTGAATATTAATTAAATATTCTAGGTTGAATATGATTATTTATGTGCAGTCTTTTCAATTTCCTGTTTATTTATTTGTTATTAATGGCTGGTTGGAGAAAAGGCTACTTTCCATCCAATTTTAACCTTCAATAACTCTCCCAAATCTTGCCTGACCTTCTGAAATATCCCATTGAGTACTGTGAATCCTGTTTCCTGCTAAATTGTGTTCCAGTACCTTTTTTCGAAGTGCAAACTCATATAGGATATATGAATGTAAAGTTAGATAAAAATTTAAAAATTGATTAAATGACTATATTGTGCAGTTATAACAATCATTACGTAGTTTAAATTTTAACCAAGTTTTTTTTTAACTAGGTATTGCTTTGGGTATCAAGATTATGTGTGCTTATTAACCATGCTCCCTTGGATTTTCTTATACCCACAGGATGACATAGCACATAGAGTGTATTACTGGCAACACCTTTGGAACAATGCTCTCAAAGAAAGGGGGGGAGGTAAAGTTTCTAGCTAAATATACTTATTTTTTACTCAAGAAAAACAATAACACCTTTCTTAACATAATAATAATTATCATGACTTCTCATCATAATCCAGCTATTTCTTTATAGAAAGAATGCCTTCAGAGAACTTGTTTTCTCTTCTAGAAAACCCCAATATTCTGCAACAGCTAATTAGATATCTCAGTGGTTATAGGCAAGCCAGGAATTAGTCCTGTAAAATGCAAGAGTTGAAATCCAATAACCAAGGTTTTACTCTGTCTATGCTTCAAAACATGTCAAACTGCAACAGTTAAAAAGAAAAAAAAGAAAGGGAACAGAAAGAATTGTTATATGACAAAGGCAGCAAATTGGTTGAGGGACAAAAGCTGGGGCCGAGAAGAGATTCTGGAGTCTGTACTTTGGATACCCAGAAATATTCATGATTGACCCCACGCTTACTGGGCATACTCATTCAAGCCTCTCAGCAGATGCCAGCCTCCAGAAATAAAGCTCAGAGTCCCTTGTATGGACTACTCAGAGTGGGCCAATGCTCTCACACAAGCTTCTGGTATTTGATAACGCATCTTCTTCGTATCAAGTTATAACTTATACTTAGTGGGAACTAGATTGTAGATGCGCAGCCCCAAGGCTGCATAGTGAAGACAAAAGCCACTTTCCTCAGTAACAACAACAACAATAATAATAATAATAATATAGTAGTATGTGAAATACCACCTAGAGATGGCATGCAAAATACTCCATGGGTGGATGTAAAGACAGCCTGGAGAACAATGAAAGACAATGGGTCAGATCAGACCAAAAAAAGAAAACATCAGATATAAGAATTTTCACCCATTTCCTATAAAGCCTATTCCTCATCCCATTTATTTTCATCTCAGAGACAGGACTGGAATGCCTCTCAGTGTGCCCAGGAGTCCCAGTTTATGCCTGCTGCCTGCATAATTATCAGCAAGCAGCCTTCAACTGGATTGTAAATTATATGCTACCACCGTTAGGCAGGAAAGAAAAACACTGACAAATGACTCATTAGAAATAAATGTGTCTTGGTAGAGGGAATCTTTTCAAGTTGTGTCTAACTGCAGGTAAGTGGCAGCCCAAAGCAATTTGTTCAACTTTCATATTAAAAACTCTGGTATTAACTTGACCTACATATTTGGGAAATCAATACAATTAGGATTATTAGTTTATAGAGAAGTCTGGAGCTCACAAAACTTGTGTTGTTCTGTTTTCAGAGTAGCATAGTGCCCAAATTTCTCAGCAATTGTTCTCCATCTATTATACTTAGGTTATATGTATGTCATTCCGGCGTGATTTTTGTTCATTTTCTTTCAAATATGAAGTGAAACATGTTTTAAGAATAAGACACTATCAACTCTGGTTCTTAAGAAAGTTCTTTATATTCATTCAAAGCAAATCCTGATTGTGCAGTGATAACTCTGGTAATAATAACTGGGAACTATATGTACACACCTCTCAAAGGAGCTCTAGAGAACTGAGGCCACTTGTGATATCACATCACCAGTTAAACCATGCTACCTTGGATACCTTATCTCTTGTCTCTACACCTAGATACTCATTTGTAAAATTCAGTTTGGATTTAAATCTTTCCACAACTAAAATAATATAATATTTTTTATCATAATTTGAAAAAAATCATTCTAATACCTTTAGTCTTTCAAATCCTGAGCAAGATAAATAATCATGATACGAAAACATTCTGAACACTGAGCACAGCCAGGCACTGCACAGTGCTTTCCTTATTGTGCAGTGTATGAAACTTCTATAATCCTGTGCAGAGAGTTAGGGTGGCATGCGCTTCCTGGGATCCTCCTGTCTGTCTCCCATCTCTCTGCAAGCGTACTGGGATTACCGATGCGCATGCTATTGTGTCTGACTGCATGACTGAAGATTCAGAATCAGGTCCTCATGCTTGTGCAGCCAGCATTTCCACCCACTGTGCAATCTCCCTAGCCCCCAACAATTGTTTTAGCACAAACCAATTACATATGCCCTGACAAGGTTTTCATTGGAACCCTTTAGTTCAATATCAACTAATATTGAAGGGGCAGGCTCCACTAGATGGCTTACATGTTCTAATTATTTCTTATTCTGCAATGACCCTTTGAATAAATCATGTTTAAAACAAAGTCTTTTCTAATGCCTCCCCCAAATCTCATAGCTAAGAATTCCAAACTTTGCTCTCTTCTTGTAATAATTGAATTATTGTTGGTAACTCAATGCTGGTTATTTATAAAACAGATTTTAAAAGTAGAGCGATTTTGGGGGTTGGAGAGATGGCTCAGTGGTTAAGAGCATTGCCTGCTCTTCCAAAGGTCCTGAGTTCAATTCCCAGCATCCACATGGTGGCTCACAACCATGTGTAAAGAGGTCTGGCTCCCTCTTCTGGCCTTCAGGCATACAGGCAGAATATTGTATACATAATAAGTAAAAATAAATATTTAAAAAAAAGTAGAGAGATTTTAAGTGTACTCAAGAAGTAAAATCTACATTACTCAGGAACAAATTCTATATACATAAAGTATATAAAATTGAGTATGCATATAAAGTGTTGCAGAAATATAAGCCTTACCTTTCAGTTACTTGATGTGGGAAGTCTTTCTGTTTATGAAATGGTTTTATTGGTTAATGAATAAAGAAGCTGTTATAGTCAGTGACTTAGCAGAATAGACCTAGGTGGGGAAAACTAAACTGAATGCTGGAAGAAAGAAGGCGGAGTCAATGAGAGGCCATCGAGCCACCAGAGGAGAAAGACTCAAGCCAGTAGGTGAAACCTTGCAAGTAGGCCACAAGCCTCATGGTAAAATATAAAATAATATAAATAGGTTAATTTAAAATAAAAAAGTAAGCCATAAATACGCTTAAGCTTCAGCTATTGGCTAAACAGTATTGCAAATCATATGGTTTTTATTTTCTAGTTTCTTATTTTGTCTGAATGAGACTCACTTCTGGTGTTTCATATTTTGAAAACAGCATGCATTATATAAAACCACTTTTGGTCAATAACCTGTGCTCTTACAAAAGAAGCAGAGACTTAGGGGAGCCTATAAAATAAGAAATAAAAGATAGGTTTCTTTTTTCTCCCCAGCCTACAGATGGTGTTATATAGGTGGTCAAAGTTCCAGGGTCAAAGCTCTGGGCTCCATGCTTAGAATAATCGTGACAGTTGTCTGCACACTTGGGCTGTCCTGAGGTCCATCCATTGGCATGCTGCCCCCAGGCTGGGGTAGAAGAACAGAATTACAACACTAATGGTGAACACTTTTTCAAGCTTCCTCCTCTACCACACAATCCCACATAAATTCTCCAGAGCCTATCTCTTACCTGAAATTAGACTTTATGGTGTGGTGTGCTGGTGAGGAATATGAGGAAAAAATAGAGAAGGGACCCTTTTATCACATTTAACAGGACAGGTGGCTCATAAAGAGAGCAGTGCTAGAAAAACCCTAAGTGCCCATTTAGGATTTTCTTCACAAAATCTCCTGAGAAATTTTTATCAATTTCATTCTGTGTCTGTATGCTTTAGATTGAATATAAATGAAGGGAAACTAATATTCAACTTTGCACCTGCCTGGGGGAAGGGGTATATCACTCTGTCATGCTACAGCTGCTATAATTGCTGCTACAGCAAGTGGTTCCAAGTTCAGTAAAACATAGTCCATACACAGACCCAGGGTCTCTTTCAATAGTCACTTTTGATGAGATCTGAAGAGCAGTTTTGAATTCTACATTTGAGACAGTCCTGATAAACTGAGTCTAGTGACTGCAGTCTCTGGTCTGTCTCAGACACTGAAGTCTATACACAGCAGGAAAGAGCGTATAACTTGAGCCAATGCAATATCACCCACTTAGACATTACATGATTTCTAAATGTAGGTAATATATGCCACCTTCTAGAGTTTTATAATAAGTACATGTGCTGCTATTACTAAAGTTTTCTTTAAGTTGACTCAATATACTTAACTCCATATATTTTTATTTCTTAAAATTGTGTCAGTAAAGTTTAGATAATAAATAAGCCTTTTGGAGGAACGGAGCAGGACAAGATCCTCTGCACCGGCCGGGCCAGGTCCGCTGAGAAAATCTAGGAGCATGAATGCAGCGGCCAAAGCTGGAAAGCTGGCTCGAGCACCAGCCGACCTCGGGAAAGCCGGAGTCCCGGCGGATGCAGCTCCCGGTGCTTCAGTGGCCGCCCCGCTATCGAAGGAGATTCAGGAGATCTTAGTGGACCCACGCAGCCGGCGCCAGTATGTACCGGGCCGCTTTCTGGGTAAAGGAGGTTTTGCCAAATGCTTCGAGATCTCAGACGCAGACACAAAGGAGGTGTTCGCAGGCAAAATCGTGCCTAAGTCGTTGCATCTCAAGCCCCACCAGAAGGAGAAGATGTCTATGGAGATTTCAATTCACCGCAGCCTCGCACACCAACACGTCGTAGGATTCCATGGCTTTTTCGAAGACAAGGACTTTGTCTTTGTGGTTTTGGAGCTCTGTTGCAGGAGGTCCCTCCTGGAGCTGCACAAGAGGAGGAAAGCGCTGACGGAACCCGAGGCGCGCTACTATCTGCAGTAGATAGTCCTGGGCTGCCAGTACCTGCACCGCAATCAGGTCATTCACAGGGACCTCAAACTGGGCAACCTTTTCCTGAACGAGGATGTGGAGGTGAAAATAGGGGATTTTGGGGCTGGCAACCAAAGTGGAATATGAAGGGGAACGAAAGAAGACCTTATGCGGCACTCCCAACTACATAGCTCCCGAGGTGCTGAGCAAGAAGGGACACAGTTTTGAGGTGGATGTGTGGTCCATTGGGTGCATCATGTATACCTTGCTAGTGGGCAAGCCACCTTTTGAGACTTCATGCCTAAAAGAGACCTGCCTCCGGATCAAGAAAAATGAATACAGTATCCCCAAGCACATCAATCCTGTGGCCACCGCCCTCATCCAGAAGATGCTTCAGACAGACCCCACTGCTCGCCCCACCATTCACGAGTTGCTTGATGACGAGTTTTTCACTTCTGGCTATATCCCCGCCCGTCTCCCCATCACCTGCCTCACCATCCCACCGAGGTTTTCCATAGCTCCCAGCAGCCTGGACCCCAGCAGCAGGAAGCCTCTCACGGTCCTCAATAAAGGTGTAGAGAACCCCTTGCCTGACCGTTCCCGGGAAAAGGAAGAACCAGTGGTTCGTGAGGTAAATGAGGCCATCGAGTGTCACCTTAGTGACCTGCTGCAGCAGCTGATCAGTGTCAATGCCTCCGAGCCCTCAGAGCGAGGGCTGGTACGGCAAGAGGAGGCCGAGGACCCTGCATGCATCCCCATCTTCTGGGTCAGCAAGTGGGTAGACTATTCGGACAAGTATGGACTTGGGTACCAGCTGTGTGACAACAGTGTGGGGGTGCTCTTCAATGACTCAACCCGCCTCATCCTCTACAATGACGGTGACAGCCTACAGTACATAGAACGCGACGGCACGGAGTCCTACCTCACTGTGAGCTCTCACCCTAACTCCTTGATGAAGAAGATCACTCTCCTCAAGTATTTCCGGAATTACATGAGTGAACACCTGCTGCAGGCGGGGGCTAACATCACGCCCCCGGAAGGAGATGAGCTGGCTCGGTTGCCCTACCTGCGGACATGGTTTTGCATGCGCAGCACCATCATCCTGCACCTCAGCAACGGCACCGTACAGATCAATTTCTTCCAGGACCACACCAAGCTTATCCTGTGCCCCCTGATGGCAGCAGTGACCTACATCGATGAGAAGAGGGACTTCCGCACTTACCGCCTGAGCCTGCTGGAGGAATGTGGCTGCTGCAAGGAGCTGGCTAGCCGGCTGCGCTATGCCCACACAGTGGTAGACAAGCTGCTGAGCTCACGGTCTGCCTGCAACCGCCTCAAGGCTTCCTCATAAGCCTCTGTCCCTCGGACTGGTTCCCCTTCACTCTGCAAGTTCTGTCTGGGCCTACACTGCTAGGCTCCTGGGGCTGCTGTTCAGTGCCCCTGGCCCTGGGGGCTGGGTGGGGAGCAGTGCCCCCGTTGAAGTGGTTGCTGTGTAAGTTATTTTTGTACATGTTTGGGTATGGGTTTACAACCTCTTCCCTTGCCCTCAGCCCTCTGTATCAATTGTATAGATATTTTTATTGAATTTGGGACTGTCCTTTTCTTAGCTTTATATACATTAAATATATGTACATCAAACATAAATAAATAAATAAATAAGCCTTTTTCAAATATACGCTAAGAGTTAAACACTGAATTATTTGTGGTGGACAGCGTTTAATGCATATTCACATGACCAACTTTCAGACACTGCTGTGTATGTGTCAGTTCCTCCTCCTAGGCTGTACTGCACCCAGAGACTTGAAGAAGGTAGTAAAAATGGGAGCTATCACTTCCCATCATGACTATATCATGAGTCGTATATAAAACGCTGTGGTACCTGAACTCTCTCCTTCACTTACCCTCTCAGCGTAAACGTTTTAAACAGGCCACCAGTTTGGAAAGGCCCGTGTGACTAAGGACAATCTCCATCCCATAGCTAGTGAGGAACTGAAGGTTCACAACAGCCACAGAATAGCTTTAAAAGATCCGTCTCTAGTACTGCTCCTAAGCCTGTGAGAGACCCAGAAAACTGCATCTAGATTTCTGATCCACAGAAACTGTGAAACAATAAATTCTATTGATTTAAATTTCTAAATCTTGGGGATGATTTATGTGACAATACATAATTAATAGATTTATAAATTAAAATTTCTTTAGACATACCATAATTTTTTTAATTGCTAAAAACATGGTGCTGGAGAGATGGTTCAGCTGTTAAGAGCAGTTGTTATGCAGAGGAGCAGAGGACCCGGGTTTGGTTCTCAGCACCCACATGGTCACTTACGGTTGTCTAAACTCCAGGTCAAGGGAATCTAGTACCCGCTACAGACCTGCTTGGACAATGGGAATGCATATGTTGCACAGACATACATGCAAGCAAAACACTCACCAGCATAAAAATAAATAAGATAAAAATAGATAATATAAAATTATTAAAGAGTACTGTCTTTGGAGGCATGTTTTTTATGTTCAAAAGGCTTCCCTGAATTTTCCTAGCTGTATGACCTTGGATAAGTTATTTAACTACTATATGCTTCAATTTTCCCAAATGAATGTAGGAGTAATGTTAGAATTGAATGAGTGATTCTTTGCCAAACAAAAACATTAATTTGGGTAAAATGCCTAAAACAACATTTTACAAGCAATATCCCCATAAATATTTCTTCATATTTTTGTCTTCATTCAGGTCCCCACCAGTAAGTAATATTTGGGCAGGGGAAAAATGGCAAAAGAATAAATAGAAGTGATGGTAGTTATGACCACCCCAGGAAACTGAGAAAGCATGAATAATAAAATATAGAAGAGTAAGATGAAAGATAAATGAATGTAGTTACAGCTTTATGGTGTCCTTACATCTTTGACATTCATTTTGTTATCTAAGAAAAAAGCCTTTTCTTGTGGCATAAAGACAAAATACAGAGAGTACAAAAAAATTTGAGTTAGAAAAGTAGACTTCTAGTAGACTGGAATGAAGATAGTAAGAATGTCTATCTTAAAGAGGGCTTGTGAAGAAAATGTATCTGTGATTGTGAACTTTAAAGCAATGGAGAAATTTTCAGCTATGGAAATTATAGGAATTCCATAATGAGGAAAATATTTGTCTTCACAAATTCTAGGATATGTACCTTATCAAACATGAATAAAATGTGGGCTATCTCAGCCATAAAGAGAGAAGTGTGTCTGGAAGGAAAAAGCACTGACAATGCCACAGGCAGCTCCACTGCCAGTATCTCCACGGAAAGTACTCACTCTCCATTGCTGACATTCACGGATGAATGGTAGTGTGTGTGTTATCCCAGTCTCTGTTTGCACGTCCTTTCAGACACTGTTTATCAGCGTATTGTTAATGGCGGTCTTTGAATACACAGCGCGTAAGTACAACAGATATGATAGCACTTACATGACCTTTGTTCCAGAACTAAATCAAGACTCTCTTAATCCCCGTAACCCAATGATGTAAGTGATCTTTATATGATAAATGATGCAAAAAATGAATTTTGCCCATATTATTTAAAACATTTTAGTCCCATTGACTTTGTATACAAAAGAAATGTCTCTGAGCTCAGAGTCAAAAATATGTAAATATCAAGTATCCCAATTTAGCAAAAAGCTCAAATAAAATACACGTCCCCGAAGGTACTAGGAAAAGATGCTCAGGCAGACATTTGAGGAAGAAATGAGCTAACCTCCCACACAAGACAGAAAGGACAGAAAGAATTCCAACAAAGCATATGGAAATAGACAAAAAATACATCTGTATCCTCAAACTCTTCTGAAGATCCATTTGCCTCTAACTCTTCCCTCTGAGGATGTCAGCCTTCTCTGCTCTGGCTTTTCACTAATGGCCTGCCTTTTTCTGGCGTTAGGACTGACTGTCCTCGCTGTTTCTCATTTTCTCTTTCCAGACCATTCTGAGATTTGAAACTCTAAACCTTAACACCTACCACCTGCCACCACATTTTGCTCCATCTTTCTATAACTCGGAGCAATCCACTTGTCTTTGAAGAATGCAACTCTGGGGTCACTGTCATTTCTCCCAACACTACTCATGCCATAATGGTAATTTCAATAATTCATTCGTGATTTTCCCATCTAATATGCTAGACTTTCATTTCTTTACCTCCCACTCTTTCAGTAGAGTGGGAAGAAGATAAAGTCTTGAATAATATGTGTGGTGGCATGAGGATGCCAATCGTTCAAACAGCAAAGCTTCCATCAGGTCAAGCTCAGGGAAAAGGCAAAGCCTTCTCACAGTGAGTCTGTGGATGCCAAGAGTATGAGCCACAGCTTCTCCGCCCAGAGGACTGAAGCCTGGCATTGCATACCTATGCTGAACTCCTACCAACCCGACACCGTGGGGAGCACTAGTCTTTGCCCCTTTTATAACATTGCTAAGAGAGTGTCACTGCCGTGTGTCTAAGCATCATAGCCTATAACACCAATGTAGAAAGCTTTCCTGAAACCCAGATTCCTGTTCCCAACTACCGGCTATCGACTCAAATGGGTAGTATTGAAAATCAACATTTTAATAGGGAATTCTTCAGTAGTATTCATCACCTCCACCTGTTCTCCCATTATTTTCTCCATGAGGAGTTGGTAGCTCATCAAATACCCAACACAAATAGAGAGAGAGAGAGAGAGAGAGAGAGAGAGAGAGAGAGAGAGAGAGAAGCTACACATTTATATGTCTCACACACACACTGCACATTCACATTGCACAATAGTCTATAAAATCTACATATAAATATATATATATATATATATCAGAATTAAATATATTCAGAATCCAACTTCCCCCATTACCTCATAACTACTAGCTGATTCCAACCCAACATTGTTCTCACATGAAACATAGAAAACCCCTCTAGCCTGACATAGTATCTCGCTGCACCTCTCTTCTTCTATGCCTACCATAAACATCTATGATTCATAAATATCAGCCACAGCAATCCTTTCAAAGTAAGATTATTTTACTTATCAGCTCAACAGCTGACAACATAAAACTCTTGACAACAGTCAAGTGCCATGGAGTGTGACTTAGGATGCCTGTCTTACTCCACTTTCCCCATATAAGTTCTCTAAGACGTCATCATCTCTTACACTCTGTTCCCATGCTGGCCAATTTCATGTTTATTCCCACACCTCAATTCTTGAACACAGTATGGATCTGCTACCAAAACACTGGTCCTCCACAATTCCTTTTGTGAATTTCCCATAGCCTTCTACTCTTTACTCAAAGGTCACATCTCACTGAAATCATCTCAGGTCCTGTCTGCAAACTCAGCGTCCTCACACACTTCACATCTGCTTAGTCAATAGCCCTCCACACTATTATACATATACTACACATAATGCACATTTATTAATATAGTCTCTACACTTTATTGCCTTGTTTTTTTAATTAATGGGCTGTTTTCTATTATTTTTGAACAAAGAGTATGTGGCTTTAGGCCCTATGGGGAGTTTCTCCCTCTCAGACAGGAGCCATGATTTTTGGTCAGGTGGCACTGCTAAGATCCCATATAGTGATCCATTACATTAAACAAGTACCAATTTGTGGTCATGGCAAGCTTCTTTACACATCCTGTGAAATCCACAGTTTGTATTGTATGGCAAATAAAAACAATAGAGCACTTTTGATAATTAATCACCATTTATTATTCTCAGCTCATTACTAATCTAAAACAGTTTTCTGGCCTTGTATGTTACTATTCATTGAGAAATTAAAACATATGAACAAACACTACTGCCATTTTTAAGGTTTAATTTGAGGAAAAAATAAGAGTTTTACCCAAGTTTTCAGTTAGGCACCAAAGGGATTTGTTTATCTTTTATTTAAATGGCATTACTTAAAATTAATGTTTAATGAGAACATAACTTTTTTCCTATGAAAAACAAAATTTATGACAGAATATTGTTGCTAAAACTCTGTCTTAATACAGTTAAGTGGTGGTTTACAGTGACATGCTAGAGAAAATGATTCTAATAAATTATTCCTAGTAAATCAAATTGACAGAATGATTATCTTTGCCTTCATCCTGAGGCAAAAAGAAATCACTTCTAATATAATCACAGCCACAGATAGTACAAAACGTGTGTGAATATCCTCATGTGTATTTAGATACATACACAACACAAAAGTCATGATTTAGGCCCTGTTATCTAATCTTATACTCACACATAGGTATAGGAGAAGAAAAGAAAAAAGGAGAAATACGGTAAAAGGTATACCATAACTACACAATTGATATGATGCCAAAATTCCAACTTTAGATTCCTCTCCAAAGATAATTTTCCTTTAGACATTGCTATGTTGATTCTACTGTCAAAATACAACAGTTCAAAACTAGCTAAGAAACAGAATCACTTGTTCAACGTAAAACAACTTCATTATGATTAAAAATATTTGTACTAAAACACCTTCTACTAATTAAAATATTTTCTGATCTCTGTAATTGAGACTGTCATGGTCCAAGACTGTCATGGATTTGGGTATCTTTTCAAATCAGCTACTTTAGTTCTCAGGAGACGGGGTCTCTGCACAGTGACCTCCAAGTGATGCTTTCAGATCTGAGACAGGATTTTTAATAACAGGATTTGATCTCAATTTCCCACTGACTTTTCTTCTGACTGGTATCCTTCTTTATACTTCTCTCTCCTGTTTCTTTCCTGTTGTAACACTGATATGCCCAGACAGTCACAATAGCAACAAAGAATTAGAGCTTGCAAGGTTTGTTTGAAGTGGGACTAATGGTCCCTTCATGGATTATGGGTTAAGAGAACCAAGATGAGGCAAGTGGGCATTACAGACATCATCTGCAAGAGAATCCTTCAATTAAAATCACAGCTCCTACCAACAGTCCAGGTGTTTGAAGGTAAGAATTTACACCTGCCAAGAAATGCTCCTTCTAAAGAATTCCTGTCGACAGCAGGGAAGGACGGGTGCACAATTATCCTTGAATCCCTGCAGCTTCAGTCACAAAGAATGTTGAAGTTTTAGAGGAGAAAGCCAGTTCCAAAGCAGAAAGACTTAACTCAGCCATGCAGCAGCTCCGGAGCAGCAGAGTCCATGAATCTGGCGCTCTGGTCACATTCAAAAAAAAAAAAAAATCAAAATATCATCTCCACCTCTTGCCAGACAAATCCTGCCAGATTTATGAGTACAGGTCAAAGTAATCCATGGTGTTTCAGCATACCTTCCCTCAAAGGTGCTACAGAACCAGGTTTTTATTCCATTTTAGAGATTATTGTATTTATTAATAATAAAGCAAAGAAAACATCAGTTGAAGAGTCAATGTGTGCCAAATTGCTAAATACATGGGTTATCTCATTAGAGGCTCACAAGAGAGCTCTTGAGATAAGTGTGGAAAATATCACTCCACTGTACTGATAAGGTAACCAAAGGAACTTAGCCAAATTTATTGAGAAAGAAGGCAATAAAACCCACATTTGAACCACATTTAAGTCCAGCAGTATAATGTGTAATAGTATTGAATAGTGTTTATCTGTTTCACCATTATAGTCATGAAACCTGGAAGAAAGCCTAGTCAAAGTCAAAACGGCCAACTAAATACATTAGTGATGGAGATTATGGACCATGAAATGGTTTATTTAATGTTTCAGTCTATCAAAACAATTACAAAGTTTTAAAAATGCATCAAAGAAATGTCTCTTTGCAACAGACAGAGACTGTGAGGCATTTTCTTAACTAAAGACTGACTTGGGGGGCTCCAGCCCATTTTGGGTGGTACCATCCCTGGGCTGGATATAGGTAGCAAGGGAGTAAGTAGAATCCTTCATGGCATCTGAATCAGCTCCCTCCAGTTCCTGTAGGTTTGAGTTCCTGCCATGGTTTCCCTCAACAGACTGGGATTCAGAATTTATAAGCCAAATAAACCTTTTTCTTCCAAGTTGCTTTTGGTTATTGTGCTTCATCATAGTAATAGCAACCCTAATAAGATGCAGGTCATGAACTATTTTCCATTTTGACTCTTTTCCAAACATTTAAAAATACAAACTGCATCTTTAGCTCATGAACTATACACACAAAAAGCAGGCAGCAGTCCGGAATCCAATCCACAAATTCCACAAATTCCGTTCTTTGCTGGCTCCGAACATTTGTTCTCGCCTTCTGCTTACGAAGATTGAAGTTTTGAAAGGGAAAGGAGATGTAACTCCAAACTGAATGGGATTCACCCAGATGCGTTTCCGCACCCCACTGCTGACTCTGTGAAATCACATACAGGAAGTCAAGCGCTTAAATATTACTCGTTAGAAAGCACAAAAGGAAGGACCCATGGAATGGTGACAACAGGAGGCAGAACTGCTTTCTAGGTAGCTCACAAGAATTGCGTCACCTACCAGATAATGAGAGTGAAGAGGGCTCTTAGTTTAACTGCTGTGTGTGTTCAGAAACAGCTAGGTCAGAAATATACTATCGGGCCTAATAAAGCATATGGTCTAATTGTATTTCCTTCAGCTAAGACCTCAATTAATGATTCTTTATGAATGAGCCCATTCGAATGCTTCCTACACAGCTGATGAAGTATACAAAGAGCTAAATCATACTCAGAGAAAAAGAACACAGATTTAGATGTTTGGCACTTCCATCTGCACCAAAGATTGACAGCACCTCCGTTTCTGTGAAGTCTTTTGTTGCCTCCTTTCAGAAGAATTTCCACCCGGACTTTTGAGTGTCAGAGAAGCCACGCAATCATTGTAGGTGAGAAAAAAGCAAAAGGACTGAATCCTTCTGCCCCTCCTCAGGGGCAGTAGCAACCCCAGCCCCTCCCTCTCCCCAACCCCCTCCCTTCCCCAAGGTTTTCCTCTCCCTGGATGATCTTGTTTCTGTGTCACAGAGAAATTGAAGCTGTCGAGAGGAAAACAATTCAACTTCCTGCCCTCTGAGTGACAAATTCCAGGCTCTTATTTCTTGTTTTCCTCTCTCTAGCAAGTCTCAGACAGAAACATCGCTCTGTCTTGCTTTGAGTCACTCACTCTCCCCTTGACCTTGGTCATTGGTCATTGGCCCCATCCCATCCTTCTATTTGGATCAAAGACTTTGTTCGTGTATTAAACCCTGTTTTTGCTGTATTTCCAAATATCCACTTCCTAGCGCTGCCTCCATTGAGTGCTAACTCCAGACCTATTTTAAAAATTGGCTATTTCTCATGTGCAAAACAAGCACAAAATACATACTCCGAAAGCCTCCATCTACTGAAATCCTCTAGATTTGGGACACTTGTGTCCCACTGTCTTTCACGTCAAGTTCCTCCTCAACATTCACCTCTTACGCTCAGTTGTAGTCCATGTGGCTCACTCCAGCATGTAAACATCCTGGGCAAATGCCATCAATAACCTTTTGTCTCTCGGGTCATGTATAATCATTTTAGGTTAATGCAAAACTGCACACACAATGCCCTCCTTGTAACATTAACTTTTAAAGGTTTACTTATACTATATTTAATTCTTACCAAAGGAATTCAAACTGGAAATTAAAATTTGATATGACTCTAATACAAATCTCTGCTCTAAAAATATGCGTGCATGCAATGAGGTGCATTAAGTAGAGCTCTGTGAATATAGGATAATATCGGGTGTAAATTGATTCACATTTGGACCATCCAAGCTGTGCCCTGAGAGATAATCAGTTACCCACAAAGCAAATGCTTTAACACAAGTAACCAAAAGAAAAACAAAGATTATGTTTTTTCTTTTCTAAATTCTTCATTTTGTTTTTTGAGGATTTTTTGGTAATGATTAATATTTATTAAAAATGTGGGAAGTAAATATTGTCCGTGTTTTATCCTTCACAAACATCTACTCTAATTGTCACAAGCCTTCCACGATACCCACCTCGGATACATATGTGTCACACTGCTACAAATTGTAACTAATCCTTCTCAGCTCTCATTCCCCTCATACCTTAATATCTGACAATATTGATCCTTCTTTTTCTCTTGAAACTTTAATTTCTCTTATTCAATGACATCTGTCTCACCAACTTTCATTAGCACAATACTTAAAAAATGTAAAAAGTCTATTCCCTGAATGTTCTCTTACACCAGACATAAAATATGAACTTAGAAAAATTCAACACCTCAGCCAGATATTTGACTTCTAAATTGTTTTCCTACCTCTATTTTTGTGTCTTTCTAATACATGTATTTCACACTGAACCTATCATATTTTCCCAGTGTTGTCACTTCCGCGACTGAAGTCCTCAGTGATTGTTGCGTGTCTTAGATATCCACCTGCCTCTGCCTCCAGAATACTGGAATTAAAGGCCTGAAACACCACTGCTTGGCTGCCATATTGAATCTTAATATCATAGTATATTGACTGTATTTGTGCTCATGGTGCCAAGAGAAAGATTAAATGTTTATATTTGCAAATGGGAACGATACACAAAGTTACTTCCAATCATGGACAATGATAACAATGTGCCAAGTATATAATAGTTATGCAATAAATGAAAGATAGATTCTGTTGTTTGAGCACTAAAATAATCCATCCTATTCAAAACTCTATGGTAGAATAATTTGCTTTCAAATAAAAAAAAGCATTAAAGGGAAATTGGCAACAGGTCTATCATAAGACAGAAGTGAGATGAGATATATATATGGATAAACGTTTAAGGTAAAATGGGAACTCTACAGTATTAAAAATAATGATGGGATCAGAGAAGACCTGTTAATGAAAATACCAGGATGATCTTTCACTAAGCATAAGAACTCATTAAGTGTTTCTCCGAGGTTCTCAGGTAAGAGGACAGACTAGAAATCGCCTCCATGTGCCATGGCTAAAAAGAGTTATTGTGAGGAAGAACTGACTACCACAAAGAGAACGTGAGGGTGAACTTTAGCAACCCTCAAAGGTAGAGACCGATTGACATCGGAAGGTTGCTAAGAAAAGGATGGGCAACACGTGAAATCTAAGCCAAGTCAAGCAGTTCAACCGCGCAGCTTCCTCAAAAGATGGGAAATCGGAGCTTCATCCCGAAGGTGAACTGTGTGGCTCTGGTAAGATATCGGCAGTCAACTCTCGGAAGAAGCTCTCAACCTTCACAGGCCTCAGATCCAGCTTGTGTTTTAGTGAGACAGTAACTCCTCTGGCAATGGGGCTGGAGAGAACCATCTCAAGTTAGGTTTTATGACTCTAAGAATGATAGCTGGGTGTCATCCTGAGATGAAAGCTGCTGTTTAAAATTAAGCTGAGAAAATGGGGATGTTCTATCGGGAACTCTCCAAGGCCAGCTCTGGGTCTGATAAAACCGGACTCGCTGAACATAGCGGACAATGAGGACTACTGAGAACTCAAGAACAATGGCAATGAGTTTTTGATCCTACTGCACGTACTGGCTATGTGGGAGCCTAGGCAGTTTGGATGCTCACCTTCCTAGACCTGGATGGAGGTGGGTGGTCCTTAGACTTCCCACAGGGCAGGGAAACCTGATTGCTCTTTGGGCTGACGAGGGAGGGGCACTTGATTGGGGGAGGGGGAGGGAAATAGGAGGCGGTGGCGGGGAGGAGGCAGAAATCTTTAATAAATAAATAAATAAATAAACTAAGCTACCCTGTGACCTAAGAAGAGGAAACAGCTAAAAATGAGGGAACTTGAGTTTAGCCTACCCCAGCCCCGGGATGAGGACAGGGAGGCAGTTAGTGGAGAGAAGTACAGGAAAGCTCACGGAGACAGCCGTCCCTCCAGAGCCAGGAGCAGACATCAGTTGACAGTACATTTGGAGTTTGATGCTCTGCACCTTGGGTCTGAGGGTGGGCCTGCTCACTGCTACAGAGTCGGAGAATGCTGGCTGGCACGCCTTAGCATCCACGATTGCATTTCTCCAGCAGATCAATATTTAGGGGGCTTGCGAAGTGTGAAGACAGACCCCAGTGTTGTGATTGCACTTCCTGTTCTCAGTGAGGTTGAGAGATGCTCTCAACCTAGAGCATTAGCCCACCTAAAAGAGCTGGTGCATGGGTAGAGAACCTGACCACCCCACACACTGCAAAGTCAAGTGTAGCCAGCAGAGGTCCTCAATACACTAGGAAGGAGAACTACTGATGGGCAAACCATCCCATTGACACTGGCTACTGGTCCAGTACAAAACACAAGAGGAAAACGTGAGAGTCCAGGAGCTCAGCTGACTCACGCAATCCCACTCATCCGACTGGAGTTTTCTGAGGACCAAGAACGGGGCTGTTGTAACAGTTCATCTTCTCTCTCGTTTTTACCCTTGGGCTCCCTATCTGAAAGTTTTCACTTTATTGTATTTTTTAAACGCTCATGTTTTCGTTCTTACCTTCATTCGTCCATCCACCTAATACTGTTTATGCATGTTTTCATTGTTGTGCAAACTTTTGTTTTTTATCTTTTTATCGTGTTTCTGTTTTAATACTCCTCTGTTTCCCATATTTGTTCCTTTACTGTAGTTTTGGCAATATTTTGAATTTATCTTATTTTCACTATTTCAAAACAAACTTCTTATAGTTTATTTTATTCCCCTTCTATCTTACTTTGTGTTCATTTTTTTCCCAATATTAGGATGGGTTTTGTTGTTTTTTTCTTCATCTTTTATTTCTTTTTTTTAATTTACTTATTTATTAAAGATTTCTGTCTCTTCTCCGCCACCCCCTCCCATTTCCCTCCCCCTCCCACAACCAAGACCCCCTCCTTCAACAGCCCAAAGAGCCATCAGGGTTCCCTGCCCTGTGGGAAGTCCAGGACCACCCACCTCCATCCAGGTCTAGTAAGGTGAGCATCCAAACTGCCTAGGCTCCCACAAAGCCAGTACGTGCAGTAGGATCAAAAACCCTCATCTTTTAATTTCTGACCTCTTGTTTTTTTCCTCATTGGTAAGCCTTTCTCCAATCTTCTTTTTTGCCTCCTTTTATTTAATTTTGTTCATCTTCTGCTTACTTCTTTTCCTGACCCTTTTATACCATTCCTTTATTATGTCCACATTCACCATGAAAAATTTTGAAATCCCCATTATCTTAGCCATTTTCAGTGTTATGATCAGTGGTGATATATTTGGGGGTTTTAACCAATTTTATGTGTATTTCTGTATCTTTTTACTGTTTGATATTGTTGTTGTTGTAGCAATTCTTCTCCTCTCTGAGAAGTATAAGAGACTGAGTCCTTGAAAATAGGCCTAATAAGAAAATACCTAAAATAAAACCAGAAGAAACAAATGAACAAGTAGAAGACAAGAATCATCATCAGACAAGGCAGATGTGATTCTTCTAAAACACCATTAATCCCTCAACTACAGAATTCAAAGAGCTGGAAAACATTACTCCTGCAATTAATATGGACACTCAGAAGATTCCATCTAGCCAGTGCTGTAGACTGTGAACTATGTAGCAAGAGTTTAGAATGTATAACCCAGAGTTTTTACTTATATTCGATTCCTGCATATTGGTTTCTGTCTCTCTGATGTTAATGGAACACAATCTGAATAAAACTCAGCATAGTCAAAACACCTTGAAAGATAGAGCATCAGGGACTAAATGACCTATGTGTATTAGCCACACTCCAAGGGATGGGAAATTGGACTCCCCACCTCAGATCATCCAGTGTTGCCAGAAGTGAAGTAGGAGGAGACTCCATGATAGGTTGAGAATCACCATCCTGAAAATCAGAAATTTAAAACACTCCAAAACCAAAACTCCTCGAGTACCAATATCAGACCATGAATTGAAATTTCTTGGCCTTACTTTGCAAGATGGCAAAATTTAGGCTCACTAAATATATAAAATCATTGGTTGGGGGATGGTGGCACATGCCTTTAATCCCAGCACTCAGAAGGATCAGGTGGATCTCTGAGTTTGAGACTAGCCTGGTCTACAGAGTGAGTTTCAGAACAGCCAGGGCTACACAGAGAAACCTTGTCTCAAATATATATGTGTGTGTGTGTGTGTGTGTGTGTGTGTGTGTGTGTGTGTACACACATATATATATACATATTTGTGTGCATGTGTGTAATTAAATATATAGTTATAGATATCATATATACATATAATCAGTTTTAAACTAAGTTTGAGATGCAAATTAAAACATATAAATTCCATGAAAAAATGTAGATTCCACCCCCAAGATATCTTATTATTTGTAGGAAAATATTCCAAATTTCAAAATCTGAAAGACTTCTGTTCCCAATTTGGTGTTATAGATAACAGATAGTCAGTCTATAGCGGAGTACCATGTCAAGAACAACACAGTTCACATAGGCTTGAATGCTTTGCGCCCTTCAGCCAGCTCCAGTAAAACTGAGTAGGAAGTATATAGAGCGCTAATAAAATGAGTTTAAAGAAAAGAATAAAAATTAGTGACATAGTTTGAATTGACCTTTCTATAATAGTCTTAAAATGTCAGTTTCATTTAGTCTCCACTCTAAAAATTCTGTTTTTAATCAAATTTGAGAGGAATTTTCTCAGTATATTATACACACATGGAGAGAGAGAAAGAGAGAGAGAGAGTTTTCACAGTGTTCCTATAAAAAGAACTGCTTGTTATTGCTTAAGTGAGCCATATTCTTTCTCATCAACGTACTTTCTGTATGTTTTCACTGAACTATCCTTCCCTCGGCCCAAATGCACATGCCTCTCCCCACCCTGTACTTCTGAAACCCCATTCTTGGCTCTAGGTCCAGCATATATGTAACACGCCATGAAACATTATCTAATGCCCATTCAGAATTATCAATTCTTCCTTTTGTGTTTTGTGATTTTTATTAAACTAACTGGCACTCATTTTCATTATAAATTATAGTGTGCAGCTTTTGTCTGTTGCCTCAGCCAGCCAGTTAGTCTTCTGACGGCTTGCTGGTGACATACTGTCATTAGGTGTTTGTCAGACTAAAGTAAGTGCTCCTCATTCTGTCCCCAGTGCAGCCTTTCCATCCCCTTTACTCTGCTAGAATGCACTGTTTACAGGTCTTATTAGCAGTTGGTTCTTTCTGTGTTCATCTGAAGTGACTTAGAAAGAACAACTCAAGATCAGTGTTTTTAAAATATGCAGAGGTTGTTAAAGTTTTTAAATCATTTTTATTCTGGAGACTATAGTGTAATTACATCTCTCTCGGAGCTTCACCTCTAGACCAAGAATCGCAGAGAGTTAAAATGTCTAATGTACCTTTTGAAAAGCAAGGAAAGCTGACAGTAATAGAAGAATCCATGAGAGCAAAACTTTGCTTCCTGTTGAAAGCAGAGCTCTCTGCTTTTGAGGAAGAACAACTTTAAAATAACTTACCATTAGGAGCTACTAAGTGATTTTGACCACACGGAAAATAGTGTTTTGATAGAATCAGCACGTAGCAAACAAACACACTCATTTCAGATCCCTTTTTCTTAAATGGTTAGTGTAAGTATTGTCTTCTTAAAATTCACTCATGCAGAACAGGGAGATGCTATGACAGAAAGCCAGTGGCTTTAGAATGCAAAGGCACCAAAGCTGGGATCTGTAGCCACATCTGATTGCAGCCTCCCAGTGCAGGGGTGAAACTATCCCATTCTCTGTGCAGAGAGAAGCTCTATACTCTTTGTCAAGCTGAATCCTGTACCCTTGGGGAGGGAGACTGTTACTTCTCTGAAGCGCCATGGCTGGCGTTTTACATGTGCAAACGCTTAGCACTATATAAACGAGCATTTAATAACTGCTAATTAAAGGAGAACAAAAATTAATAATGCTTAACAGAAACCTGACATAGTAAAAAGAGGAGGTTTTGTTGGAGTCAGAAGATGGGTCTGAATATCACTTTACAGTTTAGAAAACCCTCTACCAAGTACAAGGACCCTGCAAAATTTGGTCTCGCTCTGCTTATAGGAGGTTCGTGTTTCCTGGGTCCATTTAGTGGGGCTGTCTGACCAAATATTGGTCCTGCCCAGGCAGGAGCATTCAGCTGAAGATGTAAATCCTTTATAGCTTTCTTTTTCTTCTAGCAATAGCTGAGCAGGGATCATTCAATATGCTCTGTAGGTTTGGATCTTCAAACAACCCTGCAAGAACCACATCTCCCTTTCCCATCAACCCTTCTTTGCCATATTTGATGAACAAGCACAAGAGGCCACCACGAGGTACAGATTTGTATGTTTCTTTGGTTAGCTTGTTTTGTCTGTTTGTTTACAACAGAACAGCCTATCCTTTCTAACTGCAGCAAGCAGACAAACATTTGGAACTGAGTTAGGAGAGAAGAAAATCAAATCTCAGGAAAGTAGAGTGATATCCAAGATTTCAAGGTATTATTTGCTAAGCAATTACAAGAAATGTAGAGGAAGTAGGTGAAAAAATGCATAACCACATTTTATGACCGCAATTGGAAAATACCTTTTCTCGAAAAAGAGAGAGAGAGAGAGAGAGAGAGAGAGAGAGAGAGAGAGAGAGAGAGAGAGAGAGAAATTTGTTCAAAGTGTCTTTGCAGTGTCACAGCAAGAAGGAAGCCGTCTATAAAGAGGCAAAAATGACAGCCTGGTTAAGCCTGAGTTAGGCTGGATCAAACTTCAAGAGTCTAATGCCAGGCATTTTATTGCCAGCATATTTAAACACAGTATAATATGAAAAAAATGTTTTCCAGTGCAATACAGTCCCTGATGCACAAGGAAGTGTAATTACATTTGAAATGCAAGCAGAGTATACATTATTTCTTCCAAGAAGAAGGGCTCTGTGCTAGCTTAAGGGATCTGGTATGACCTAGGGCATGCAAGTAACATAGAGGTCATTTGGGTTAATAGTCACCCTCAGTCCTGGTTGTGGGGCTATACAGATAATGGAATGGGCATTTAGATTACTAGCCAGCTCCAGTTCTGGATGTGGAAGCTTAATATGGCCTAGACCAACAGGTAACATAGATCATCACCAGGCTGTTAACCACCTCCAATTCCCAGCCTTTCCGGGTTTCTCTGGAGTTCTGTGGGCAAAAGGACCATTGTGTTCCCAACAAATTGTCAAAAGCACTTATTTAATTTAATTCACATGTGTACATATACGTGCACGCATACATTTACAGGTATTTATCATTTTAGAACCCATATAAGATCAAAGGGATAAAATCAAAATGCATTTCTGTGTAAACCCATTAAAATCTTGTTTGTGGTTAATCTTTAGTGAAAAATTTAAATTTATTTCTAACTCTAAAATTATAATTTGGTTAGCAAAAAAATCTAAAATTAAGAAATATTTATAAATACCAAACACTTAAGCAAAGCTTTCATTGCTTGGAAAAATGAGCTTGATTTCTAAATAAATTATGTTTGTATATCTTTCCGTTAATTAGGCATTTTATAATTTTATATTTCTGTCCATGTTACATGTATTTCTTGGGTTACCTGGGCAATGAAAAATGTTTTATATAGTTACAATCAGTAAACTCAAGCTGTGTGAATTAAAATCAAAACTTTTCTAATTTTGTCTGGCAGTCTCAGCATTTGGATTATGTTGTGGGACTTTATCAGCTTTTCCTTTCTCTGTGAACTATGAAAAACCAATGTGTAGGCAATTTATTGCTTTTGAACAATAATAAGTAGTTACAGAAATCATAATTATCATTTATATTATGCTATACTAGCAATCATGGATATAACTTCCTTTTTCCACCAGCAATTGCTGTTTCCAGGATATAATAAACAGCGCCTCTACTTTAACTTTGTTCTTTGGAGACAGTGCATAAAAGGTTTGGGAACCCATATAAACTGTGAGGAGGCCATTTTCTTTTATAAAATCTGCCTACACAAAGGTTGAAATTCTAGGTGTTTCTCAAGATGACTTTATTCCAAAGCAAACTTTAGAAATAGTCCTGTACTCATTACTAAAGTACTAATTAGAATGCTTCAGAAAGAAACTATTTTAAAAACAATAGCTACTAAATAAGTAATTAAATTATCTATTATCTTTATCATCTTTAGAAATACCAGGTTCAGAGCAGTAGAAGACTTTAAATGAGATGCTAGGTTATATTAGTCCGGATTCTCTAGTAACAGAATCAATAGAATGAACACATATTACAGAGGTAGATTCACTAGATTTGGTTATATGATACAGGCTGAGTATCAACAGTCATACTAGAGAGGAAGGAAATCAGAGACTGCTGCTGCTGCTGCTGTTGCCTCTCCTCCTCCTTCTTCTCCTCCTCCTCTTTTTCTTCTCCTCCTTCTCCTTCTTCTTGGACAAGCGAAATGAGCATGCTCCCACCTAAACCCTCTGAAATACCAACAAATTTTGGAAACGGGAGATAAAACTGATGTTGAAGTTTAGGTAGAGTGCTTGCCTGGCACCTGACATGTCCTGATTTTTATCCATGACACTAAGAAGATAAAGACCTTAAAAACTAAAGTAGGTCACCAAGAAGTGTTCCAATATGAAGCAAATTTATTTTCACATGCCTCTATTCCTTAAATATCCACCTTGGGGATTCTTTGAAAATTAATAACAAAATATCATTTTATCTATCAAACTCTGGGGTTCCACAAGGTCCTCTGGATCACACCAAGCTAGGCCCTCAAAACTCCCCAGCTATACACTAAGCTCAAGCAAGGTGGATGCAAGAATTTAGCAGGACTAACATAAACCGCCTCACACCGCGTACCTCACACAACAATTTACTGTCCTCAGTCTGAAAGTTGCTCCAGTGTAAGCAGAGCTGCTCTTCTCCTGAGAGTTAGGCACTGTCCGTGCCAGGCCCCTGTGTTCTCTGAGGTACTCTTGGCTTATGTCAGCTACCTTCAGCATCCTTAGAATGATTACAGAGGGTCTGTGCTGACAATTTCCTCTACTTGGGCCTTTCTTCAGATATAACACCACACTGTCTTAAACTGTGTTAACGTGGTAAATGGCAATTCTACACTGGCTTCTGACACCCAGTTTCTCACTATACAAAGCAGTGATAGTCCAAACGCTCTGTAAGTAAACTCCAGAGGTGGGGAAGGCAGGAGCATTGGGAAAGACTGCTCTAGGCGCCCACAACCTGGAGGAGATGTAAAGTCAGAAGCTGACTACAACCAAAGAGGGAACCAGGTCCTGAAGGTAGTCTTAAGACTTCAGCACTCAGCACTGAGTTCTTATTCACTTTGCTGTGTATAAACGAATGTTGTACCAGGGACAAAGTTACAAAAGTTAAAGCTTGCTTGGCAAATCCTCACTCTCGTGGCATGGGTCCAGTGGGGAGCATGTCTTCTTCCATGGGTGTGGATGCTTTAGTGAACCATGGTATCAGTGAGCACATCTGGAGCTGCCAGATTTCTTGGAGTGTTCAAAACACATGAGTTCTGAAGCCCACTCCAGGGACACCTTGGTGAATGTTGACGCATCTTCTGAAGCCATCACGTCACTGATGGCAAAATTGCTTTTCTTCTCTCCACCCTTTTGTGAGCATCTTGCAGGGCCCAAGTTGGAAGTATTCTTAGTCTTTTTAGATCAGTGCCTCTCAAATTTCCTCATCATGCAACACTTTAATACTTCATTTTGTGGTGATCCCAAACCACAAAATTATTTTCATTGGTACTTCTTAACTGTTATGAATCATAATGTAAATATCTGTGTTTTTCAATGGTCTTAGGCAGCCCCTCTAAAAATGTCTTTCAACTACCCACAAGGGGTCGTGACCCACAGGTTAAAAGCCATTGTTTTGAAAGGACATCAGATATATTTGGTGGCCCATCGTACAGAACTATGACGGCATTATAACTAATCACATCTCCAATTATTGTATTCCCAAATAAAGCTACATTTGGAGATACTACAACTCAGGGATTATATATTTAAATTTTCAGGGTCCCAAGCCACTAAAATGGCAATTATGACCTCCGGATGTACCAGTAATTATAGTGAGCTCATTGTAATTTTTGTAGCTAACCACTTATGTATATGATTCCCAGTGGCCCGTGATCTACAATATTCTCTAACTTGCATGTTTCCTGGGCATAAACTTAAAATAATTTTGGCAATTTAGTCTTTATTGAAATTTTGCATTTTAGAAAAGCTTAATGAAGTCAGATTTTCATTAGCACATCACTGGTGAACGTGCACTGGCATCCTTTAACTGCATCAGGAAACCCAAAGGAAACCCGAAGAGAAACCCAGGGATGCTTGCACACAGTTTGTGAGGTTCAAAAGGACCTGACTTCCTGCATATGCATCACGTCTAATTTCTCAGAGCCACAGCTTCTATTGCTTGCTCTTTGGTCAAGTACCAAGTCTGTGAGGCTGGATGTCAGTACTAAGAAATCTCCAGTTTATTTCATCTTAGTGGGCATCTCACAGGGATGCCAAAATTTATAAAAGTTAGTGGGACCTCATGTCAGATGTACAGAGCTATTAGTTAGACTCACTGCTTTAGAAAGGGGGATGTTAATATTTTTTAAGGATGGTGCAAGTATGGACCGAACATTTTTAATTTATTGATATTGGCTTTGTTGTTGAGAATTTTGCTTTAGTGCTTTAGAGCCATTTGATCTCATTACACGGCTCTTCATACATGCCCTGACTTTGTAGTATTGGGTCTTTGTACACCCATTAAGATGATACAGTTAATTACATTGATTAACTTATTCTGGTTGCATTGAAACAACTTTGGAACCAAACAGTAAAGAAAATATTTTTCTATTCTTTTCCTGTTTTGTGTACCTTCAAGGCAGATGCCTTCCTACTTTTTAAATTTAGTTTCACTAAAACTACTCAAACTCCCATTAGAATAGTTAATATTGTGTGCAAAATGTGTCTGTCTTCTTATAGGTTTAGAATTAAAAAAGAAAGGCATGGAAAGAATAGTCTACTTCTAATTAACCCACATTGAACAGTTTCACAAAAACGCAGGTTCCTTGTGTGGATTCTTGCTTTGATTTTCATTAGAATTTGAAATAGGAAAGCTGCTACTGATCATTCTTTAAAATATAAAGTATAGATTAATTGCACACTCTAAAAGAATTTTCAAGTAGAAAACATTCCACTGAGTCACTTTGAAACACAAAAGTGTGTGAAATTTCATATATGCTAAAGTCCATTCATGAGCAGCACAAGCACAGTACCCAGGAAGCATGTCAGGATGAAATAAAATTGGAATCTGTCTGGCTGGAACATTAAGAATCAAATTACATAAGCATGTGTATATGGTTTGGCTAATCAAGTTAATCAATTAGGTTTAAAAATCACTTTATTTTATGCTTTTTAAAAAAGTCTGAAATCATCTGGGCAGTGGTGGTGCACACCTTTAATCCCTGAGGCAGAAACAGGTGGATCTCTGTAACTCGGCTATATAATGTTCAAATCCCTTCCCATTTAGCCTCTCTTAAAAAAAAAAAAAAAAGGATTGTAACACAATAGAAGAACAAGTGACTGTACCTTTTACTCCCCTCTCCCCCTCTCCGTACATTTGCTGCATGTCTTCCTGTTGGAGGCACAGGTGCTGGAGAGTAGCCATAGACCTGCCTTGGCTGCACTAATGTTTGCTTGAGGGCGTCACACATCCTGAACACCATCA
The DNA here is from genome assembly GCA_902806775.1 of Microtus agrestis. NCBI lineage: Eukaryota > Metazoa > Chordata > Mammalia > Rodentia > Cricetidae > Microtus > Microtus agrestis. Next base: position 1,043,639 of record CADCXT010002815.1, on the reverse strand, counting down.
AGATGGCCAGAAAGAATGAATGCGATCCCAGCACTTCATCTCTTCCCACGGGTGGGCTACCAACACAGGCGCACTGCTCTTCAGCCCTCGTTTCTGTGTCTACCTCTCAATAGAATTTTGTCCTCTCTTCACACTTTGGGGACTAGGAGTCTTACCCAAATGAAATTAACGAGGCTTCATGTTAGCAGTTTTAGCCGACTGCCTTAAATTCTGCCCTCTGCTCATGCCTTTGAACATAAACCATCTTAAATTCTACTCAAAGTATCCAAATTTGAATATCCTATTAAGTCCTTGCTGAAATTGAGACTGATCAAATATACATTAATATATACATTTTCTTGCAACCTATACCATTTTCAGAAAACATTTTGCAAACCGTGTTATATGTGGTATTGTAAATAATAAATTAGGATAAGACCCAAAAGATATGAAACATTTCTTCCCATTTTAAGGATACAGCTTACCATCATACTTCCAACAAAGGACAGGAGAAAAAAGGAAGGCATACTTTGTAAGATAAAATAACAAGTTTTATATAATACAGAATCATTCGGAAATGAAAAAAAAACAAGACCCAGAGAAAATCGTTCAATTTTTTTTTTAACAGGGAGATTCAGTGAAGAATGAACAGCCATGTATGAATGGAACGAGCGTCATAAGACCTAAGGGCGATCACACTCAGTGGATTCCTTCCAGGTGGAGCAGCATCCCTCTGTGATTAAGGTTTGGGACTTAGTGTTAGACAAGGTGGATCAGGGAATGTCTTTATGTGCACCTCCTATACAAAACACAAGAGGGAGATAAATAACATTTTTAGCTTCTGTTACCACAATGGAGGAGAGAAATGTTGTTTCCTCTGAGGCCCTTGAGTGAGCAACAGGAGGATGGGAAAGGGCTCTACAGCGGGTGTCCTTTAGCTACTCTTCTGGTCGCTGTGGCAAAATACTTGGCAAAAGCATCTATGAGAGGGAAGTGCTTGTTTTAGTTCACAGTTTGATGGTAGAGTCCATCATGGCGGGGAAGGTACAGCAGAGGGGACGCAAAGCTGTTTGCAAATCTGGAACCATGCCATCGGGAAGCACAGGGGATGGAAACTGGTTTGTACCTGCTTTCTTCTTTCTGTTCAGGCCAGCATCCCACATAAAATGGTGATGGCCACAAATAGAGTGGCTCTTTCGATATCAACTAAACCTTTCTGCAAACATCCTGATAGTCACACTGAGAGTTGGATCTGCTTTGATGATTCTGAAGGGACACTAGCCTACTTGAGCACGGGACCCTGGCAGGCCTTGCTCTTCTCCCCAATTCCCTCTGCCTTGCTAAAAACCATTTCATTCCTGAAGCTAGTTCCCAAAGTCTTTCCCCTTATTTTTTCAATCCCTTCTCCTGAGGCTGACTACTGAGTTCCGATAATCAAAGTCTTGAAATCTACCAATCAAAAGATCACTTTGACTCACCTAATTACACGCCCAATTAAAATTAAATGCCTCATCCCAACATGGGGTTTCCTCTTGTACCGTTATAAACCATCATTTTCCTATGTACTGAGTCTGTCTCCTCTATTTCCGGAGGCAGTTCTTTGTACCGCTGGGGCAAATATCCCTTCCTCTTTTCTCTTGTCTCCTTCCCCTTGGCCCTTTTCCTCTATAGCCTGTCTTTGTTCCTTATCCCTACCCTCTGCCCCTCTGGTGCAAATAAATTTCCTTTGTGCTGAGAACTTGGCCTTGGGGGTCCTGAGCCGATATTTTTCCTTTCAGATTCTAAATCCAATCAAGTTGACAACAAAGATTAATCATTTCATTTTCCAAATCACAATACTAAGCAATCAACTTAGTAAAGCATTTTTTACTTTAAAATGTGGGCTCCTTCATTATCATAGAACATTTATAAGTGTGTACTAATGATTAAGAATTTACACTCATTTTAAAAGAATACAAAGAAAAATAATATAGTTCTTTATAAATCAATATGCAAAATCACTTGTTAAAAATTATATTACTTATTAAAGACACTAGACTTTACAGACATATTTCTGTCTACTTATCATCAAATGGATTTCCTGAAATATGCAAAGTCCTGAGTACAAGATGACAGACACCATACAGTCAAATTTGGAAGTTTAAACACCAATGGAGGAGTGAATCATAAGGTATAAAACCTGAGAAAATTCAACTGTTGACTTAAGAAACAAACATAAGAAATCCACATGTAATAGAATATCACAGTGCCCTTGATCACATAGAGAACATGATCAAAAATAGGAATAGCTTTAAAGTATAAACAATATGCATGTGTACACATACAAATGTGCCACAGTTAGGGGTTTAGCTTAGTGGTAGAGCACTTGCCTAGCAAACCCAAGGCCCCAGGTTTAATCCTCAATACTGAAAAAAGAAATGACATACAAAATTGTCAATGAATAAGCAAAAATATTCTTAATAAAAATGTGTTAGCACAGTCTTCCAGATCCCAGACCCCTACTCCAGAGCACCCTCAGTTGGGGCAGAAGATGAAGGATTGTACAAATCATACATCATAGTCTTACTTAAATGCCACAGCACTTTATAGCAAACAGAAATTAAGGTAATATAGTAGGGCTCCAATATTTCTTTCTAAATTCAAAAAAAAAACTTTGAAAGAGTTTTAATTACCAGGACATCCAAAGTTCCTAGGAGAGACCCAGAGACTGACATCAGAAACTCTTTAAGCATACCTAGGGCCATTTTTCAGGCCATGCCTTATGTTGGAGAACACAGAAACAGATATGATTTGTCCTACTCAAACTATGATGTGCAATTCCCCTCTGTTTGCTGTGATTACTAATAACGAATAAAGAAAGCTGGCTTGAGTTTATAGCAGGGCAGAAGAGAAGTCGGTGAAGAAAACTAAACTGAATGCTGACAGAAAGAAGGCAGAGTCAAGAGACACCATGTAGCTGCCAGAGAAGAAAGACGCAAGCTGCTAGCTGGAAACTTGCCAATAGCCACAGCCACATGTTGATACACAGATTAATATAAATGGGTTAAATTAAGATGTAAGAGTTAGCCCATAAAAAGCTAGAGCTAAAGGGCCAAGAAGTGATTTAATTAACATAATTTTGTGTGGTTATTTCAGGTCTGGGTGGCTGGGAAACTAATAAGCTGCCTCATACAATAGATTGGCACTCCAATATGTTCAACTAAGTCCACTTAAAGCGTGAGAGAGCTTGAAACAGAATTCTAGACACAAAAGAACAGAGTTTAGCACAGTTTCCTGGTAGCCACATTTTTTTCTAGATGAACTCACAGCAAGCAGGGATGCTGTGGCTGCTATAAGAGAGGTACAATAAAAATTATGTGGCTTCTTTATAAATGGTGGCTTCCTGGTTGGCCAGCATGAACTCTGACTCTTTGGGGAGGCTGAGCATTTAAATGGGGTTTGTGAGTAGAGTGTTACAACTTGCTTAGTGGCAACATAGACCTACTATGTGCCTGAAAATGGGGCTGTGGGCATGGCTCATGGTAAACAGATCTCCACCCCACCATGGTGGAATGGGCAGAGCAAGCAGGCAGGGCCGTGTTTGCCCAACAATGTTGCTTAGATTCTTAAGAAGCACTTAGCATATTAAAAAGCCATCCTGATCAGAAAAAGATTACAGATACTCAATAAGAACAGATTCAGATGTAAAAGACCTCTAACCAAGACACAGTGTCTTTTTTAAAAAAAATGGACATTGACTTGGGACAGAGAAGAAAAAGAGTAAAGAGACAGTAAATGTAATATAAAAGAGTACAGACAGTCATAAATTAAAGGAGTAAAGATAATAAAATAATTATTGAACTTCTAGAAAAAGTAACAGATTAAGAAAAATAAGCCACATAAAGATGGAAAATACGCAGAAAGTCTTGATTATATTACTATGTTTTCTTTGAAGTTTTTGACTGCAGAGAGATAATTGATTCTGGTGACTGCTAAGTTAAAACATATATGTTTTAAAGGTTTCTTGACTTCAAATTTTGAGTCTAAAGATATGTTGCTTTGGAAAAGAGGTTCTTCTTTTGTTTCTCCAGAAGATGAGAACCTATAGAATCCTTCCAGACAAACATGGTTTGATAAACCAAAACCCCCAAGAAGGTCAATGTACCACCCCAAAAAATACTTCACCCAACAAAAAGCAGGAAAAAGTTTGTAGAGAGCTACACTCATATTCCCAAATATTGTTTATAAATGTTTGTTTACATTTAAATGCTATAGACATTTGCATTGGTATGGATCTTGCTTTATTGATACAAAGTTAAGGTTAATTTTGTTATATGTATATTTTAATTAAGGTATTGTGTTTGTGCAGCTCATTTAAAATACAATGTATAATTAAGAAATATAGGTTAATAGATAGTCATCTGTAATACTCAAGCTTGTAGTCATGTTAGTTAGGTTTTCTAGATGTGCAGAGATATATTTCAGATGGATAGATATTCTTCAGATCTTTCAAAGACTACAGATTATGGCATCTAAAATGCTTATTGTTATTATTGTCTCATGACAATGAGACATATCTGCAGAACAGATCTTCAAATTTCCTGCTTTATGGAAAAGTCTGCCAAATATTACAGGCCAGTAGGCTGAAGATGGATGCCCCAATGATACAGAAGAACTTTGGGTGACTGTCCTGGCAATGAGATGTCTCTGTCAATTCTAGAGTTTTGGAAGTTGTTTACAATGCACTTCCTGTTTACTTAGGTAATATTATTATATCCTTCTGGAGTTTTTGATAGAATTGAAGAATAAATAGTTATAATTATAGTTTTCTTTAGTTATGATAAAAGATAAAGTCTTGCTTGATAACTGTTTTGTTATATATAATTTTTCTGTGTTAAAGTTAAAACCTTTCTTTTTATTTAAAAAGAATAGGGGCGGTGATGTGTGATTCCCCTCTGTATGCTGTGATTACAAATAAATTTGAATAAAAAAAGCTGGCTTGAGCCAATAGCAGGGCAGAACAGAGGTAGGAGGGAAAAACTAAACTGAATACTAAGAAGGCATAGTCAAGAGAATTGGAAAGGCCCAAACTGCCAGCAGCAACCTCACCAGTAAGCTATAGCCACATGGCTATACACAGATCAATAGAAATGGGTTAAATTAAGATGTAAATGTTAGCCAATAATAAGTTAGAGCTAATGGGCCAGGCAGTGATTTAATTAATACAGTTTCTCTGTGGTTACTTCAGGAGTCTGTGTGTCCAGTAAATGAACAAGTGGTCTCATACAATATAACTATGAAGATAGGCATGAATTTTCTGATACATTAGAATAATTATTGGAAAAAGACAAAAACAACAAGACCCTAGACTGTTCAGACAGATAAAATACAATTGGCACATTAGCAACGTCTTCACATGGGCAAGCACAAACAAAATACTAGTAAAAAGAAGCATCTGTGAATGTGAAATGATACTGTGTGGCTTAGTGGTCTCTCTGTAGTGCTGGGGACTTGTAGCCTGAATAAGGAAAGCAATCATGATAAACTTAGGTCATATACATTATCTCAAGTCACAAACATTATCTTGAGCCTTCTTCACAAGTCTTCAGATTGGTATGGAAAAAGTAACTCAGCATGAGCAAATGTCAAAGCAGAAAACTATATTCTCCAGAGAACAAGGGCCTTGCTTGCATTACAGTCTGCTGGGGTCTGGAAGAATACACAGGAGATGACAACTGATATTCATAAGGACGACCCACCAGACAAGCCATTGTCTGATGGAGGATAAACTCATAAATCATGTTTATGGGTTTACTGTCTATGGATTCGATTGATTGTGCCTGTAACTAACTGTTTATGTTTAAGTCCAAAAATTTATATGAATAACAGGAAGAGCAATTATTAACCAAGTCCAGAGAGAAACAACTTTACGTGGGAAAAGTTTCACAGACAGTCAGAGCCACAGAAGATGGTCTGGACTCACAGCTGTGAGTTATAAAGCTACAAGCTTCCCTCCTTGTACTCTGGTGCTACATACAGGATAAGAAAATGTATTCTTAGGCTTGGAACACTTTCCAATGCCAGCCCTTGTCAAAAAATGCTGAAACACCAGTGCTCTTCACCCCCATCTATGTGTTGTCATGGTAGATGGCTCTGCTCCTTATCCTTTTACTCAAAGAATAACTTGTGACCTTGAGAAATACCTTTGTAACTTTTTGCTGCCTAAAGTTTATCATTAAATATGTATATAAGCTATATGAATGGAGAATTAAGGGGAACTGGAATGAGATTTGGAACTAAAGATTTAGAACTAGAGAACTGGAATAATGAAAGGACAACAAGATATGAAAGGAACATGCCCCTCAGAACATGTATGTGAGTCTTTTTCCTGTAGATAGATGGGGACTTTCCCCTAAGTCCTCGCTATTGTGAGGCATTCTTTTGGCTACCCTGGTTGCAGCCTTGGGAGATGAACTCACAGGCTGCAACAACAAACATTTTAAGAGACCACTTTGCTGTGTTGCATATGAGACATGGATCTTATCTCACAACAAGACAGAGATAACATGAAGGCCCCCCCATGAGGAATTTGATGTGCTCAGATCACCTCCTTAAAGGCCCTTCTCCAGCAGACTCTTGCCCCTACTAAATAGCACCCGCTGTCATTTTACCACCCCAAAAACTACAAGACATGACAGAGACGAAAAAGATAAGGTTGGCTATTACTAAGGGTCAATGTGAAGGAGATGAGAGATGAGGTAGACATGAATTCCAGATCTTATTTTAAGGCATGCAATTATAGCGAAATTTGAAGCAAATATATAAATATCAGAAATGCTAACTCTGAACGGAGAATATCTTGATGGTCTGTTTTTTTTTACTTACATGTATATTTGGAAAATTCTAAAATTTATAAATCAATATTATCTAAAAGGCAAAATTGAGTTTGAGCCAATTTAGGACATAAATATTAACATTATATTTATGTTTTAGACTTTTGCTTAAAAGTAATCATTTTTAAGTTTCTAAGAAGGAAAATGAGTCCTGGGACTGTGGCAACCCTTGTGACTGAGAAAAAGAATGGAATAAGAAAGGAAAGAGATGCGGGCCAAGAAATAAGTGAAAGCCTACCATATATTCATCACAGATGGTAAGGGTATGACACCAGCCATCTTGGGGCAGAGAGAACTGGGAATAGAGAAAAGCAAGACTTTGGACAGGGAGCTCCGTGGACCTTCATGATAAACGCACTACTGATGACAGGAGTAAAAAGAATAAAGCAAGCTTCTGAGAAAAAGCAGTTAAACTGATGAAAAATCAGGGAGAAATTGTCATGGGTCTGGAAGAAAAAATTATAAGCTCAGTCTGGGGTCCCTAGGTAGAAGAAGTATTGAAAGGAAATGAAAGTTCAATTTCTGGGGGAAGTGCCTGGCGTGGCAGGGTGAGAATCTGTATTCACTCCTGAGCAAACACATCCAGAGTTACGTGTGGCAGTAAGTGCCTATAACCCCGTGCTGGAAAGCTGAGCTAGGTGATCTGGAGTCTGATGGCCAGCCTGCACAGTTGTATCATCCACACAGGCAGAGCTATGTTCAGTGTTTTTTTTTTAAAAGAGAGAGCTAAAGTTAGGAGGGAAAGTTGGGGTCTCCAGAGTCTAAAAGAGAGCCCCTGCCTCAAATGAATAAGCAGATAGAGGATAATATGTGATGGTTCTTCTGGTACTTAGGGGTAGGGTTGAAGGGAAGAGAAATGGTTAGATTTGATCAAAATATATTGTATGCACGTAAGAAATTATATAAAAATAAAGATAAACAAAAAAAGTAGAGAGGAATAGAGGAAGACACTGGCATCCACCTCTGGCCTCCACAAGTAGCAATGCAAACATAGTTACCCAAAAACAACATGTGAACACACACAGAGAGAGAGAGAGAGAGAGAGAGAAAAGAGAGAGAGAGAGAGAAAGGAGATTTTCTCAATTAGAAATATAGAACTCTGAGACACAGAGGACATATAATCAAGGTTCTTTGAAGCTAAATTTTACAAAAGTAGCAGAAAGAAAGTGTATATGCAGTGAGGAAATGGGGAATTCCAAAACTCAATACCACTAAGAAAATATCATCCTCATTTAAACACATCAGCACACATCAGCAGCAAAGAAATCTTCTAGACCTTGAACATGCTGAGAACACCCAGAGGGAAGAGAATTGATGCTATGGTTGTATATGTTCTAGGAACCACTGTAAGTAATGGACTACTGTATTTTCAACATAGCAGTTACTCAGTGTAATGTGTTGTTGAAGAAGAAACTGAAGCTATGATATAAGAGTAATTTGCCCAAGTTTTACAGTGAGTGCCAGACCTGGGATGCAATTCATCAGTAAAACGATTCTAAAGCAGAGATTCTTCCCTGTGAGTTTTGGGGTGACTCATTTGAGGAACTGACTGAATATTCAAAGATGTCCTATCTATTAATAGACATGAAGAGTCTGAAGGCTCCCTTCAGACTAAAGGTTTTGTTTTTTTCTCAGAAAACATGAGGACCTGAATTCATATCCTGTCTCAAGGTTAGATCCTGTTAGGGTTTCTATTGCTGTAACAGAACATCATGATCAAACAACAAATTGATAGAAAAGGATTTATTTGACTTACACTTCCACATGGATGGTCATCACCAAAGGGAGTCAGCACAGGAACTCAAACACAGCAGGATATTGGAGACAGGAACTGATACAGAGGCCATAGAGGGGAGCTGCTTTTTGGCTTGCTTTCCATGATTTACTGAACCTGCTTTCTTCTTGAACCTAGGACCAGCAGTCCAGGGACGGCATCACCAATCAAGGAATGAACCCTTCCCCCTTGATCACTAAATGAGAAAATGCCTTACAGCTGGATCTCATGGAGGCAGTTCTGCAACTGAGACTCCTTCCTCAGATGACTCTAGCTTGTGTCAAGTTAGCACACACAACCAGCCAGTACAGATCCCCAGCACTGATTGACACACTGGTGTGTGTGTGTGTGTGTGTGTGTGTGTGTGTGTGTGTGTGTGTGTGTGTGTCACTCCAGGGATAAGTGGTACGTGGAGGCAGATATATATATAGAGAGAGATAGATAGATCTATGGATTGCTGAAGCTCAGTGGCCAGCCAAATTGATGAGCTCTTGGCTCACTTGGAGAACCTGTTTCAACAAATAGAGTTCACCAGTTAACAGCACTTTCAATGCAATGATGAGAAAAATTCAGGTCCTAGCACTCACAAAACAAGCCAGGCATTTTGTACACACCTGCAACCCCAGTTCTAAAGGGGTGGAGAGCAGAGGATCACTGGAGCTTACTTGATCTCAGCTTAGCAGGGAAAATGTGAGCCTCCGATTTAGGGAGAGACTCTGCCTCATATGAATAGGGAAATTTATAGAACCAACCATGCTTACCTGCACATACAAGTACATACAGGCACACACAGAGAGACACAGGTGCAAGTCCATAAATAAATAAATGTATTGATAGATGATAGATACATACATACATACATACATACATAGATGATAGATGGAGAGATCGCTATAGATATATACAGGTACATAGAGATGATAGATAGATAGATAGATAGATAGATAGATAGATAGATAGATAGATAGATAGATAGATAGATAGAGATAGATAGATGATAGATGATAGATAGATAGATAGATAGATAGATAGATAGATAGATAGATAGATAGATAGATAGATAGATAGATAGATAGATAGATAGATGATAGAGATAGATGATTGATAGATAGATGATAGATAGATCTTGGAATATTAGGTGGCGAGCAGTAGAGAAAGATTCCTAACTTCCATAATCACATACATACATATATACATGCACACACATGTGAACATATCTCATGCACTCATGCACATACAGACACACACACACACACACAGATGTGAAATGATTCAGTGCTGAACTCCAGAGAGAATTCATAAGGGGCTCTTTATTTTGCTTCCAGTCAACAATTTGATTGGATTCCAACTGGGCCGGTCTATGAGTTAATCACCTTCTATGTTTGCTGTTTGAGACTGGGAGGGAAGGAGTCACAAAATCGTTTTGCACCTGGACCCAGTCTAACACAGTCACCCAGTCCACACATTTTCTTCAAGTAAGTTTTCCTTCCACGCTGCAGTGTTTACTCAAGGAAGTAAATTCACAGCTCACAGCCAACTTGGAGAGCCCTGCCTCAGTGCCAGCTCGGTGCCTGGCAGCTGCACATGAGGAAGGAATGGGTGAGAAAGTGACGCCGCCATCACTAACGGGGAGGAATTAGTGAGGAGCCTATCTATGCCTTAACTAAGCTTCAGCAGGTGCCCAGCAGGTAACCGTCCTCTCTAACACACCCCAACACTCTCTTCAGCCCTTAACACAAATGTTGGAGGTGAGAAATGCGTTTTAGAAATAGTGGTGTACTTAATAAATCCCACCTCACACAAACAGAACCTAGGAGGTTAATCCTTTGGGCTTAAGCCTGTAACTCCTATTTACAAGTCAAGTCTCATCCACCCTCAGTGATTCACTGACAGCTCCTTATGGATGCAGAAAGTTTCTGCAAGAGGAGAAACAACAACAAAACAAAACTCAGGGTTCCTGTCATTATTCTAGCAATGGGTGAGATACACTAGGGGTTCAGGTTGTGAAATATCAAGAAAAAAAAAGAAAAAGAAAACGAGCTAAGGTCCAATCATGTGTGATTCATCTGTCCACTTGAGAAAGAGACATCTAAATTCTCTACATTGGCAATTGTTTAAAACCCTGAAATTTAAAAGCAGCTGTGAAAGCTATACTTTTAAAAATGTAACTCACTCTTCAAAACTCAATCCCTACTAATATATTATCACAAATATATTCTAGTGTTTTGTGTCGTTTATATTATTCAAGGAGCCATGACCCTTAACAAGTCCCACATACAATAAATTTTGTATAAAGAGAGCTATCCTGCCCCTCAGTCATTCATTTTGATGGGTGGAAATTTTTTAGAAAACTTAATGAAGTACCAGAGGATGGTGACAAATTTGTCTTTGTTTATTGCCATTCTGGAGAGCTTCATGAGATAGCAGGCAACCTACTTAAAGAACACAAAACAGTGTTCTTTATACTGTGTTTAACAGTGGCAGCCACACTGTTAGTAAAGTGTGCAAATCACTCCAGACAGATTCAAGAACTATGCAAATATCAAGTCATTTTTCTCTCTCATCTGGTATCGAAGTGATAAACAGACTGAACATCAACCTTGCAGTGACTCCTTGCTTTAATGCCCTGACTTGTTAATTTAATAGCTTAGTTTTATGGCCCAGCCACTTCAAATCAAGAGTCTCACTTCGCAAACCCATGTTTTAAAACTCCAGTTGTGCAGCAGATATGAACAAGAACAATAAGCACATGAATCAGGGAGATACATGAATAAACATGCCAGCATGGCAGTCATGTTCAAAGAAAAGGAAACAGGAATTGAAGAAAAAAAAACTTCCACTTACAAGAATTTATATTCACATCTTCCCCTGCGTCTAATGGGTTTAAATATTGAAAGAAAATGACAACACCACACTAAAACGGTAAATATTCTTTGGTATTTTGCATCAAGTATGGATGTTCATTTTAGTGCCCTTAAATCTCTCATTGTGGTGAACACTACCCAAACCAGAAGAAATACTGGCTCTAGTAATGTGCTTTGCTGAGTTTATTTGACTCTTTTAGCTTTGTATCAATATAAAGCTTTTATAAATTGTAGGTTCTGCTTCAAACCAGTTCACAAGAAGAGTTGTGTGTGCAATCCACGAGTACATACTGTAAATGCCAAAAAGGAACTATTTTGTTTGCTAGTGTTTCTGAGAAGACATCTGAATCTGAATGCAAGTTAAAATTCCGCAGCTTAATACTGGTGTGGTTTTCGGGCATAGTTCATAGCCATGACCAAGGGACATGTTTATGGAATCTGGGTTCTGTATTAATTTCCCAGATTTGGCCTAGCTAAAATAAGTCTATTGGAATTGCCAGTAGGTTCCAGGAAATCACTAATACAGCTATGAAATGTGCACAGTCTGACCACTGTCCCTGTTTTAATCTCCAATTATCACAACTCATGGGTGAAGAGAAATTCAGACTCTATAGCATCTTACACTTAATTAGAGGCATTTTTCTTGCTTAATAGTGTGAAATAAATATGTAAGCTATTACTGGTGGCATTTTAGAGTAGATAAAATATGGTATAGTTAAATCTCACTACTTCCTAGTATAGTAAATAATAAATATCACTTCAAATTAGTCAAAGCAAGAGATCTGAGTTTTAGTTTCTTTTAAAAACCAGTTTCATTATTTTTAACTTCTATAACAGCTATTTACATTTTAAAGACCTTTAATGAATTTTAATGTATAACTTTGCTAAAGGGATTGTATTAAAGTAATAATAGTAAATATAGAAGGCGGTTAATATTTACCAAATTCCCTATTATAACATTTCTACATTCATTTTTCTAACTTAGTCCTCTTAGTGATCCGATCAGTTTGAAATCTGAGTGAGAAAAGGAAACTTTTCCATGAATAAGTTCTGAAACAATTGAGAAACGAAACAATAATAAGGTAGTTTCAAGATCATACATCCCTTATTGCTGAGAGAGGTATATATGAAGGTATCAGGGCTCATATAGACAGAAACATGAGGTAAGAAAATAGTACCTACTTCTGAACACAGCCAGTTTCAGTGTAGCATTCCTGTTACAAGGACAAGAGCTGAAACCCAGAAAAGCCCACCAGACAGGCGTAAAAAGTAGCAAACTGTGTTATCCCTAAATATGCCATTTCACTTTAAGAATCATCTTAGACTGAAGGTCAAAGTGGAAACAGGCTAAGTTCTCTGCCTTTCCCTCCTCACTTAAAGCTGTGACACTGACACAAATGCATCTGTTCCCTTCTCTAAACTGTAAGACAACTTCCCATCATTCCCAGCCAGGGAACATTACTAACAAAACTTTCTCTCCCACAATTCACTCTCCTGGGGGAGGTCAAGGCCTTCGCCTTTGTCAAGGTATCTCTAAAACTGCATTGTTACTTTAGGAAGATGTTTGAAAGCTGGAGTTCTCAAGCTCTTCTTTGAAACTTACTCATGTCCTGGGAATCTCATATGTGTGTATGTATCAAATATGCGTGTGAATCCATTTCTGTTTGATTTCTTCTTCTGAATTTGTATTTTTGTTACAGCAGTTCCAGCTGAGAATTCAGAAGGATGAAAAAAATTAGGTTTCCTTCCCTACAGGTAACAGGATGTAAAATAAAATCAGATTTTCTAAAATTACATTCCCAGCATCTCCAAGTATTAATTTTACCTAACTTTTTCTTCATGAACACAACACAGATGAATTCCAAGTTTCCTCCCTGGTTACTATGATTTACTAATATTTGGAAAAGGTCTTACTTTCTTCTGTGCTCAGTTTCTTATCTGTTACTTGGAAATTAGATCCATCTTAAGGTACAGTACAAAGATGATTAGCAGGTATAACACGTTTACAAACTAATCTAGCAGTAGTAAGCACCCAATGATAACACTTTAATAAAACGAATGAGCTGCCCTCTCTGTTCTGAGCACTTAAGGGGAAAAAAAAAAGCCAACCTGAGCAATTTCTTTTGACTGAATCCTCTAGGTCATTCCTTTCTGAAAGAATTATATGTAAGCCTATTTCAAGATAAATGTTGACTTACAGTACCTGCTTTAACAAAAGGATGGTGTAGTCATGGAAATGCTTCAGTCCTCTGAATAGAAACTGCCCAGGGTTTCAGCCTAACATAAATGAAGTTTCTCAGATATAATACAGTCCCATTCAGAATCCCCATCAGCTGATGATGCTAGGCCTGATCAGTTGGTTTCCCCCCTATTCTTCCCGCAGATGAACTGGGCAAGCATGAAAACTCAGTAAAGATAATAAACTGTCCTTTGAAATGCTTAATGACTCTGAGGAACTTCTCCTGCCCCCTTGCCTTTCACTTCCGTGTGCTTGTCTGCAAGATTACTGAACGCGCATAGAGTTAAAGTCCCTGCCAGTGCTCCAGAGGAGACCTGAGCATGCTGTTTACAGTAGCCTGTAGACATGCTCTGCACATCGCAAAGTTCCTGAAGCTCTGACGTCAGGAAAGAAAGTCAGCTATAAACGACTCATTTGTTTCCTTATCGTTATCAAGGTTGTTGAAATTGACTGTAAGATTAAAAAGTCCATTTTAAAAGTACCAGTATATTTCGAAGATCTATTTACTGATGTGGGAATGATTTCTTATTAATAAAGAAACTGCCCATTCGATAGGTCCACCCTTAGGTGGGTGGAGAAAACAGAACAGGATTCTGGGAGAAGGAAGCTGAGTAGGAGTCGCCATGATGTTCCCATGCCAGGCAGACGCAGGCTAGAATCTCCCCGGTAAGCACACCTTGGGTGCTACACACCTTATAAGAAATGGGCTAGTCCAGGTGCGAGAGTTAGCCGAGAAGAGCTAGCCTATGGGCCAGGCAGTGTTTAAAAGAATACAGTTTCCGTGTAATTATTTCGGGGCATAAGCTAGCTGGCGGCTGCGAGCTGGGGCGGCAGGGAAGCGGCCCGCAGTTCCTACAACAATTTACCTCAGTTGACCTCGTTCAATTGAAGAGCTTTTTTATTTACTTATACACAATTCCAAGAGCCAATGCTTGCTTTGTATGTTTTGGAGAGTTCAGCAGCTATCTTGTGACTGATGATCATTGGGTATGTAAAAGATGAGGAAAATGTTATGCTTCCCATTTACCTGATTTTTGTTATTTTTGTTCTTTTCCCCATTCTATTCATTTGCCATTGTGAAATTGAAAGTAATGTAAATTTAAATTGTGAAATATACAACAAAATATTAAAGAGTTACCCATTTTTATGAATGCTAAATTCAGTATTTTTTAATAGACACTTATTCCTTCTCATTCTAGATATTATTTGAACCTTTAAAAAAGCTCCAAATTGCCAACTAACAAGATGGGTTAAGGAAATAAAACAGACAATTCTCAAAAGGAGAGCACAAATGGCCATGTTTTCAAAGGACTCACCCTTTCTGAGTGTTGTTGCCTTACAAGGGAACTTGGAAGCCCTTTCAGTGGTAAAATATGAAGGAAGAGAGGACATCATGACATAAAAATGACAGAATGACAATACAGCCATGAAAATGACTGCCAGAGAAGACTGAGATGCTATGTTTCAGGAGATGAGGAGGGACCGTGGAAAATGATCTGACATGGACAACCAGAGCAACAACTGGTACTTAGCAGTTGTTCTGCCTTGGCAACAACATCAGCACCTGGGAGGACGCTAAGCTAACTGGGATGAGTGTGCACACCTCTTATTTTAATGACATGTGGTGACACTCTGTGATTTATGTGTGCTGCCATTTGACCTTTAGCTCCATTTTTGTAACATATTTCTACTAATTGCCATATTGTTTTGTTTTGTGTTTGTTAAACAAACTCACATATTGACTTCATTAGATGTTATTTACAGGGGATTATTTTTTTGAGACAGAGTTTCTCTGTATCTTTCGCTATCCTTGTGAACCAGGCTGGCCTCAAACTCACAAAGATCCGCCTGCTTCTGCCTCCTGAGTGCTGAGATTAAAGGTTTGTGTCACTACCACTCGAATAGGGGAAAAGTTTTTAAGAGATCACTGTAAATCTAGCTATTGAAGTGGCAAATTTTTATGTGCGTGTTTGTGTGCATGAGAAATTTTGGGAGGATGTAAAATGAAAAAAAATCAGATTTCCTGGAAAAATTCCAAATCTCAAAGCTTTCTGAAAGACTGGAGCTCTAGGATAAAACAAACAAAGCCCTAGTTTGAAGGCAGGTTTTCCTTTAGAGTCTGAGAGTGGGTACAGTTCTGTGCTGAGCACATGCTAGCATGTGGGAGACCCTAAATTTAATCCTAGGCCAAAAAAATAAAGAATATGGATATAATCAAGTTTTATAATCAACTATGTAAAATATCTAATGAGAAGAGATAACGTATCTTTATAATTATTGCAGTAAAAGATAAATTTAATAAATACTTGTTAATTATATTGATTGAGAACATTCCAGTTGACTGTCTCCCCTGGAGCTGCCCTCTCCAAACCCAGCCCTCAGAACACCAAGCGGTGGCCCCTCCCCTGGAGCTCCCCCTTCACATCCCACCAACAGTAGCTCCACCCCCAGAGGTTTTCCCTTGTGGCCTCTCCTCTTCCCCTGACCACTTGGAGTGCTTTGCTCAGATTAAAACCTGGACATGGAGTCCCTCACTGCCGCTGACGGCCTGCTTCGCCGGCGCTCCCCCGCCGCCCCGCAGAAATGCTTCGACTACCCACAGTCCTTCGCCAGATGAGACCAGTGTCCCGGGCACTGGCTCCTCATCTCACTCAGGCCTATGCCAAAGATGTAAAATTTGGTGCGGATGCTCGAGCCTTAATGCTTCAAGGTGTAGACCTTTTAGCCGACGCTGTAGCTGTTACCATGGGGCCAAAGGGAAGAACAGTGATTATTGAGCAGAGCTGGGGAAGTCCCAAAGTAATGAAAGATGGGGTCACTGTTGCAAAGTCAATTGATTTAAAGGACAAATACAAAAACATCGGAGCTAAACTTGTTCAAGATGTTGCCAACAACACAAATGAAGAGGCCGGGGATGGCACTACCACGGCTACTGTTCTGGCACGTTCTATTGCCAAGGAGGGCTTTGAGAAGATCAGCAAAGGGGCCAACCCAGTAGAAATCCGGAGAGGTGTGATGTTGGCTGTTGATGCTGTAATTGCTGAACTAAAAAAACAATCTAAACCCGTGACAACCCCTGAAGAAATTGCTCAGGTTGCTACAATTTCTGCAAATGGCACAAAGACATTGGAAACATCATTTCTGATGCGATGAAGAAGGTGGGAAGGAAGGGTGTCATCACAGTGAAGGATGGAAAACCCTGAATGATGAGTTGGAAATTATTGAAGGCATGAAGTTTGACAGAGGATATATTTCACCATATTTTATTAACACGTCAAAAGGTCAGAAATGTGAATTCCAAGACGCCTATGTTCTGTTGAGTGAAAAGAAGATTTCTAGTGTGCAGTCCATCGTGCCCGCCCTGGAAATCGCCAATGCTCATCGGAAGCCCTTGGTCATCATTGCTGAGGACGTGGATGGAGAGGCTCTAAGCACACTGGTCCTGAACAGGCTGAAAGTGGTTCTTCAGGTTGTGGCAGTCAAAGCGCCAGGGTTTGGGGACAACAGGAAGAACCAGCTTAAAGATATGGCTATTGCTACTGGTGGTGCGGTGTTTGGAGAAGAGGTGTTGAATCTAAACCTTGAAGATGTTCAAGCTCATGACTTAGGAAAAGTTGGAGAGGTCATTGTCACTAAAGATGACGCCATGCTTTTGAAAGGAAAAGGTGACAAGGCTCAAATTGAGAAGCGCATTCAGGAGATCACTGAACAGCTCGACATCACCACTAGTGAATACGAAAAGGAGAAGCTGAACGAGCGGCTCGCAAAACTCTCAGATGGCGTGGCTGTATTGAAGGTTGGAGGAACAAGCGATGTGGAGGTGAACGAGAAGAAAGACAGAGTTACAGACGCGCTCAACGCCACGCGAGCAGCTGTGGAAGAAGGCATCGTGCTAGGCGGGGGCTGTGCTCTGCTCCGCTGCATCCCAGCCTTGGATTCCCTAAAGCCTTCCAATGAGGATCAGAAAATAGGTATAGACATTATTAAAAGAGCACTCAAAATTCCCGCGATGACTATTGCTAAGAATGCGGGTGTTGAAGGGTCTTTGATAGTTGAGAAGATTCTGCAGAGTTCCTCAGAAGTTGGGTATGATGCCATGCTCGGGGAATTTGTGAACATGGTGGAAAAGGGAATCATTGATCCAACAAAGGTCGTGAGAACTGCTTTACTGGATGCTGCTGGGGTGGCCTCCTTGCTAACGACAGCAGAAGCTGTAGTGACCGAAATTCCTAAAGAAGAGAAGGACCCTGGAATGGGCGCAATGGGGAATAGGAGGGGAATGGGAGGTGGCATGTTCTAATTCCTAGAATAGCGCTTTGCCCTTACCAATGAACTGTGACAGGAAGCTCAAGGCAGGTTCCTCACCGATACCTTCAGAGAAGCCCCTGAAGAGAATGAAGAGAAGGCTGGCTGATCACTATAACCATCAGTTACTGGTTCCCATTGACAATACATAATGGTTTACTGCTGTCATTGTCCATGCCTACAGATAATTTATTTTGTATTTTGAATAAAGACATTTGTACATTCCTGATACTGGGAGAAAAAAAAACCTGGACATGGATTGGCTTATTGTATTGATGGAGTTACCCACTACCCGGCTACTGGGAAATATTCTTATCAATTCCTTTTCTTTATTTCTTTTTGTGGTGGTAGAAATCAAAGCAACACAGGCCAAAGTGAGAAAAATTGATTCTACAACAACTTGAACCAAAGACCAAAGATCAGAAGACAAGTGACCTTTGATTTCAGCCCTCTCGGGTCAAATCAATAGCTTGATTTTGAGGACAGCTTACCCCCACCCTGTGTGTGTGTGTCTGTGTGTGTGTGTGTGATGTGTGTGTGTGTGTGTGTGTGTGTGTATAATATTATTAGGAAACCTTGTCTCCAAATTAAGACAGTAACTAATCATGACAGAGGGTGATTTTATTATTTTTGAAAATAATCTAGTCAGGTATGGTAGTCCACAACTATAACTTTAATAACCAAGAGGAAGAAAAAAGGAGGATTTCAGCAAGTTTGAAGCCATCGGGGACTACCTAGTGAGACCCTATCCAAAAAACTCACATAAAAACAACCTATAATAGTATTTGAACATGGTATTAAATTAGATCACATTCATGAAGATTTTTTCCCATTCTGTAACTGCCATTTTGTCTTGTTGACCATGTTCTTTGTTTTACAGAAGCTTCTCAGGTTTAGGGGGTCCCATTTATTGATTGTTTATCTCAGTGTCTGCGCTACTGGGGTTATATTTAGGAAGTGATCTCCTGTGCCAATGCGTTGAAGTGTATTTCCCACTTTCTCCTCTATGAGGTTCAGTGTGGTTGATTTTATATTGAGGTCTTTGATCCATTTGGACTTGAATTTTGTGTGATAGATAATAAATCTATTTTCATTTTTCTGCATGTTGATATCCACTTATGCCAGCACCATTTGTTGAATATGCCTTCTTTTTTTCCATGTTTTGCTTCTTTTAAAAATCAGGTATTTGTAGATGTGTGGATTGATATCCGGGCCTTCAGTTTGATTCCAGTGATCCTCCTGTATGTTTTTATGACAAAACCATGTCGTTTTCATTACTGTAGCAATATATTTGAGTTTGAAGACAGGGATGGTGATTCCTCCAGAAGTTCCTTTATTGTACAAAATTGCTTTGGCTATCCTGGGTTTTTTGTTTTTCCATATGAAGTTGAGTATTGCTCTTTCAAGATCCACATTGGACAGAAAACTGATCTCCAAAATATACAAAGAACTCAAGAAACTTGAAATCAAAAGAACAAATAATCCAATGAAAAAATGGAATACAGACCTAAACTGAAAACTCTCCACAGACAAATCTCAAATGACTGAAAGATACCCAAGGAAATGTTCAACATCTTTAACCACCAGAAAAAAGCAAATCAAAACAACTATGAGATTCCATCTTATACATGTCAGAATGGCCAAGATTAAAAACACTGATGATGGCTTATGCTGGAGAGGATGTGGGGTAAGAGGAACACTCCTCCATTACTGGTGGGAGTGCGAACTTGTGCATGTGCAGCTGTTTTGGAAATCAGTATGGCAATTTCTTAGAAAATTATGTAACAATCTACCTCAAGACCCAGCAATACCACTTTTGGGTATATAACCAAAGAATGCTCAATTGTACCACAACTATGCACAACTGTTGTCATTGCAGCATAATTTGCAATAGCCCAAACCTGGAAACAGCTTAGATGCCCCTCTATCGAAGAATGGATTAGAAAAATTTGGTACATTTACACAATGGACAACTACTAAGCAGTAAAAAAATAATGACATCTTGCAATTGCGGGCAAATGGATGGATCTAGAAAGCATCACATTGAGTGCAGTAACCCAGACCAAGAAAGACACATTCATAAGTGGCTTTTAGACATACAGCAAAGAACAACCAACCTACAGTCCACCACCCCAAGGAACCTAGACAACAAAGAGGACCCTAAACGAGACACACATGGATCTAAATAGGAAGGAGAAAAGACAAGATCTTCCGAGTAAATTGGGAGCATGGATATCATGGGAGAGGGTAGAAGAAGAGAGGGGAGGAAAGGAAGGGAGTGGAGAAAAATATATAGTGCAATAAACATAATAAAAGAAATTAGGCAGCTTTGAATGTTGAATATAATTGAAATAATGATTTCATACACAAAAACCTTAGCACTGTTTTATTTTTGTCAAACATAATATTAATGGCAAGGAAATGTTCAAATACAATTTGGTAGACACTTGTTCACTATCCAACACATAGTTTGTCCTTAGTTTTCTGTTGAGCAAATTATGAAGGTCCTTTTAGCACAGTTCTTTTTCTGATAAGTGGCAAACTGGCAGTTGTTACATGAGGTAGGGCTATGTAATCAGAAAATCAGAGAATTAGGGTTAGTAAGTGGAGCTGTAATCCTCAGTAATCCAGCAAGCAATCTCATCCGGGAGATTTTCCTTACAACACTGGGGAACAATTAATTTTCCCAGAAAAGATGGCATTGGGTTATAAGCAGCAGCAGGATCCTCTGTACACTCTATGGAGGGCAAATCGAAGGACAGAACATTCTAGCCCTTATACCTTAAAACGTCCCTGGAAAGTGAATGACCAGGAAGAAAAATCATTCGTGCTTTTAAAATTTATATATTTTAGGAATGCTCTGAAGAATCCAAGATGAGTGTACAGGTGCTGGGCTTTGTATTATGCATTAAGATGGATCCTGCAGTTTGTCCTTCAGCCTGACCATAATTCTGCTTTCATGTGCTGTGTCTCAGTATGAACTAGTTCAGCAGAGATAAGCCTCCCATGAGCCTAACATAAGCCTCACTCGAAAAAGCATGCTAGCTCACAGCTCCTGACCACATGTTGAGATTCCACCATCTGTCACTTGCAGGATCATGGTTCAATATTTTCACGTGAGTATTATTTGAAACAAAGTACTTACCTCGTGAAGGTCAAAAAAGGAGACTAATCTGAAAACTAAGAGCTGAGTATTGGGTCATCTGACGCAGTCAAAGCAAAAGAGCTGACAAATCACTGCCCCTGATAAAAGCACACCCCTGTATAGCTCTGGATATTCTATGATGTGAAACCACAATTTGGAACTGCCTATAATTGCATTACAGTAAAAATTTCTTTGTCTTTGTTAGGTCCTTATAAACAAGGCTCTGTTCTCTGTATTGTAAGTTTCTATTGAGCTACATAAAGTGCTATACAGTAGAGAACATGCCTAGACATTGATTCAATAACCATCAGTGGAACTAAAACTATGTGCAAACCATTATGCATATGCCAGGAGTATGGACAAGGAATGGAGCAATGAGCAAAAGGAGCTCCCTATCACCAGGATGTATACAGGAACCAAAGCAGGAAGACTCTGAATGGCAGGCATGGGGTATCGATTGCACTGTTAATAGGCACAGTCATCTTTGGAAAGTGTCACCCATCATACATACATTTGTAGATGTTTTGGTTTCGTACTGTATTATATAAATGACTACTAATGAATCAAGGAAGATTTATTACCATAAGAGAACATAATGATCCTGGTTCTTCTGTGAAACGTTGACTCATAAATGTGTTAAAGGATAAAGTAGATAAAAAGAGGATTAAACAAATCAACTAAATAGACTTATAAGAGATAATATATAAATATATAATATATAAATAGCTATAAAAATAGGAACTGTAGTGAAATGAAGAGGAGGAAGAAAGAGGAAAAACTAATGTGCACAATGATTTCTTCACTAGGCATTATAGTAATAGTTTACACGTTCAGGCTACCTGACAATTCTAAGATATATTGTCTGCTATCACCATTTTCAGATGAGAAAATAGAATAGCAGAGTGGTAAAGTGATAACCAAGATCCCAGAATCCATGACGGAAGCAGGTTTCAACTCAGACCTTCTGGATCTAAAGCTTAATTTCTAAGGGTCTTGGTGTACGAAAACTGATAGAGTGGATTCCACATATAGAACCAGATATTTAATGGGAAGAGGAAAACTCAAAGATGGGTCAAGCATTCAGAGTGAGAAAGTAGAGATTTGATAAGCGGAAGTATGCCCCACAAGATGACTCAGTAGCAATGGTGCCTGCTACCAAGCCTGAGTCCAATTCCAGGAACTCATATTTGTTTCCTTTAAGCTCGAGTTTTATCATCTATAAAATCACACTAATGGGTTAATAAAAGATACCCCTTTTACAGAGCATCTGTGGGATTATGTGAGCCAGTGCCTGAGAAGTATTTACCACAGGTCTAATGCATCCCTCACAACAAGCATCCCGATATCTCTTGTTCTAAGATTTCCAGTTGGATCTCTGTCACCTCATTTAGTCTTCATTGCCTCTTCAGTCTTCTATTTCAAAATTCAGCCAAGTTCTTTGAGGTATTTGATATTATGTCTTCAAAATTAGGGGGACACATTAGGAAAAATAATGGAAATTTTCAATACTTTGTGCCTATGTGTTACTGTAACTGAGGTGGGAAAACTGTTGATGAAAACACCTCTGACTGTAGTTAAATGCATCACTTATTCTCATTTGGTCAAAGTCATTGTTTATAATACATAAGAAGACTGAATATAACTTCCTTGAATTATGGAGACATTATTATAATGTGCTTTAACATAATATGGTATTTGAGTTAGAGAAAGTGTCATAGTATTAGCAAATGTGAATTATTTATAAGAAATATATTGCCATGAATTCCTAAGTACACAATTTAGATAGTAGCATTTCAATTATGGTTTGTGGGTAAAGAGAAAGTAAATGCTCATGTTGACATTGCTTGACTACGGAGCACCAAACAGGACTTTTTTCCAATATAAAACAATTGGCAAACTGTTAACCCAGAATATTGATGTTTTTCACATTTGTCTCAAAATGCTGAATCAAGTTCAATGCCAGAGGCATAGTGCCAGGCTATCAGCTTTGATGAGCTCAGCTGAAGTAAAGTCTGTCTTCTGAAATGAGAAGGGCACGGTGCCCAGGAAGCAACTTCATGCCTCAGATCTGTGAGCTTATTTAAGCACTTAATTTTTTCTTAGTATATAATAGTTTGCTATAAACCTACAGAAATTATTTAAAGATATGAACTCATCTCTTGATTTTATAACTGTGCTTTGTATTTATTAAATGTCAAGCAGCACATCAGCTTTTTATCTTAGCTAGGAGAGACACTCTTGAACCCCAACTTTAGATTTTTCTATTAGTTAAGAGATATCAGGGTTTAAAACACAGTACGATATAAACTCACACCTCAAATATATTAAGTCTCATATGGTTAAGAAAGTCTAGAACAATTACTAAGACATCTTAAGAATTGGGAGGAAATCATACAATAGTTTTAGGAGAGAATTTGGCAAAAAACAAATAGAAGAAAGCAAATGTAGAGATCATAATTTTAGATGGCAGATTTTAAATGCCAAATACCCACTAGGAATATATAAGTATAAAAGTCTTAATTTGATTTGTTTCCTGTGTTCTTAAAGTAATTCTACATTTAAACTGGAAAAGAATTAAAATAACACCAAATGACGTAAAAGGAAACTCAACTAGCAATGGACTCTCTTTAGTTTCTACAATAAAATCTACTTCTGCTAATTAACTTCACGGAGTCAGGAATTTATATTAAGTTATACCCACTCCAATAATAATTGAATAGTGAAGGCTCATTTAGAAAAATAAAATATTTAATAGAAGAGTCATTCGCTCATACCATATCACCTCATTTCTCGGTTTCTTTCACTATGCGCTGAAGCTTCCCAAAGTAAGCAGACACTCCTGTGGAGGTGCAAAGCCTCCTCTGCTGGTAGGGAGAAATCAGCCAAAGGAGACTTCCAGGGTCAAGAGTATATCTGCCTCCATCACGTACTTGATTTAAGTATGCAGTTTTGTACTTTACAGCTGTTGGATCAACACAAAGAGGAAGAGGAACGTGGGACATGAAAGAAGAGTGCGAGAGAGAGGAGCTGCGGAAAATCCAGTGTATCAAGTCCCTACAGTAAACAACATGTTGAAAAGAACTTAGTGTCAGTCACGCTTCTGCCTTGTGTGCTCTCCAGCCTTCTCTGATGGCTAATATTTATATAAACGGCATAAATTAGCTATATATGCTTGTTACCAAAGACAAAACTGAGTCTCCTTGGCAAGAATCTTTTTTCAACAATTATGCTTAGGAATATAAAGACGGAGAGCTAGAGCGATTAAGCTAACACACACATTCACTAATGTATACAGGACATGCAACTCAATTTATCAGCCAAGTGTGCCTCTCCTTGGGGGATGAGACAGAAACATCAGGAGGGTGATGAATTATTTGCACTTATTTGGAAAGTTATGTCAAGTTTTGCTTGATTATTTCCAATAGGAATGACCTCAATAAGTGTACTGTTCTGGATGCTTGGATTCAGGCGACAAGATTGTAATAGAGGTTAGACTGCATGGGAATTAATACAGTGGTGGCCTTGTAATATTAAACTTAGACTAGACATAGGTAGCTAACTCTTAGTTCCAAACAAATTTAGACTTACCAAATGATTTTTTTCATTCAGTAAGTATGTATGAATTCCTCCTTACATACCAGGTTCTGAATATTTAGAGTAAAGGGCCAGCAAATCCTGACCTGTTTCAAATCTACTTCAGGATAAAGAAAATGAAAATTATGATAGTAGTATAATAGAAGGAAACACAAAAGATGTGAGAGAATAGAAGTGGGCACCCACCAGAGCTTCAAAAGGAGACTGAGTGCCTGTTGATGCTCAGACAAAAGAAGAATGCACACAAAAACAAAATGAACTTCTTGGTGTGTTTTGTATTGTTGGAAAATATCATTAAGATCTTAGCAGCACTGCAGTGAATAGTTAATTGTATAAAGAACAAAAGAGCTGATTAAATTCATGAGACTAGCAAAGTGACACACAAAAACATAGTGTAATTCATGTCATCTGTATGCACCAGCGGGAGACACTTGATAGTGATGTGCTCATTGGAGGAAAGATAATTCTGAACCTAGACCTCATCAGACTCAATTTGCTAACTGTATCGATCTGCTGATATAATCTGCAAATGAAGGAAAACTCAGATGAGTGGCAGCCAGAAGGGGAAACAATAATGATTACACTGACAAGATTGATTCCCTTTCATCCTGAAAGATAAGTTGGGGAGAACTTTTTAAGCAGTTTAGCCTGTAGCAACTTTTATTCTATGACTCCCCACACACATACACACAATACACGCAGAGAGAGATGCACAACACACATGTCACATTTACAATCATTACAGTAGCAGGGATTACACTATCTCAAGACTGGATCTGAGCTGACAGGAGTATTGATTTTCTCTCTTTTCAACTTCCTTAATTGCAAATGTCAGCATTCGCCTTTCAAGTAAAAGTATATAGTGTACTTGCTTTTTAGAGTAACAAAGCCTACCTATAAAAACTTAATCATAAAATTATTAAGACTAGGGATCATTCTCTCATACCAGGACTTTCAACTATAGTAGTTATTTTAATCTATATAATAGCAGTGTTGGGAAGGTATTAGTAGTAGTAGTAGTCATTAATTGTTATTATCCCTACAATACAATAAAAGGATCTGAACTACAGATTGGTTAAAAAACTTGCTGAAAGGGAAGTCCAAAAGACTCCTAAAAACAATATAGGCTACTGCTGTTGCCCTTGGTTGCTGTCTAGAATTTGAAGGTGCCACACACTTCAGACAGAAGACGTGGAGAAATAGAGCTGGAAGCACCCTCCTTAAGGATTAGCTTTCACAGTACCAGAAGATGCTATGCAAGCTGCCAAGGAAGAGAAACAACCAATAGCCCTACCCAACTATTAAACCCATGAACCGCAAGATGACAAGCTTGTTACGATATCACCAAGCTATGGTGGCACTTCCATCTTGCAGGTAACCAATAGTTGTCTAGTTAGAGTAAAGGCCTGCTCAGTAGAATAGAATCCATTCCCAGTATGACAAACCTAGCCAACTACCTAAGGCAGGTAAGGGCACTCCGGAGGAGGAGAATCTATCACAGCCATTTTCCTAAACTAGTACAAATTTTAACTGCAATCTAAATACTTATTCTTACACCCACAGATGAAGTATTACTCTCACTGTCATCAATGAACTATCTTTTTACAGCATATGGAGACTACTGCAGAAATCTACAACTGGTCAAAATACAGAAACAACTGGGGGTGGGTAGGGAACCCCAATTAACACATCTACAACAAAACTCCAGCACCTAAGGGTTCAGAAAATATCACAGAAGGAACAAAGAGATTGTAAGAGCCAGAGAATAGGGTACCTGCTGTGAAATAGAGTCCTCTACGTAGGGCAGAGAAATTGCAAGCAAGAAATCTCAACAAATATGCTTGCCTAAACAGAACCTGAACAATGGCAACACTAGTTAGTGTCTCAGTGTGCATGGGGTAAAATCTCACAAGGCTCCAACCCTAAATGAAGAGCTGCAAAAGAGGGAGAATTAATCTTCCCTGGGTACAAAACCCCTAACATATTCTCCAACTTCAAGCAGTGAGCCCTAAACATGCATTTAATTACCAACACTAAATGTACTCAGCAGGTTGTATGAGAAACTTCTTATGTCAGTAAATAATTGATTTAAGATCACAATAACAAAAATCTAAAAGTGAAAACTGTCAAAGTTAGGCTATGCTTAGCTACAAAGTATGTCAGCTATAGCCTCATTCATATAATTCAGATGGGAAAACCAAAAGATGTTTGAGATCATGGTATAAAAATATCCGTGAAGTAATGTGTGTGTGTGTGTGTGTGTGTGTGTGTGTGTGTGTGTGTTAATTAAAGAAGAGATCATGAATTGGAGAGGGAATCAGGGGACACATGTAGAGGGAGAAAAGAGGGAGAGATTGGATATGACATGAATATAGAAGGCTATAGAACTCTGTAGAGTTCTCAAAAAATTTAAATAAGAATAATTTAAATCATTTTATTTTGAAATATATTTTTCAAAAGAACTTTCCAAAATCCTATAGGATATCAAAACGAAAGAAAATGGCCCTAAAAAAATGACTATCACATTTACTGCCTTTAATAGCACTGAGTTTATTGGGGCTGTACAAGAGCTTCTCCCCTTTAAATGTTAAATGGTGAACTTAGAAGAGAATATGGGTAATAACTGAGGGAAAGAGTAAACAATATTCTGGATAGAAAACCTATTTATGAAACCTAGTGGTAATTATTTCCTCTGAATTTCTCTCATTACTGCCACAGTTTAATTTTAAGCATTTTTAATTTTCGATATTATAATCTCAAACATCCTTTGGCTTTCCCATCTAAATTATGAACGAGGCGATAGCTGACCTACTTTGTAGCTAAGCATGCCTAACTTTGAAATGTTTCACCTTAATTTTCTTCAATTATTATCTTAACTTCATTTTTATCTTACATAAAATACTCATACCATTTTTCTAGTCAAGCACCATTCTTAGTAGTTAGACAAATTTTTCTTCAAAAACACTCACGTTATAAAGGCTAAAAATGATATTTCAGCACTATTACAAGTTATTTTTTAATTTAGCAATAAATTGGTGTGAGTTTAACATCTATACTAGCAAAGCAAGACATAGTTATGAACTGATCACTAAAATTCAAAAGGAAATGAACGGGGAAGAGCACAGGAGGCCTAGATGGCCTTAGAGAAATATTGGGTGAGAGGTGCAACATTTTAAATGTCTGGACAAATCCCTAGATTTTATTTTGATTTACGTTTTTACCAGTGTGCATAAGCCACTATCTCTACAAGCATTCAACGTGATTTTCTCTTAAATTCCAATTACAGCATTCTCATTTTTATGTTTGTTTTGAAGATGTTCAACTCTTAAAAAAATAGAAATAAATCTCAATTTTAGGATTTTAGTAGAACAAATTTTCTGGGTCTTCAAATTTTAAAAAGAAGGCTATTTTACATATTCATAATTTAATACTTGGATACATGTTTATTTATAGAAAATGATTAATTATCAACTAGACACTGAAAAATCAGTTAAAAAATTATAATTTGGGACAATATCAATTAAATATATTTCAGAAACACAGACACTATAACAATAGTAGCTAAATGTGTATCTATGAGAGGATAATCTCCATTTCACCTCAACAAAAGGAAGTTTACAAGAAATGTACTATACTTACAGTATGACAGTGCTTTCTGCTTAAGGATATGATTACTTTGCATAATTCATAAAAAGAAATAAAAATGAAGTAAATAAAATTCTGGCATATTTTTACTTTGTTGGTCCTAAAGTATACTATACACCTTACCTGTGCCAACGTCTTCTACATGAACATAAAGACCCACATTCCTGCTGATGTTCTCCAGAAATGTAGACTAAGACATATCAGTTGGCAGCTCCTGGAAAGATGAAAGAGAATCTTTGCTCCAAGCTGTGTACCTGGCCAGTTTCCAAGCACAAGGTTCTACCTGGGTTGAGAATGGATCAGCCAGAAAAAGACTAAAGGCAATAAATGGATGACAATGAAATAAAATGTAATCTCAATTTTTTAAGATATAGCAAAGCAATAGAAAATTAGGAACTGTTTAGTTTTTTTCTCTAATTTTATATCAAGGAGTTGTTAATTATTAAAATATAATCCTTTGATTCGGCATGCCGTACCTATGCTCAAATGTGGCTCAAGGAAGTTGGATACGTGTGTGATACAGGAAAACTCCATGAGTTCCTTCACCTTTCTTTCTTTTTTTTCTCTTTTATTTATTTATTTATTAAAGATTTCTGTCTCTTCCCCACCGCCGCCTCCCATTTCCCTCCCCCTCCCCCAATCAAGTCTCCCTCCCTCGTCAGCCCAAAGAGCCATCAGGGTTCCCTACCCTGTGGGAAGTCCAAGGACCACCCACCTCCATCCAGGTCTAGTAAGTTGAGCCTCCAAACTGCCTAGGCTCCCACAAAGCCAATACGTGCAGTAGGATCAAAAACCCACTGCCATTGTTCTTGAGGTCTCAGTAGTCCTCATTGTCTCTATGTTTTCTCAAGGTCCAAATCAGGAGAAGAAGGAGAGAGAGCACGAGCAAGGAACTCAGGACCGCGAGGGGTGCACCCACACACTGAGACAATGGGGATGTTCTATGGGGAACTCAGGAAGGCCAGCTGACCTGGGTCTGAAAAAGCCTGGGATAAAACCGGTCTTGGGAAAAAACACCTTTCTTTCTTTAAAGAATGAGGGATATTCCATATGAGAAGCAAACACGAAGGAGCCCACAAAGCAGCCTCCCAGCATCAGCAAAGAGATAGTCTTCATTTACAAAGTAAGTGCTAAAATCACCAGCAAATAAAGTATTCAGTTCTCAATGTAAAAAGAAATAACAATGATATCCCTCAAGAAAGGAAGACAGAGACAGTCTCTTGGGAGCTGGTGACATAGTAACAAAGCCGGTGAGTCCCAGAGGTCTGTAGATTCATTCAGGGGCTCATTCCGGAAAATCTAGCATTTCCGCAGAAATACAAAGGCCAGACAAAATCAATTTCCCAACTCATCAGGCAGGAAGAAACTCATTCTTACTTGCAAGAGGGCCATCCTGCTATTATAGCCATGGTTTTAGTGGGTTATGTGAGGTTCACTCACTTTATGGAGGAATATCGGTTTTATTCTGCCTACAGATCCAAACCATAGTCTGTAACCACAGATCTGGTATCCCTGTAGCCAGGCTAGTTGACAGCGTGTGGTAAAACACAGGACAGAAAATAACATCTATTCAAATCTTAATTTTGGAAAGCTGAATCTTATGTTAAGTGATTTACCCAACATCCTAACTAGAATAGAACCGAAACCAAGATTATATCACGGATGTCTGGACTCATGTAAGAGTATGACTCACACAATACTTCTTTTTTTAGAAAAATACCTGAAATTTGAAAAGCATTGTTTTGCCTTTTCTCTCCTTCTTTTAAAATTTGTCCTCATTAAATGTAAGAATAATTGCTCTAGCATTTTCAAACAATTTTAATCTGTTATTTAAGTTCACATAAACCACTCTTCAGAAACTCGGGCAGTAAAGAGCATTGGCAGGCAATCTCAGACGGTTTGCAGACATCCTCTCACTAAGAATGAAGTGCACTCAGACACTTCCGCTTCCGCTGAGGTAGTGTGCTGCTCCGGAGCCTGCAAATACCACACAAAAGACAGAAAAGCAATTTCAATTTTTGCAGACAAAAAAGTAAATAAAGCAAACTCTCTTAAACAAATGACTCTATCAGGCTGCAACTCTTCTCCTTACCCCACGTTATCGTATGACGTGTGTGACATGTACTGCTACAGAGTCACAGCTCAGACCATGGAGGCATGTGGAGATGTGGCCCCTCTTTTTGTCATCTTCTACCCTTCGCTATCAGACATTATCATTAGATTTTAAAACTCTAATTTAAAAAAAAACCTGTAAAATACTTATACAATCTGGAGCCAGGATTGGTTGCCCCATTTCGTTATGAGTCAGGGTAACAGTGTAGTGGCTGCAAATACGAACAGACAAAGGGGAACACACATATCTGACCTGGTCATTCCCTATGTATAAATTCCCCTGTGCGCAGTCGACTCTGGTCATCCCTAGGTTCCTACCTCAGTGCTTATTCTGTACTTCCCACCTGAAGGCAGGAAAGGCAACCAAATGCTCCTAAGAGAAAGAATTAGTTATTGCTGGTAGTGATAGTGATGTGGTTGTTATTTGAGAAATGAGAAGAAACCATTTCTTACCTTAACATTAACATGTTCTCTATAAAACATCTTTTAAAAAAAAATATTATATGCACAGTGTTCTGCCTGCATGGAGGCCTGCATGCCAGAAGAGGGCATCAGATTTTGTTACAGATGGCTGTGAACCACAATGTGGTTGCTGGGAATTGAATTTAGGAACTCTGAAAGCCAGCAGTTAGTGCTCCTAATCTTTGAGACATCTCTCCAGCCCCAACAAACTACCTTTTGTCACATATCCAGAACATTTATTTATTTATTTATTTATTAAAGATTTCTGTCTCCTCCCCGCCACTGCCTCCCATTTCCCTTCCCCTCCCCCAATCAACTCCCCCTCTCTCAACAGCCCAAAGAGCAGTCAGGGTTCCCTGCCCTGTGGGGAGTCCAAGGACCTCCCACTTCCTTCCAGGTCTAGTAAAGTGAACATCCAAACAGCTAAGTTCAGCAAGTCCGGTTTTATCCCATGCTTTTTCAGACCCAGGCCAGCTGGCCTTGGTGAGTTCCTGATAGAACATCCCCATTGTCTCAGTGTGTGGGTGCACCCCTCGCGGTCCTGTGTTCCTTGCTCGGGCTCACTCTCCTTCTGCTCCTGATTTGGACCTTGGGGTTTCAGTCCGGTGCTCCAATGTGGGACTCTGTCTCTTTCTCCTTTCATCGCCTGATGAACGTTAATATCCAGGAGGATGACTATATGTATTTCTTTGTGTTCACCTTATCCAGAACATTCTTATATCAATCTGTCCACAATGCCCCCAGCCACATTTCCTAGGACACCTGCGTCCCTTTCCCCGTTCCCAGCCTTTGGCTTACTCCTTCTTACCTCAGGACTCTTTTACTTTTAACCATTTATTTGTTTGTTTGTTTGCTTACTTGTTTAAGGTTCATATGTGTGTGTGTCTACATATATGCACCATATGAACGTAGTGCCATGGTCAGAGGAGACATTTTATTCCTTGGAATGAGAATTTTAGGCAGCACAAAGCCATCATATGGGTGCTGGGAACCAAATCTATATTCTCTGCAAGAGGAGTAAATAAATGCTCTTAACTACTGAGTCATCCCACCAGACCCTCAGAGACTCTTTATATGCTGCTCCTTCTGCTTAGAATCTTTCTTTCCAGTTTGTAAACATTTTTACATATCCTTAAGTAATATTTTCCCTTCACTATAGTTTTAATTTCCCACAGCTCTCAAGACTCACACGTCTCTGTTGCCATCAAGACAGATGAGAACTTATAGGAACTGTGGAAGCATGCATAGGACCAGCATAAATTCAAACCAAAGGGGGTCACAGCACTGAGTGCGGAAGTGGATACGCAGTCCCACCCCTAATCAATAAGCTATTTGCAATTAATACATGCTGAGAAAATCAGTTTTCTCTAGTGAAGTGTCACTGGGTGTATTAACTACAGTCCAGAGCAGACCACATGGCCAGGAGTAGTTGGCCAACATGAAATGAACTCCGTGGTTTTCTGTTTTGGGATTTTCTTTTCTTTAGATTGTTTTGGCATAGTTTTTATCTTATTGGCTTTTGTTTTGATTTTTATGTTTGTTTGTGTTTTGTTTTCCTTAGAGAGACAATGAGCATGAGGTTGGGTTGATAAGAAGGTCTGGAGGAATTGGGGAAGGAAAAACATGATCAAAATACATTGTATGAAAAAAATTAAAAGACAGATATGGGCTTAATATTTGTTTCTATGAGTAGGTAGAAAACAAATGTAGTATTGTCAGGAGAAGAAACTGATTAAGAACAATCTCTTTCTTACAAGAACAAAAGTGAGTCTGAGAAGACAGTTCTGTCATACCGAGCTCTTTGGAGCAGTCCAAGAATTATATGGGCAAGGTCAGGATGAGAGCGAGAAGTTAACTGTAAATATATGCAAATAGGTTGGCCAAATTCCAGAATAAGAAAACTCTTTTTTGCATGCTTGGCCGTAACCTCCAAAGGTAGCACATATAAGTTGCCCAGGAGGCTACTGTGACTCTGTATTGAACATGATGCCTGAGTAATCAGATAGAAATGGCTGAGTGGCCAGGTCAAACAGATGGTTCTGAAAGAACTCCCTGTTTTCTCTCAACCTGCACATAGCATTTAGGGGATCAAGGGTAGATTCCAAGGACAGCTGAAGCTAGCAAGCTCACCAGAAATGTCATGATCTTCTTGTAGAAGGAATAAAGGGCAACTTCCTAAACACTAATCAAACTGGGGCTCTCTGTACCTGGCATACCACTAATAGGAGGAGACAGGAAGGGTTGGGTAGAAAAAGGAGATCTTCTGCTTGGCGACGTGAGAACAATTAATATAGACACCTCTGCTAAGAATAGACAAAATAAAGCCTTCCAGCTACAGAAAGGACAGATGCAAAGTCAATAGACACAGAGATCAATATCCAGATAGCAGCACAAGCAGCTTCAGCTCAAACTGAAGGAAGAAGAAGCCACTGATCCCTACTCTCTATCACTATGATGTCATAGGAGTTTTTCCCTAGTCCTGAAGTGGAGACAGCTGTGGTAGCATCCATGGTGATGGTACTGATAAGAAACAAGTCAGGAGGTAAAAAAAAATGGATAAAAAACAGAAGAGGGAAATGTAAACATTGTGCACTGACCCAACACAGTAGGACTTACCAAAGAGAACTGTGTTTTAATGTTTAAGAGATTCAGAGATGTTGAACTGCAAAATTCTATCCATTCTTGATAACAAAGATGAAAACAAAAGTAAAAATCAGATGGAGTTAAGGAACTGATTCTGTATATGTTGCTTCTATCCTAGTAGCTAACGATGCCCTCTCTTCAAGACTATTTAAAATCTATATGGGGCATACCTTTAGACAGACTGTTTCAAAAGTCTGGACTTATAATCAAGTTACTTTACTAATAATGACCTGACCCTCTTTCAGTCTCTAGGCACACATATGTACAATCTATCTCAAGAGGACAAAAATGGAAAGGAGACAGGATAAAGCAAAGAGAGAGGCAGAAGGGAGAATCAAAAGAGGTGGAAGGAAGGATAGAGGCATGCTACATCTTCAATTGCTTTGAGTTGAAATACTCTCTCCAGGAAGCAGGAGGCAGGCTTATAAAGCCCAGGAAGGAAATGAACTAGCAAGGTTCAGGAAGTCCTTGAGGCTTACAGGCTTCAGGAGGCTGCTAGAAAATTATATGAGCAGTAACTATTGCTGCGAAGAGGAGATGGGCAGAGTTGCCAACATGCTATGCAGGGAGCCTCAGGATGCCGCTTCTGTGAATTGTCACTTGAGCTCGTGAGAAGTTTTTGGTGATGTAGTTGCCTCTGAGTTGCCCATGATACGGTACAGAATCCCTGATCCATGCTGCTGTAACTCTAACAAGCGCACAGGTTCACTAGGCTAGAATTGAATGAAATCATTTCTTCCATCTGTCATCAGTGTCCTATCTGTGATAACTGTGTGTTGGTTCAGGTCTGCACAGGAAAAGGAACATAACAAGGGAAGGTTGTGAAAGAGGAGTCTAAGGTGAGATGAAGGAGGGAAGGGAAGATGGAAGGGAGAAAGAAGAAGGAGAAAAAAACTGGAATAGAAAGGAGACTGGGACAGGAAAGGAGGCAGAAAAAAAGAGCAACAAGAAGGCTCTTTAAGATGCCTGATCCACAAAGGACCCACCTTGCAGCTCACAGCTACACTGTCACTTCTCTGGTCTCTTCCCTGGCTGAGGATGTCTGGTTTTCACTCTCAGGACCCCATTTAACTTTCTTCACAGTGGTTAACCCTGATCTCACACTTATTTGTATGATTAATTAGTTATTCCTTGCTTCCTTTCAGACAGGCAGAGACAGAACAGCATATGTTCAGTTTTAACAGTAGTGTATCACCAACCCACAAAAATATAGTAGGCACTCAAAAAATATTCAGATGTGTGCTGTAATTGAAATGTGTGTTTTTCCCTGATTGTTTGATTGCATTTAACTCTTTCTACCCAATAATTGTGGACTTGATTTCTTTCATTTAAAAAGCCATATAGTTCATCTACCTTGAAGCTTTTGAAACCATCTGAGTGATCACTTCATGTTTTTATAAACAGTTATGGATGATGTATTGGTTGATTTTGTGTCAATACAACACAGAATCATCAGAGAGGATGGGGCCTCAGTTGAGGAAGTGCCTTCCTGAGATCCAGCTGTAAGGCATTTTTTCATTTAGTGATCAATGGGGAAGGACCCAGTCCATAGTGGGTGGAGCCTTCCTTAGGCAAGTGGTACTGGGTTCTATAAGAAGATGGGATGAGTGGGCTAGGCAAAGCAAGCCAGTAAGCAGCTCCCCTCCATGGCCTCTGCATCAGCGCCTGCCTCCAGGATCCTGCCCTGTTTGAGTTCTTGTCCTGACTTCCTTCAGTGTTGAACAGAAATGCTCAAGTGTAAGCCTAATAAACCCTTTCCTCCCCAACTTGCTTTTTGGTCATAGTGTTTTATTGAAGCAATAGAAACCCGGACTAAGATAGATAGTTCATGCGAAGTTGTCCAGAAATTCATATTTATTTCAGAAATTTGTAATTGTTCAGTTTAAACAGCACAGTAATTGAACTATAAAGAAATTAAAATGGTACAGCTGGGCATGGTGGTACTTGCCTGTGAGCCCATCACTTCGGAAGCTGAAGCCTGAGCTACAAAGTGAGTTCATTGATAGCCTTGGAATTTTTGCAAAATCTTGTCGAAAACCAAAAGACAAAAAGCAAGAAAGCAAAATGAAAAAAAAAGGAAGGGAAACATCTGGAAATATAAATCAGTAATAGAGTGCTAGCCAAGCAAGCCCAAGTCCTTGGGTTTATGAGACTGGCAGTAAAGAGGGGTTGGCATCAAAATCAAATTAAAAAAAATGACAGTTTGGGATTCAAACAGGTATGCAATCCAATATATGAAGAACTAGCATTCAGAAACTACGAGTAAGAGTCCCCTCTTAGTCTGCATCTTCTGTTTCACTCTGGAGAACTAAAAACAAATTTCAACTTAGTATATGACCATACAGAATGGAGACTCAAGTTCCCCTTACCAGTGATAATAATAAGAGAACTGTTTTGAGACAGAGTCTCTCAAAATTTTTGCAGACTTGACTGGCCTCAAAACTGTAATCATCCTGCCTCCACCTCCTAAATTCTGAGATTATAGGTATGTACTACATACCTAGCTTAGTCGTAGAAGTAGAAGTAAGACATGATCTGGAGAAAAGAATAATAGCTTATATAATCTCTACAGTGTGTTTCTAAGTGGAAGCGTCCCTTTTCATCTCCTTACCTCCATCCAATTGCCAAGAACATAACCAAGGTGGTAAGCCGTGACAGAGAGGGCAAAGGATGGTGGCATCCAAGCAGAGCATTGGGATGGAGGGTGTGGCTCACCTCTGAAATACTGCAAGAAGCAGAGATGCTACACCAGCCACTTCACACCTACAAATTGTCAAATGTTTAATGAAATGAATTTCTCTCGATTTAATCACTATTGAGTTTCTGCTACTATTAGCTAAACATACTTTAACCGTGCAAGAATGTTGATCCTTGATTTACTTTATCACCAATGAAAAGTTTAAATATCAGTGTTAAACAGCTATGAGTGTGTGTGTGTGTATGTGTGTGTGTGTGTGTGTGTGTATGAATTTCTCTAATCCTGGATGCTACTATGGAAATTGGAGTAGTATTTGAATACAATGTCTTAGCCTAGAACCATTGGAAGAATATATGTATTTTCTATCATTTTATTCCAAAGGTTAACCAGAGCACATTGAGAGAAGGATTCTTCGGCATTCTACAGTTCTTTACAAGATTGTTGTAGGAGCTGTGGGCTGCGTTCCTGCTGCCTGGCTCCTTAAGCTGCTGCCTGGCTAGCTTATGCCCCAAAATTACAACACACAAATTGTATTCTTTTAAACACTGCCTGGCCCATTATATCTAGCCTCTTCTTGGCTAACTCTCACATCTCGACTAACCCATTTCTAATAATCTGTGTAGCACCATGAGGCAGTAGCTTACTGGGAAGGATTCTAGCCTACGTCCATCTTGGGTCGGAGCTTTATCGCGTCTGGCTCAGAGAGGAGAGGCATGGCGATTGCCTCACTTCCTCCCAGCATTCTGTTCTGTTTATTCCGCATACCTAATTTTCTGTCCTATCAAGGGCCAAGGCAGTTTCTTTATTAACCAATGAAATCAACTCAAAACAGAAGACTCCCACATCACAAGATGAACACAAACTAACTTAAAAGTCCAGTTAGCTCCTCTTCTTCTCTAAATGGTTAATATTTTTCTTCTGTGTCACTACTCTTCTTCCTAAATTTAAAATATTTATAATGTTAAAATAATCTACTTTCAATTGCATCATCATGATTATTTAGCAGATTTTTATATTGAGATTAAAGAGGCTAAATAATATGCAAGCTCACTCTCAAATGGTTTCAAAATACCATAGTGAGCTTTTTGTCATGGAAGGACACCTACAAGAGTCTACTCACAAAGGTAAGTGACTGGGTGGCCCTGCTGTGTGGCAGACTGTGTTGAAGCAGCTTATTTTGTTGGGGAGCATGGGACAGAGTAAAACCAATCATATAATTATAAGAAAATATAAAAATAAGAGAAGAGAGAAGAGAATTAGGGTCAGTAATCCCCTTCAAAGGTGTTCCGCCATGACCAAAACCTTCCTAATGGCTCTACCACATACCAAAAAAAGCCAAGTTAAACAAGTTTTTAACACATAAGCCTATGGAGCACGTTCCAGATCCAAGACTTTTGTTATTACAAGTTCTTAGTTCTTATTTTCTTTAATGCATTTGTTTATTTTACATCCTTGCACAGTTTCCCATCCATCCTTTCCACCCAATCCCTCTCTCCACCCCGCTCCTGTTCCCAACCCTGTAATCCACTCCTCCTTTTCTGTTTAGCAAAGGGCAGGTCTCCCATGAGTATGGACAGAGTGGCATATCAAGTTGCAGTAAGACTAAGCACCTCCCCATGTACTAAGGCTGGGCAAGGCAATATAGTTCCTATTAGGAGTTCACAAGAGGACCAAGCTACACAACTGTGACATATATTCAGTGTCTAAGTCAGACCCATGCTGGCTCCCTGGTTGTCAGGTCAGTCTCTAGCAGCCCCCATGAGCCTAGGTTAATTGCTTCTATGAGTTTTCTTGTGGTGTCCTTGACCCCTCTGACTCATACAATCCTTTCTCCTCCTCTTCACCCGGATTTCCCAAACTCTGCCTAATGTTTGACTGAGGGTTTGTATCTGTTTCCATCAGTTGCTAGATGAAGACCCAGAAACTTGAAGACAAATGGATGGAAAAGAATCATTCTGAGTGAGGTAGCCCAGACAGAAAGATAAGCATGGTATGTACTCACTCCTAAGCAGATATTAGCTATAAAATAAAGGATAACCAGATCACATTCCACAGCCCCAGAGGCTAGGTAACAAGGAGGGTTCATGGGGGACACCCAGATCTCCCTCGGAAGGGGAAGTAGAAGAGGTTTTATGAGTGGACTGAGGGCAGGTTGGTCTGGGAACGTGAGTGATCAGGTTGCAGTGAACAGAGGGAGTGAGTACTGAAAAGGGGGCACTTTGGAGTAAGGTAGAAACCTGATACAAGGAAATCTACAAGAAGGGCCCCAGCTTAGACTCCTAGATGAAGCAGATACATAGCCTGATCTGGCCACCTCCTGTGACCACATTCGTACTTAGCCCAGTGAGCAATACAGAACTTTTCTAATTTTGAAATTTTTATAAGTAACAATTCCAAGTTAAGGTTTATTGTCCTGTTAATGGTTGTTGATGCATATGCTTTTTACATTATATATATGTAAATTTATATTATATAAATTTACATATATATAAATTCATATTCACACAATTAAAGCATCCTGGACCTCCTCTGAATTCTAGAACTGTTTAAGATCCTAAGCAATGCTGACTATAGGTAATCCTGAATATCATAAAGAAATGGTATAATGATTGATGGGTAAATATTTCCTAATTAATTAGCAGTAAAAAAGGGACAAACAAAAATGAGGTGATTTTTAATATCCACATTACAAATATTTATGCTGAAATAGCATGAAATGTGACAGTATCCATAGCAGAGCTTGCATGAATCAAACCCTGGAGGATAAATACGCAAAAGAATGAACAGATGACTCTCAAAACAGGACATCAGCTTGTGAAAAATATTTACTCAACATGGAAGGAACTTCTGGTTCCTGTCCATATGGCGAGTTAACACAGAGTTTCTGTCTTCTTTTGTAGAGTTAGCTATGGGATAACTGTAGAGGGGGATGTACTACAGAAACAAGCTCAAGCTTATTTCAAGGCCAAACTGGGTGCAGGTGCTGCTGCCTAAAGCTTGGGACTTCGAGCAGCTGGAGAAACACTGAGAGAATGCCGTAGAGTGAAACTTTGTACACACTGTGTTTGGTTGATCCTCTCCTCTGCGTTCACCTTTTAAACCACTGCCAACCCTTCCTATTAGAGAGACAGAGAAAGAGAGAACATAACTCCTGCTAGGAGTATATATCAATAGTATATATCAATAGGTGCCCAATAAAAGTATATTTCCCTGCATTAGACTCAGAAGAAAAACCAACAGGATCACATACTAAAGCTATTTTTGAGGTTGTAGTAAACATATAGCAGAAACAGGTTTAGGAGATGAAGAAGCTATAATAGAAGCATGTAGAACTTGGTAAACTGGTTGATGTGCTTAAAAGCTAAGATAACAGATCATAAAAGGGTATATATAAATCATAGCTATAAATTTTAATGTGGTAGAGTTGAAAAACAATTGAAAGAAATAATAATGATCTTTCAAAAATTATTTTTATAAAACACAGCAGCTATGAAAAAGCACTTAAACATACACACCACATGTATGCTCATCAAAAACCAATATATACTGCAAATGCTGAAAAATGCATTGTTATTTAGAAAATGGAAATTAAAGGATAGATAGATAGATAGATAGATAGATAGATAGATAGATAGATAGATAGACAGATAGATATTACCCATACTTCTTAACAAAAAAATGTGGTATCATTTAATCAACAAATGCCAACAATCAGAACTCCAGGAAAATTTT
Source organism: Microtus agrestis (assembly GCA_902806775.1). Taxonomy (NCBI): domain Eukaryota; kingdom Metazoa; phylum Chordata; class Mammalia; order Rodentia; family Cricetidae; genus Microtus; species Microtus agrestis. The sequence continues at coordinate 1,003,575 of CADCXT010002815.1, read as the reverse complement.
CAAACAAAGACCTATATTTAATATGAACAAGAGCTTCCTTTGTGCCTTTTATGTGTAGCTAATGAGAAATTGAAGATATTTTGAAAATCAATCATAGGCAAGAGGAATAGGCAACTTGGCATACCATGGATGAGTTTTCAGTGTCAAAAACAAAGGATTTACTATGGTAATAACATAGCTTAATCTTTTAATGTTTAATGATTAAAGTTAAAAATAGAACAAAAATACAGAACATAATGAATATATATGAATATTTTTCTGAAATAGAAGATATATGATGAAACATAATGTGACATTGGGAGAATGGAAATTAAGTGTGGAGACACATAGGAATCAGCACAAAGATACGGATGATGAGCAGGTTCACAGATGGGAGTAAAGGGTAGACCTGTATAGTGAACACTGGATGTACAATAAGAATTACAATTGACTAAAAAGCTTGCCTCAGTTCCAACAACAACAACAACAAATCATTCATATTATTTATTAGTTAAAGGCAAACTAAAAATAATATTCCTTTATTTTGCTTTTAATTCATGATAAAATAATATTAATATTAAGTTGACAGGATTATAGAATAATTTCATAAATTGGTATAGTCTTTGAGAGGAAATGTAGCAATATGTATTACTATTAAAAAGCACCAACATAAGGAATTATTGTTCTTAATATAATGGTAGCTCATAATGCCAATCATTACAAAACAATTAAAACTTTAAAAATATTTAGATCAATCCCCAAATGTGTATAAAACATAAAGTTGTAAAGACATTAAGCTTGTAATAGAAGTTTTAAAGTTTGATAAAACTTTCTTCTGCCTTGTACCAGGACAATAAGGAAAACCAGCTGTTCCTACATTTAGTACAAGATCCCGAACGAACAGAAACAGTGTTAATGTGTCCCCCAAACAAGGCAAACAACCATTATAAATGCAGTCAAGTCAAAAGGACACAAAAAGCATCCTAAACAGACTGAAACTGGCCAACGATGGGCAACTGGATCATTACAAACTTCAGTGGGAAAATCTTCACAATGAAACCAGACAAGCAAAGCACATACTCGGTCACTGTTGTCAACTCAGGTGACAAGGCAGATCTACCTGAGCACTGCTATGTATGAGCATCTTGAGCTTGGTCAGAAGTGGGAAGCTCCAAATGTGAGATCAGCCTAGCCAGAGAAGTGGAATCATGCTTTAGTCGAGTCTGCTGATACAACTATTGGTTTTCAGGATGCATAAGAATTAAAACTGAGCACAAAGAAACAAGACATCAAATCAAAAACACAGGAATCAGCTAGAGTAATGGCTCAGTGAGCAAGAACATTTGCTATGCTAGCACAAAATCCTGACTGAGATTGAGCCACCAGCACACACTTAAAAATGCTAGGGATGACTGAATGTGCCCAAGGCACTGGGGGTTGTGGCTGTGGGTGGTGACTGGGAGCTGCCAAGTTAGCCAGCATAGCCAAAATGCAAAATTGGTGAGAGACTGTGATTCAAGTGAGCAAGCTGGAGAGTGATAGAGTAAAATATCCTCCTCTGCCCTCCAAATGGACACATGGATGGGAGCACCAAAACACTCATAGAAACTTATACCAAACATGTAACAAACAAACAGGAAGAAATCTTTTGACGGATTGTAGGGAGCACCATGAGCAAAAATAACCAAATGTTGCATGAGTTTCTTAGGGGATGACAGCAAAGACTACTCGCACTACAGAAGACCCTGGTGGTGACAGAGTTTTCTGTCCCACCCAGTACAGCAGCTGTTCAGTCCCAAAGAAACACACAGAGGTCTACATTAATCATAAACTGGTTGGCCTATTCGCTCAGGCTTCTTATTAAATCTTTTATTTTGCATTAACCATGATTCTTGTCTGTGTTATCCACGTAGCTTGGTACTTTTTATCAGTGAGGCATTCTCATCTTGCTTCCTATTGGTCTGCAGAATGAGCCTCTTCTCTTCCCAGAATTCTACTATTTATTCTGGTCCCCTGCCTATACGTCCTGCCTGGTCACCCTACCTATACTTCCTGCCTAGCTATTGGCCAATCAGTATTTTACTAAACCAGTACAAGTAACAAATCTTTACAAGATACAAGACCAGACCATTGTCCCACAGCACTCCCCTGCCCCTTTTTTTCAAAACAAAAACTGAATCTAATCTCCTTTGTTTATCTTTTTTCCTGACCATTATCTATAACAACTTGTAACCAACACCCTAAACAGAGACAAACATCCACAATCCATTTTTTGAGAATGTGGGTATAGTTTTCTAGGCTACCTCCTGCTGATTGGGGTGCTGATAATCTTATGGGGACCTAAATAAAATTTAGAATTATGGTCAAGTCCTGAATGGAATATTCTGTGAGGCTTGACCATCTCAGTCAGCAGGGTGTTCTGGGTGTAGAACTCAGAGGAAACTCCAACAGAGGTCCTCTGAAATGTTGGATCTTCTGGGCCATCCACTCCTATCAGAGATTTCTCAGGGGGGTTTTCTTGATCAAACATGATTTTTCTTAACCCAGAATGAATCCACAGCCCCTCATTTCCTGTGAACAAAAGCAAAACCTCTTCTCCAAAGTAACATATCTTTTGACTTAAATTTAGAAGTCAAGGCATTTTCAAAATATACATGTTGGATTAATCTAGGAGCATTTATAATCAAATGTCTTTTAGGAGTGTTGCTCCTTGCTCAGCTATCAAACAATTCAAAGACAACATAATAACATACATTATCCAGATTCTCTGTGTATTTTCCATCTTTACATGGCTTTATTATAAACTCTATTTCTTTTATTTTTATGTTTAATTTTTGATTTTTTGAGACAGGGTTTCTTTTCTGTGTATCTTTGGCTATCCTAGAAGTCACTCTGTAGACCAGGTTGTCCTTGAACTCACAGAGATCTGCTTGCCTCTGCCTTCCTAGTGTTGGGTGCCACCACACCCAACTTCTCTCTTTCTTCCTTTTTTTAACAGACTTTATCTCTTTCTTTTCTTTCCCAAGCCTACATATATTTTTAAACACACTGTAAACCATTTAGAGGATTCATTCATCTGAATCTATCTTTACTGTATATCTCTCTTTTTCTGACCATGTGAGTCTTTAGTTTGCTAAGTGATATGACCAGGATTAAAGCCTTGGCTTTGACAGCTGTATCCACCCCATTTCTTAGCTTTCTGAGAGTCTAGCTTCATGGCAGAGGTTCTGATGGGAGCCATGTTTATTGCCACAACTCTGTGGAGTTTCAAGGTCCCTGCCACCACTAAGAAGCATGCTGTTGGATATTCATAAATACAATTTAAGTGTTTTATGTCAGGGCCTTTTAAGGGCCACAAGGTTTTTGCAGCTAAAGCTGAGTCAGAAAACTTCTCTTAAATGAGAGCACTTGCCTCTAGCAAACAGAGCTCACCCGAGAAAATGCTGCTATCAAGAAACCATGTTTAATTCTGTTCTTTTGTATCTAGAAATACTTCCCAAGTTCTCTCAGGTTTTATGTGGATGTAGTTGTCTACACTGGCACCATTTGTTATCTCTGGCCTGGGTAGCCAGGAAATGAATGACCAGTCTCCACCAACACCCAGGGATGTACCAATGATGATTCTATGCAAGTCTAGCTTGAGGACCCCACAGGGGCTGGTGTACCTCAGGAAGTTGTCTCTTCAATAAGCCAACCCCTGGCATAGCTTACAAAACCTTGGGGAGGGAGGGTCCTCTGAGTCCCGGAAGTTCAATAAGCTTCTAGAGCCCTATGAACCTCCCTTAGAGAAATATTTTAATTCAGAAGAAATAGCTTTATAATGTTAGGTTTGTGGGTTTTTTCAATTAAATTATGCAAGAAATGGGAGACTGGGAGCTTATAGGAAAATAAATGAGATTTAAGAAATATGATAACCAAATGTAGTATTTGGCTTCTACTTAAACAAACCAACTGTAAAAAGAGTATTTCTTTAGACAGTTTGGAATATTTCAATATAAAACTAATATTTAATTGATGAAGGAATTAACATTTTGGACACTAATGTAGTATTTTTATACAAAAAATAACATTTTTCAGAAGTGCATTCAGAAGTATTTATCAGTGAAATGTTCATAATTCAACATCCTAGGCTTTTGGAAAACACTGTAAGCATGTATTATTTATCTTTATGTGGTATAAGTGAAAGAAGATTAGGAAAATGTGACTAACTGCTGAAATTTGGTAAAAATTTTCTTGGTTTTTATGTGTGTTGGAAAATAGTAAGAAGAAAGACATAAAAAGTAATTTATTAATAACCTCTTATGCTACTCAAAACAGTAGCTGTCAACATGCTAGTAAGACTAAGAAGTGTGCTGTCTATAGCAAACCCTCAAAAGGGCATTAAACAAAGTATTAGTATATTTTTACATACATACAAATAAACTAGCAGCAATAAAAAGAACCTAGGAAGAAGCCTGAAAGCCCTTCTGTCAGATTGATAGAATAAGATACAATATTTTCACTTTACTATGTAAGTAGGATCTCTGGGCTTTGGATTTAACAGTCACTGGCAGGTAGTTCTCAAGAACAACCAGAAGGGTGCCATGAAATCCATGTCCTAAAATAGTAAGAGATACCTAAAATTGTCTAAGGGTTTACTTGTCCCTCCTAGAGAATGCCATGTCTTAAGACGAGGAAGACCTGCTCAGAACAACTATTTTGTTCCTCTGCTCCAAGGATGCCAGATACCTTTCAAAGTCACGTCCAGAGCATCACGTGGTTTCTCAAGTATAGAACATAGGCTAGATGACTTTTCGAGGCCCCCAAACTTGGGGTATCAGTGGATCGTGTATACTCAGAACTCCATCAGCTCTACACAATATGCTTCAGCTTTGAGGAACCATTATCATCAGAGCAAGAATTCTTTATCTAAGGACTTTCTCTAGTTTTACGTGGGTGTGCCATCTCACTCACCAGTCACACCACTAAGTGACCAGTGCCCAGTAAACCTTTTCCACAATGTACTGTATAGTTTTCTAACACAAGTTTTCTAACATCAGAAAATATCTTTAAGAGCAGAGCCTCTGTGCTATTTGCCCATTTGGATGCGAGGCTGCCCAACGGGATTTTCTTTTAGAATTGTGTATTCCTTTAGAGCCATACGCTTTTATGAAGAAATCACTACTATGGCAAAATACCTGTTTCTCTTTCCTTTCTTAAACAAAAGTTTCTAATGTCTCAACTATAAGTCAAACTGTGTTTTTAAATCCTTTGCTCAGTAGATTAAGCTTCATACTTGTTTTGCTTATTTTCTCCCCAGAAATCTAAAACATCATATAGTATTTTCCTTAATAGTTGATTCAATTATAGAATCATAATGGCCATAAACTGTAACCAGATATATAAAATTGCAATCATTTTATGGAGAACACATTCATAGAACTTCAGCTACATAATTAGTATATGCTAATAATATAAATGTTGTGTGAGGATAAGTATGAATGACATTTGATAAATCTACTCTCATGCTTCTTCACCAAAAATTATGTAAATTAAAATTTAAAATGCATCTAAAGAAAACAATTGATGTGGGAGGGTCTTCTGTCTATGTGTTACTTTCATTGGTTAATAAAGAAACTGCCTTGGCCTTTTGATAGGACAGCAGCTTAAATAGGCAGAGTAGACCGAGCAGAATGCTGGGAGAAATAAAGCAGAGTCAGGCAGATGCAATGAAGCTCTGGCCCAAGATTGACATAGGTTAAAATCTTCCCAGTAAGTCTCAACTTCGTGGTGATACACAGATTACTAGATATGGGTTAAAGCAATATGTGAGAGTTAGCCAAGAAGAGGATAGATATAATGGGCCAAGCAGTGTTTAACTAAATACAGTTTGGTGTGGTTATTTCGGGGGTAAGCTAGCCGGGATCTGGGCAGGAACACAGCCCTCCCTTCCTTTCACTACAATTGTCTGAAAATCATCCAGAAATATTAAGATACCTGTGTAAACTATACAAAAGGAAATCTTTCTCTTTACCTCAACTGGTTAAGACTAATAATGAAGTCTATCTTTCTCCCTGAACTAAGTTTTTTATATGGGATTTAAAGTATTGGGCACTCAGCTAACCTCCTGAACAGCAGAACCTAGAACATCTTGTGAGAAAGAATGTCCACTGAGCTTTACTGCCTCACTGGAAGACCATGATCCTCCCTCACCTGTACAGCAGAAATGGCCTCCTAACTCATCATCATAGGCACTGTTGCCCAGTCTTTTCTCCAGATTAACACTATACAAAAGCAAATCTGAACACAAAGCTTTTCTTAAAACTCTATCACTTTGCCAGCCTCTACCTATATAATGAGAACTCTGTGGCCTGGCCAGGCTGGGCCCCTGATTGTCACTTTCTCAGATAGAGTTCTTATGCACATCATGAGCTACATGGTAACTTTGATTATTTACAAAGCCACCCGTAGGCTTGGAACCCTGCCTTCCTATTCCCATCTCTAGCACTCTTTGTCTGATTAATTTATAGTCTGGCCTTTAAATTAAATACTACTTCCTCGGAGACCTAGAGATAATGATTGTTTCTTGTTTTATGTTCTCATGGCTCCATGGGTCATTTTGTAAGTGGTTTTGAAAGCTGTTGAATGTACTTTGCACAGCCCTGCCCCTGCTCCATCTCTGAAACACATCCCAGCCTTGTTTAGTACTATCTCCTCCATGTCTAGCATGGTTCCCAGTGTAACGGTTTACTAATGCTAAACATTTTCTTTCCCTTTTTTATTTTGAAACATCCAATGTTTATGGTAAGAACAAATATGGCAATATTGATAGAAAACCTTATTAGGAAGATATATGAGGCAGGGTATTACCAAGGTAAATACCACATGGGGAAACACTGCCATACCCCTTTCCCTCCCACACTTATAAATGGTGGTGAGTGAAATTTTGAAGGTTTGATTTCACAGTGTCTGCAAAGACAGATGCCTCAGTGGTGATTTAATGCCCTGTTTTCTCTTCAAAGGAAATTCTGGCCTAGCCTGGGAATTCCACTTGTTTACAATTCTTTTAGTTATTCCATGTCCAATTGAAGCATGTTTTAGAAGCATGGTGAAGGACAGAATGTAACGTGTGGAAATTTGTAGTAGAAAATGCTATTTTACTATTCAGAACACATGTACCATATCTGTGCTATTAATTCATCTTTCTAAGCTCCCCAAGGCTGGAGAGAAAGGCATTAGCCAAAATACTATACGTTTATGACTAGTGATAAAACAATTTTATTAAACAATAAGTTAAGAAAAGCAAAGCTTAAACAACAAAGAAAATTAACCAGGAATATCAGAGTAATAGAAGATGGGCTCTTAAGTCAGAGAAAAGAAAAAAACGGGATTCATGATTTGGGTGCTTTGAACAAGATGGAAAGGGCTAGGCTCCTGGTCCATTTCAAACAGCAGGTAATACCACTGAGAGAAATTAGAACCTCAAACAACCAACACATGGTGCAATCACTTTGTGAGACACATTTACCTTGAAAATTGCCTCTTTGCTTCTCAGAATTGTTCTGTAATTTTTTTTTTTGGTTTCTGAATCCTTTACATCAAAGATGAAGAAACATACAGCTTGCCCCTTCTCTCTTCATTTTTACTGCATTTCTCTGTAAACAGGTAAAAGAGAGCATTACAAAGTGTAAGAATGTTTAAAGACAGGCTCTCTATTAATTCCTAAGTTGTTGTATGCACTTGCTCATTGTTATGACAAAATTACACATAAAAAGTAACTTCAGGAAGGGAGAATTTAGTTAGCTCATTATTTGAGGGGTCGGCCCATAACAGTAAGGAATGCTTGGCAGCAATATAGGGGGAAGGCTGGCCACATTGTTTCCAATCAGGAAGCAGAAGAAGTGAATAATGGTACTCCAACAGCCTTGATTAGCCCCACCCCTCCATTATGCCAACTGCAGCATGCCTAGCTTCTTTGGAGGATGGTTTCACTCCACGTTCCTTTCCAGAAAGGGCATCCCACAGCCCTGGCATCTTCAACAACCCGGAGTTTCAATAAACTTAGACTTCACCTTCACAAGTTCATGCAGTGGCCTCTTTGGGTATCCTTGTAGAAAATATAATCATTACATACATTGCTTTGTCTCAGCAGATTTCTGGAATCTTGCTTGGTTCTAGTTGCCTAGTCCCATTAGGTCTTGCATTTTGTGTGTCAACAAAAGCAAAATCATAGGGATGACCGTACCAATACCAAGGTTTGCCAGTTTGAGATTCAGTCTATCAGAATAGTAGTGGACTATGTATAAATGCATGTGTGTGTGTGCCACCTCAACTAAACTTTGAAAAATACTTCCCTGTGCAATGTGATTGTTTTGAACAGTGGCATATGAAATTCACGCTTTCTCTTTACTACTAAATTTCCTTTTTCACAAGTTGAAGTCTTCATTGAAGAGGGCCTTGAAGGTCTTGCATTGAGGGTGCAATTCCTTCTCTAAAGGAATAAAATGGGGGTACAACAAAAGCAATCATATTGATGCAAGGCTGACAGGCAGCAAGGGAAACAGCAAACACCAAGCTCTTTCTCTCGTATCAGGGTCTCTTGGTGCCATCATCTTGAAATACCACATTTCTACAAAGAAAACTAAGTGATCTGATTAGGAAAATGGATTTTGAATTTAAAACCCAGATTGTAAAGATAGTCTTTAAGTCAAAAAGAGCAGGAGCCTGAGAAATCCATTCACCCTTGCTTATAATGTGTAGGTTAATACATTTTTAGATGTGCATGTAGTCTTGCTTGATTTTGCCCATAATTTAGTTTATACCATATCATTTTGTTTGACTGTTCTTAAGAAGAGAAGTTTCATTCATTATTTTATTAATGGTCACTTAAGGAGTTCATGTATTTCTGTGAATATAAGGTGAACATGTGTGCCATTATAAATGAGAGTGTAACTGGTAGATGCTGTTTACCCACATCCATCACACTCGGGTATTATCCATAAAAGAAGACAGAGTCCATTTGTAGAAATAACACCATTCCTATCACTTGAAATTTGATACCAGGGAAATTTTTCAGGGTTGCTTGGGTAACTCTGACTATAACCTAGGAATAGAACATGCCTATGAGAGTTGAAAATAATACAATCATCTAAATCTTGATTTTCCATGGGGTTCAGTGGGAAATTATGAACAATTCTGGAAGAATTTTCTTGATAGACTAGAAACAATAAGGAACAGTTACTAGGTGTGAACACAAACTCAGTAGCTAGAGTCCTAGAAGGGTGAAATTCTTTGTCTTCCCTTAACCCTTTCTGAGAGCAAGTTTGCACTAAGGGACTAAGTGGGTAGACTTCAGGCTCCTTCACTGAAAGAAGTATGGTCCTCATAGAGTTGGTCTGCACTGTATCCTTCAACAGTGACTACTGGGGCATGATTTCTTCATATAACACCATAATTTATAGAATGACATGCAGGTAGATTCACATGACAATATTGGCAAGGACTTGAAATGTATCAGCCATAGTAAGTCTGATATAAATGTTAGCTCTTAGTTCATTTATTTTATTACATCATTAAGTATTTAAAATGTACTTACAATATTCAATTAAGTCTTTGTTGTTTTTTAAATAAAAATACATACAACAAAATAGAATATCATAAAAATCCATCAGTTAAGCTCTACCTTGTACACATTGATGAATGTGTTTACACTGACAAAATGGAATGTAGTACAATATATGTTGTTACATCAGTGCCTCTTAATAAAGTTTCATCCTATTAATTACCATGTAACACACACTGAATGACTGAATGACATACAAAAGATTTACATTATTATCTTGCTACATATGTTCTTGAAATATACAAAAGGTGTATTTCAAGGGTAATGATCTAATTTCATCTAAATTTTAATTAATTTATGCTAGAAAGGAAAAAAGTCATTTCTGACTTCTTGAACTGTATAAACTCTCTGTGTACATCCAGAATGGACATAATATTTTTGACACTATGTGAAAGATCTTGTAATTGTCCTTAAAATTAGTCTTAAAATACCATGCACAGATTTGTTTTTAAATACATTTCAATAAGAGATAAAAATTATCTCTAAAACAATTCTGAAGGTTCGCTAATTTATAATTCTCAGTAAAGCCTGGTGAAAATATGACTTCACCCTAAGAAAAATATTCTGGTGCTATTAAAGATTATTGTGTCCATACACACAAGAAAAACTGAAGTAAACAATTAAAAGCATGTCTATTATTTCATTGGTTGACTTTTTATCATCACAGCTTGCCTTTTCCATAAGCATAAATTGTTGCTCTGATAATACATGTCAGTGCATGGTCATACATTTGATGGGATACATGTGAAAGGAGACAGAGTTTCTCTTTAATGTGATACTAAATTTCCCCTCTTCTCCAGAAAATATGCAGAATTTCTGCTTATTACCAGAATGTTAACAAAGCACATTCTTAGTTTCCTATTGGTGGAGGTGATTCTGTCCTTCCTGGACTTCTGTGACATCTCCTAAAGCCTGACTTTCTGGGTTTCTTCTAAGACCTGAGTATTACACAGATGAAATTTCTAAAATGATAATCAAATCTTACTTCTGTCCTGTTTCTTAATGCTTCACTGGATTCCAATCTGCTGGAGTTCACGGTCTAAATTCTTCACCGTGGCATGCAAAGGCCATTAGGAACTAGATGGATGGGCTGACTTCCCGTCTTGCCACTGCTATGCCCTTCTCACATCTTATACTGCAGCAGCCCTGAGCCGCTGCAGTGTCTCAAGCACACCCTACACATGGAAGATGTTGGGGTCTCTATTAATTCTACAAGAATCTCAGCTGAAAGATTTGCCTTCCCACCCCTGCCTCCAACTTCCTGCACTTCCTGAAAGCAGCCTTTGTGTCTAATTTATATTTGCACCAGCATCTAGAGAACTCCTACTTTCATTTCCCTTAGCACACATTCTAAATATAATGTATAAGTGTGTGTATGTGTTTGCATGTGTGTATATGTATCTGTCTCTCTCTGTGCCTCTCTTTGTGTGTCTCTCTGTGTGTGAATGTGTTTGCATATGTGTATGTGTACCTATCTGTGTGTGTGTGTGTGCATGTGTGTGTGCGTGGGGGAAGTCTAGTGCATGCTGGGTAAGTCCTATATCACTTAACTTTTCCATGTTGGCAGAAATGCTCTACCATGGTTGAAAACTTTCTACTTCCCCAGCACATGCAGTAGCTAGAGAGAACTCGGGAGGCCTCCCTTCCTCCTAGTTCATGTGCTCCCCATTTTATTGCCTCTGCTTTTGAAAGAACCATGCAGATATTTGCCTGAGAGCCTAAAGCATAATGTGACCCCCATTTAGTTTCCTTATACTTGCTATTATGAGTGTTGCCACTTGCTCTGCCTGAATGCCTGACTTCTTGCTTGTGCCTTGTATGGCCTGGTGACAAACACAGGCTTCGAGGATTGCCCTTTCCTGAAACAGTACATAAAACTCTGTGCTCTTGCTTCCAAGTGTAACTGTGTTAGAACTTGGACCTTCTGTCATAACTTGGATCATCTCCACACCAAGCTTCTGGAAGATGCTGGGAGGACACAAAGTCAAGCTTCCATCACTCAGTGGTATTCAGGAAGACATAACCTACACACAAAGTCCCTGCCAGCAAGGAGTTTCCTGTGTGAGGAAGCTGCTGACTGCCAGGTCAGACATGCATTGGGCATTAGACTACAATACACACTCCATGGAAGGCATCCAACAAACACTCACATGCCATTCCCCTTTTCCCTCTGAGAAGGTTGGCTAGCTACTCTGGTACTGAACCCCCACTTATCTAGGGGTTCTCTGAGCACACGGAAGATAATTCTTCACTATCTGCTTGATCAGCTAGATTCAAAGGAACTCTCAGAAAATGTTTTCTTGCTTTCCTTCCTTTCCAAATCAAAATAGTAACTCTGATGTCTCAGCAGGCCTTCCCGTTCAGCATGAAAAGGCCTTTATCAATACTGAACCACTTAACAAAAGAGCTCTCTCTGAAAATATTAAACCATCTCTGTTCATTTAGATTTTGGGGACCCTGCAGCAGCCTTTGAGGAAGTTGCACAAACCATTTCCATCTCTGAATGTTCATAATTTCTAAGGGCTGATGCAAGGAGAGCAAAGAAAACAAACGCTTCTTCCGATAAATGATGCAGCTCGTTTGGAATCAGTTACAAGCTCTATTCTGTGATAAAAAAGATCATGCAGAAATAAAATACATTTTTACCCAAAATGTGGAAATTCTAAGATGCTACGTCCTTCAAAGTAACAATATCATGATACACTACAGAACACCTATTCACAAGAATATTATATACAATGAAATAGAAATCAAATCATTGCTAACTAGTAAGTTTTTGTCATGGGAAATCTGTAAGGTAATTGCATGGGCTCTTGACCGAATATCTTCCTACCTCAAGTAGACCAGCGTTAGGGAACAGCATTCAGTTGTCAAAGGGAGTTCAGGCATCCAGGAGTTGACATATTGTGATTTTCATAGTGATAATGGCTCATCAGATTTCAACAAGAAGGTAATTATTAAGTTTATACTTACATGGATAATTGTAAAAAGCCATTTAAATACTATCAAAGTGTTATAAAAACCTAAGGCCTGCCCTCCATGAGTTTATAATCTAGAGAAGCAAATAAGGCTTAAACGGAGAATGTAAATGACCCAAAATGAAGCATTTTTGAACAAAATTTGAGGCAATAAAGATTTGATTTATGACTCAAGTTTGAGTCTTGCTAAATACCTGAAGCTGTATCTCATAGAGAAGTAGGCAATAGGAATACACACACAAGGGAATGGGCTGTTACAGGTTAGGTTACTGTCAGGAAACTACAAGGAAGTTATTACTTATGTGCTGAAATTTGGTAATACTCAGATGTGCAGAAGAGAGGGATAACAGTCCAGAACTAGGAAAACCATGTGAATAAAAGTATATTCAAGGGGATATGTTCCTCATTTTTATCTAATTCTCAGAATTGCCTGACATGTGACTTGGTTTGTTGGTGTGTGCGCACACTTGTGTGTGTGTGTGCATATGTGTATGCATGCATGCGTGCGTGTGTGTGTGATAGAAGGCTTCCTTTATGTTTTCTTGACTCTGAGTTTTGAGATTACTCACACTATGTTCCTTTTCCTTCCTTTTGCAATGGTAATGTACATCCCGTGCCATTGTATGTTGGAAGTATGTGAGCAGCTTTTTCATTCTGACTTTTATAAGGGTTATAGTTAAGAGAGTGCTGTAAATCTTAGAGGAGACTTTGGAATTTTAAACAAATTTGAAACTGTTGTAGACTATGGGGATTTTTGAAGTTGGAGTAATTGCAATTTGTATTATAATACGGCTACAAGCCTATGGGATCCAGGGTTTGGAATGTGGTGGTTTGAATAAAATGGCCTTAATAGGGTGTGGCACTACTAGGAAGAGTGCACTTGTTGGAGGATGTATGTCGTTGGTTTCAGAAGCTCCAGCTAGGCCTAGTGATGCATTGTCTCTTCCTGCTGTTGAGGATCCAGATGTAGAACTTTCAGTTATCTCTAGCATCATGTCTGCCTGCACGCTACTATGTTCCATGATAACAATGGACTAAACCTCTGAACTATAAGCCAGCCTCTAATTAAATGTTTTCCTTTATAAGAGTTGCTCTGGTCATGGTGTCTCTTCACAGCAATAAAGCTAAGACAACTCTATTCTCTAATATTGCAAACCCCTTCCTTCTCCTGGGGGGGAGGAAGGAAAAGAGTAGAAGGAACACCTCCAGAGTTAAGAGGAAAGCCTCTGAATAACATGTACTCCGGATCAATGAAACAAGGAGACACCCAGTCAGACTTGGATGTTTACTTACTAAAAGTCTTTGAACTCCTCCACTACTTGTAGCTTCATCTCATAAACCTTTGACATTTCAGTAAATAGCATATAGTTCTACCCACTGCTAAGTGATGGCTTTCATTCGACTTACTTGAACCTCTTCAAATGCATCAAGCCAAATTTTTCACAGCTCTGAGCCACTCTCTGGAGGTAATTTGGGCAGTTAAAGAGACACATTAATTCTTTGATACCACAAGAGGATCATTTACTGAATATGCAGTAAAAAGCCAACAGAGAAATAAAATTCCCCTGAGCCCCAGAGATGAGCGAGAGCGTTTTTGGGGGTTTGATGGGAGCATCTCTATACTATGCTAATTAGTACAGAGGAAGTGAAATGTAGCAATTTAACTTTAATGAGCCCAAGCAGAATGTCCACCAATGGTGCGCTTATTCTGAAATGAGTTATTTCTTCATTATTTAACATTTCCTTGTAATAGTCATAGCTGTAACTATAGCAGCGAATCATAAGCATCAAGTAGAAAGACAGATCAACACAACTCTATTAATAAATCATACCTAAGGTTTAGAAATGTGATTGTTTTTCATTGCCTTTTTCTCATACTCACATATTACTTCTCCTTTGTTAGATATGAGACAGTTTACAAAGAGGAAACTTTACTCCACAGTGGTCCTCTGCTGACATTCCTGGGGTTTGAGTGTCATTCAACACCTGCCTTGAAAGTTCCTAGGGTATCATTCAACTTTGACAAAGAAAACAAAGATAAGAACCTACTGAAAAATAAAAAAAAACTTAAGACCCTCTCTAGTTGGACCAGGGCATGACTCCTGCTAAATCCAATACAGATATTCATTGTTGAGAAGGAAAGAATATATTTCTCAGCAGCTTCCAGGACCAGATTCATTAATATTTATGATACAGTTTAATCCCCTGCCTTTATCTTGTCATGTATATTTTATGATCTCCAACAATTACAAAATGATTATTAAGAATTTTTCATCTATTTGGGGAAAACGTGTATAAACATTGATGAAATTTTTCATAACTATGGAGATTACAGAAAAATGTGTGGGAAATTGTTATTTGCACGATTATGCTTTAGTTTGTGACCCCAGATAACTTGACTGCCAAATCATTTGGGACATCTTAGAACTAAGCTTTTCTCCTTATAAAAATCAGTTTATGAAAATAACTCATAAGACTTATAATTGTTTTATGTAGAGGTGTTTGTGATGGTTTGAAAAGTAATGGCTCCCATAGGCTCATGAATTTCAGTGACCACCAGGGAGTCATGCTATTAAGAGGTTTGGCCTTGTTGGAGTAGGTGTGACCTTGTTGGAGGTGGTGTGTCACTGAGGGAGGGCTTTGAGGTTTCAAATGCTCTAGACAGGCCGTCTTTCTCTCTCTTTCTTCTGCTTGCCTATCCAGATGTAGAACTCTCAGCTCCTTTTTCAGCACCGTGTCTGCCTGTATGCCACCATGCTTCCTGTTGTGCTGATAATAGACTAAACCTTTGAACCTGTAAACCAGTTCTAATTAAATGTTTTCTTTTTCAAGAGTTACCATTATGGTGTCTCTTCATGGCAATAGAAGCCCTAACTAATACAATATTTAAAAGACATCTATCTGTAACATGAGGGCCTGCTAGTTGGGGTTTGTCCTCCCACCAGGTCCCACAGCCGGTAAGCCTCAAATGAAAATCACACAGAGGTCTCCATAAGTTATAAACTGATTGGCCCATTAGTTCAGGCTTCTTATTAGCTCTTGTAGCTTATATTAACCCATTATTTTTTATCTATGTTAGCCACACAGCTCAGTACCTTTTTTAGCGGGGCAGATCACATCCTGCTTCTTCGGTGGTCTGGGCAGAACTTGGAGGAATGGGCTTCCTCCTTTCTAGAATTTTCCTGTTCTCATTGCTCCACCTCTACTTTTTGTCTGGTTTTTCTGCCTATACTTCCTGCCTGGCTATTGGCCAATCAGTGTTTATTTAAAATATGATTGACAGAATACAGACAATTCTCCCTTACCATCTATCAATTAAGAAAATAGAAAATAACAGAAATAAAAAGTAACAGCAATCATTTTCAGGACAGGAAAGCCAGTGGAGTTGGTGGTACTATCTGAAGCAAGGAGCAAGGATGTTCAGACTACACTGGAACCAGTAAGAAGAGGCTATGTTGACTTCAGGCTGAGTGTAGTACAGAATGGAATGTCGAGAGTCGTAATTACCCAAGAGCCATGTGGTTGATCTGCCTCTGTAACAAATAAATAAATACGTTATAAGTATGGGAGATTTATTTGGGTTCATCATCACTTGGCACTTTCTTTGGACCTGTGATGGGAAAAAACCTCATGGCAGGAATAAATAGGACACAGACCTTTTTTCCTTATGACATCCAGGAAGTACAAAGATAAACCAGAATGGTCTGTGGTACCAATGAGCATGATCCCAAAGCTCTAACTTCCTTATATAATGCCCCATGTCCTATCAGTTTCAGTGGCATAGAAAACCTAAATAGGCAGAAAATAACCTTGGCTCCAATTATATTTTCTATACCATCTTCCTGTCACATACCTCTTTCCCTGCAACACACAAGTCTCCTCAGGAAGCTTTCTTTCCTAGTCTCACAGACTCTGAACCGTCAAAACCCAAGTAGTAGCTATGAAGGCAAAAGTCATTAGTAACCAAAGTTGCAGGCCAGGGAGGCAACATCAAATACAGGAGTAAGAATAACCACTCCTAACAAACCCCATAGATTTGAATATCATAGGAAGGCTTTGAGCTGCCTAGTCAAAATACATACAGCTTCCCATACAACAGAGGAACAATGCCTGGACACCATCTGGAGACACACTCAGTTAACTGGAGGCAGCTCATAATTCTATGAGGTCTACATCTTCTAGGCTAAAAAATTGTAGTTGTTTGAAAGAAATTTTTTGTCCCCCTAAAAGGATTGACACCCTTAGGAGATGTGGCCATGCTGGAGGAAGTAGGTCACTGTGGGGGCTGGCTTTGAGGTTTCCTAATCTCAGGATACCATCTAGAGTGTCAGTCTAATTCCTGTTGCCTACAAGATGTAGCACTCTCAACTCCAGCATGTCTGCCTGTGATGTCATGCTCACCACCATGATGATAATAAACGTAATCTCTAAAACTGTAAGCAAGCCACCCCACTTAAATGTTTTCTTTGTAAGAGTTGTTGTGGTCATGGTTATCTCTTCACAGCAATAGAAACCCTAAGACAAAAATATGTAGAACTGTGCATTTAAAACAGTACCTGTAAGCTGTGGCTGACATCTACTGTGAATTTATTTCACTTTTCAGACTGGTTATTATATAACCACACTGCTCAATGAAGTTATCCTGTGGGATCACTGACTGTACAATGTCAAAGGACTTTTCCCAGAAAAACTGGATGAGAGACATACAGAACCCAACAGGACATTTACAAGATTTTATTTCTAAGCCTAAATGTATTTCCAAATTAAAAGTTTTTATTTCTAAGTCTAAAAGTATTTCCAAATTAAAAGTTTGAGGCAAGGAAAAGACAGGAGAGTAGAGTTGCTCACTGACAAGGAGGCTCAGTAGAAAGCTAGGGATTTGGTGTTTGACAGACATGTGGAGAGTTGTGTTATATTAATCAAAATAATGTGCCTTCATGTTCAAAAAAAGTAGTTGGTACATACACTCACTGGCCTAGCATTTTGACTTATCCAAACTGCCTTAAATTACAAAGGGTGTTTCCCCAACTCTAAGCAGTCATGTTCAAAATACATTTAAATTGTTTTATTTTATTCCCTTATTTATTGTTTTATTTATAACAATAAAGAATTTTAATCTTTTATTTAGATTTTTTCCATCTCTGGGTTTGCGTACATTTCTGAGCAGGCTTCCTTTAAAGAGATGTTTTCCAAAAAGAGTTTAAAGTTTAAATACCAAAGCAAACAGACTTATTCCTGATGAACAATAAATATGTGTGTTTTCCAGTCTGAGAATTGAAACTAACTGCTGGTCTGAATGTTGTGTGTGTCCCTGGTCTTTCCTGTTGTTCATCTCATGGTTTGAATCTAGATTGGAGAATTCACTAACAAAGTACATAATGGAGAAATTAGTATGAGACAACTAAGTTAATGTGTCTTTATTTCACACAAATGCAGTATCTATCTTAGTTAAGTGGTGCTTTGGATTTATTTTAGTGACATTTTAGCATCTTCTACTGAATGGTGCTAAGAAAAGCTTCTTTTTACAGTGGAATTAACAGATAAGACTATAATTGAGAAATTGAATTAGTCTAGTCTATGATGGCATTTTTCTATTTAAAAAACTGATGTGACATATCCAACTTGTGTTTAGTTGATGCTTCCTGGTGATTCAGCAATTAATAAGGGAACAAATGATAAGAGATAGAAAAGCAGAGGAGGATGCCAAAATCGTCAAACCATGAAGGATATGACCTGTACTTGAACTTAAGATGGTGATGAGCCAAGAGAACACCAGCCAGGGAACTGTTTTCAACAAACTGATATGTTCAAGATGCATTCAGGGTTCAAACTTCTTTTCTCAATATTTTCATACACCTGCAAGTGTAAAGTCTTTGTCATTCACAACTTGCTATGCGTTGTTTTCATCAGTTCATCAGACTGTAATCTGAAGGAACAGTCTGAGTTCTGAGGAGATGCAGTGAACAATAGAAAGAAATTTTATACAAAGCCCTGCTCTCTTCAGCATATCACATCTGGAAACCAGAAAGTGCCAAAAAGTTGTGGATATCTAAGTATTAAAAGTCCAATTGGCACAATTTTACCTCAGGATATGACCTTAAAGCAATGATAGTCACTCATTTTTAAAAATAAATTAATTAACTACAGGATGTGAGTTAAGTAAACATCATCATGATTGACATACCATTTCTTCAGAATGATGACCCTTCCCATGATCAGATGCTACTAAGGCTAGCCCTTGTCAAGAGGGAAAGGCCAGAGTGTTTTCAGAGTAGCATTTGTCAGTGTGCAAAGCTAGCCAGGAATGCATCAGAACTAGATGCTTTCAATCAGCTACGCTGCTGTATTTTAAGAATGTGTAACTCACATTTAGAAAGCGGTTTTTCTTATTGACTTCCCGTACATCATTTCCTGACTCAAAAAAAAAAGTAAAATGTCTCTGTGATATCTTTATAACCAGCCCTAGTTTGAATTGGTAATTTCTGCATCCAGATTATGCTCAGCAAAGCATGAATCATATAGATCCCATTATGTGATTATGCAAATGCACACTAAATATACAATTACAGGCCTATATGGGCAGTGAAATTTAATTAATTATTATGACTTAACTCTCTTGCTGAATGTAGTTTTATTAACTAACAGTCCACAGATGTGTTCTCTACTGATTCATTTACATTTTAATACCATGTAAAATGATAAATTATTGTAACAGCAGATGATAAAAACAGATGGAATAAACACAATTGAACCCAAGATGATTTACATAGGTTTGAACTGAACAGTTTGTGTTTGGGTCACTTTTGAGTTTTTTATTCTTGTACTGTGAATTTATTGACAAATCTTCAGAAACACGAAACCACAGATACTCAAACTGCCCAAGAGGTATTTAACTACACATACATAAATGCTATTAAATTACTCTTTGAATTGACGAAAGAAATTTGGATGTATAAATATAAAAAAAACATAATAAAATCTGGGCAGTAGATTTAATGCCTTTAATCCCAGCACTCGAGAGACAGAGACAGGCAGATCTCTGTGAGTTTAAGGCCAACCTGGTCCACAAACCTGGTTTCAGGACAGGCTCCAAAGATACAGAGAAACCCTGTCTCAAAAAAAAGCAATAAAAATGATAATGTATAGTAACCTAAAGGTGATAAGAATTATCAATAAACAAGCATCGTTTGACAGCATTTGAGAAATCAGTACAATTGAGACTCTTGTACACTTATAAACTCTAATTTTCTATGGAGAGATAGCTTCTTTTTAAACTTAAGGTCCCATGCCCAGGAGTAGTTGGCCAAAACAAAACAGACTCCAATAGTGTGTGTGTTTGTGTGTGTGTGTGTGTGTGTGTGTGTGTGTGTGATTTTTGTTTTACTCTTGATATTTACATCTTACTGATTTTCCTTTAAAGAGAAAAAGGATGAAGTTGTGTGGGTATGGAGGCTAAGGGGATCTAGGAGGAGTTGATGGCTCTGGGGATGGAGCAAATAGAAGAGTTGCATCTATTAGAACAAGCTAGCCAAAGAGAGCATGGGTAGAAGGCTTGATAGTCCAGAGCTCCTTGTGCTTTACATGTGGAAGATACACACTGTTCAATACATTTCTTTTACCCAGGAAAAGACTTAATCCCTGAAAAAAAGTCTTCCATATATTAGAAAACATTTATCTACGTTATATGTATTTAAAGTATAGTTATTTGCAACAAGTCAAGCTGTTCATATTCATAAATATTTTGTCATTACTCATTTATTTCTAAAAACTGAGTGTATTAAGACAGCATTGCTGAAGAAATTTTCAATGATCTTTTAATTTTTATTTTATTTTTTTCATATACTATATTTTGAACATTTTCTTTCCCCTCCCCTAACTCCTTCCAATCCTCCCTATCTTCTTAATAACTGAACTTCATATTCTTTCTAACTCGCAAACACACACATACACACACACAAAATGAAAATGAAAAACAAAAACAAAAAAAACTGTAAGACAAAAAAATACCAAAATGAGCAACAACAACAAAAAACCCACAAAATAAAAACTGAAGTCTGATTGGGTTAGCCAACTGCTCCTGGAGTGTGGTTGATCTACCCAGGAACATTCCATTGGAGAAAATGGATTTCCTTTTTGCCAGTAGGTAACTGTTGCAAGTGTGTGTATGTGTGTGTGTCTGTGTGTGTCTCTGTGTATATGTGTGTAAAATTATAGATAACTATAAAGTAATATGATTCCTTAAGGTATTATTAAACAACATTAGTGTTATTTGCCCCTTGTTCCTCCTTTTTTTCCTACACTGACCTCTCTCCCTCTTCCCCAGTTGGAGTCCCCCTCACAGCTTGTCCACTCCCACAGCCTGTATCCTGTCAGTCTCCTCTCTAGCTATACCTGCCGTCAGTGCTCCCTTTACTCTCTTCGTTTCTGGGGCTATTTCATGTCGTATTCACATCTGAATATTTGGAGCTGGAACCACAGATGAGAGAGAACATGTGATGTTTGTCTTTCTGGGTTCAGGTAGCCTCATTCAATGCAATCCTTTCCAAATCCATTAATTATTTGAAATTTCATTTCTCTTTACAGCTAAGTGGTACTCCATTATGTATAGATATATTTTCATTATCCATATGTTAAAGGACATTTAGGTTGTTTCTAATCTCCTTGCTTGCTACTGTAAATAGAGCAGCTATGACCCCTGTTGAGCAAGCACCTATAGAGTATGATGTTGAGTCCTTTGTGTGCATGCCAAGCAGTGACATGGCTGGATTATATGCTAGATTTATTCTTTGTTTATTATTATTATTATTATTATTATTATTATTATTATTATTATTAATACTGGTTTCTAGAGTGTCTAACTATTAGCTTTCCCACCAGCAATGAGTAAGGATTCCTGTTTTGTTGTCAGTTATCCTTAGCAATTTTGACCAAATCATAGGAAAGTCTAAAGTTACCTTTTATTATTTTTTAATATTTTCTAATTGATAAGGATTGAGAATATTTTTTGAAGCATTTATTACTCATTTTTGTTTCTTTTATTAAGAATTTTCTGTTAAGCTTCCTAGCCCATTTTTTAATTGGGTCATTTGTTTCTTTGGCACTGTTTTTATATTCTTGATATTAATCTTTTGTCAGATGTCTAGATGGAAAAGATTTTCTCCCATGCTGAAAATTTATTCCTCACTTGATTGATTATACACTTAACTGTACAGAAATGTTTAGTTTTATGAAGTTCCAGTTGCCAATTGTTGGCCCTAATTCCCAGGCAAGTGAAGTCCTATCAGAAAGTCCTTTTTTTATTACATTCTGTACTATAATGCATAGGCATTCATCTAGTAGATTTAGTGTTTCAGGTTTGTTTCAAATTAAGGTCTTTGATCTACTTGGCTCTAATGTGTTTACAGGGTGGTAGATCCTAGCCAAATTCCATTCTTCTGCATGTAGACACCCAGATTTCCTATCAGCCTAGGTTAAAGATGCTGTCTTTCCTCTTGTGCATGATTTCTGCCTCCTTCTAAAACATCAGATGGCTGTAGCTATGACTGTTTGTGTCTGGGTCTTCTATCTTATTCCACTAATCTACATGTCTGTCCTGTGTCATCGCCTCATTGTTCTTATGGCTCTCTAGTGTAACCTAAGTTTGGAATAGCCATCCCTCCACTCAACTTGCTCAAGATTGCTTAGGCTATCCAGGGTCTTTTCTGATTCTGTAAAAATTCAGTATTTTTTTTCATTTCTATTAAGAATGCTGTGGGTATTTTGTATGGGACTGTATAGACTCTATAAATGACTTTTGGAAAGATGGTCATTTACACATTATCAGTTCTACTAATCGATGGACACGGGATGTCTTTCCACTTTCTAGCGTCTTTCTCAACCTCTTATTTCAGAGATTTGAAGTTTACATTATAGATGTCATTCATTCCTTGGTTAGATCTATTACACAATACTTGTCTTATAAATTAAAAATAGAGTGTGTCTGCAATATGTCTCTCTCTCCCTCCCCGCCTCTCTCTCTCTCTCTCTCTCTCTCTCTCTCTCTCTCTCTCTCTCTCTCTTTCTCTCTCCCTGTGTGTGTGTCTGTCTGCTTATTAATATACAGAAAGGCTACCAATTTTTGCAAGTTAATTTTGTTAGCTATCACTTTGCTGAAATTGCTATTATTTCTAGAAGTTCTCCAATGGAATTTTGGGGATCTCTTGTGTGCAGTATTATATTATCCACCAATAGGGATAATTTAGCTTATTTTCCTATTTATATCCCTTAAATTTCTTTATCTTGATTTATTACTCTGGCTACTGCTTCCAGAACTACACTGAAAAGGAAAAAGCATGAGGATGGTGGTAAGATCTGTCTTGTTTATGATTTTATAGAATTGCATCAACTTTTTCTACATTTTGGAGAAATGTTGGGTGTGAGTTTGTTATATATGTATAGCCTTAATTATGTTGAGGAATTACTTCCTTTATTTCAGTTGATTGTATGTCCATTGTCTGATAATCCACTTTCAACTCAAGCATGGAAAA
The DNA here is from genome assembly GCA_902806775.1 of Microtus agrestis. Lineage (NCBI taxonomy): Eukaryota > Metazoa > Chordata > Mammalia > Rodentia > Cricetidae > Microtus > Microtus agrestis. The sequence continues at coordinate 980,491 of CADCXT010002815.1, read as the reverse complement.
GAAGTGATTGATTCTTCCCATCTTGGTGATGTAACCTGTGTTTATGAAGTGCTAACACTAGTGACCTTCTTGGGTTTGAGAGAGTTAATTTGGGAACTGACCCATCCAGGCTTCACACCCCGGGCCTCCTGCTACATGACACTCCAAACTCCTTTGGCCACTTTTCGTGCTTCTGAGAGCTCATCCACTTTTGCATTCACATGGTTGTTGTGGTTAAAAACCTCTTCCTCAAGACCTTTTCAAATAGTACTTTTCTACCATTTGCATCTTACATGAAACATCACTTCACCTCTTCAGCAGGGTTTTGCTTGATTTCTCATTCTTTTCCAACCCAGACAAAGAAGTTTCCAGAGAAGATACAATGCTCTGAATAAGTCCAAGAAAGACATGAAGCCTAAACCATCACACATACTGTTAATTTATTAGGCCAGTGCATTGACTATTAATAAACTTCAGATATCAATACAAACTAAAGTTTGGGGGGCTTTTACAATTTGGTCTCAAAAATTCTTCTGTAACAATTCTTCACAATTCATATTATTTTTGTGAGAAGAACATTTAGTTTCATTTGAATTCTTTGCAAAGCAATACCCAGAGTAATGAATTTTAATAGAAATATAAATATGAAACTACCTGCAAAGGAATTGAGCATCATGCCTAGGACACAGTAGATGCTCAGCGGTGCTTGCTGCCTGGCCCCGCTCACAGTGTATTTGAAAAGAACAAGTGAACAACTGTAGTCTCTGACAGATCCGAGGTGACACAAAGCAGTATTGTACTGAGAACTTAAAAACACAGAAAAGAGGTGCTCTCCCAAAATTTCTCTCCCTCTCTAGTGACACTTGGAGTCCCTTCTCTCCTTTCCATTAAGGGTATCTTTATTAAATACAATGATTTATGAAACTGTGGTGAGCCCTGTCAGGTGGGAGGGTGGTTCCCTCTGTTGCAGGAAGTTCTCCAACTCAGTTCCAATCAATGCAGTTCCTGGAAGTCCCGTTTCTACTACAGACTCTCTCCCTAATGGGTCCAGCCACACTGTCCCTCCCAAGAATTTATAATTCTCATCTATAAAAGACAAAACCTGAGAATTCTGAAGCAGTGGTGCTGTAAGTATCTGATTCGGCAACCGCCAGTTACAAGTATCTATTTAAAATTAAATTTAAAGTTCAGTTAGTTAAAATTGAAGATGCAGTTCATCAGTTACAGCAGGGATTTTGAAGAAATCAATGCTATGCAACATTTCCATCACTGTAGAAGATTCAAATAGAAAGAGATGGTTTGAAGAAAGTGTCGAAACTGCAACCTCTGTGCAAAACAAACCCACTGTTTTGTATAACCCCTTAGAATGTTTCAGTGATCATAAAAGAAGAATTTTGTGGCACGTGAAATTCAAATTTGGGATGCCACAGGGCATATTTAAGGCACACAGCCCAATCCTTCATTTGCATGCGGCTGATGGATGTTCTCAGCACTACACCATGAAGTTGAATATTTTTTGACTGGAAACACGGGGTCAGAAAAGTTTAAAATATCTACTATCTGGTCTCTTATAAAATAAAATTATCTTGACCTCTACTGTTAGGAGGCCTTAAGGTTTACAAAGCTGTCTTGCCTGGAATCTGGGAGCTTGAGAACAGACCAGATAACACAGTGAGGTGCCAGGTCTCACTGGGTATGCAGAATGATCTCCCCTTTCTGTGCTGCAGGTCTGGAAACTGAAGAATCTCTGCTTAAAGTATTAGTGTGAGGTGGAGTGGGCATTACGAAAGTAGATTCTTCCACAGCCCAAACCAGAACGTGCTGGAGCACCATGTGATACCATTCCCACCATGGTTGTGGAGCCCGGCTTACCACTGCCTAAACAGTGTGGTAAGTAAACGAATCCTTGGCTATCTCCAGGCTAACGAAGTCACTCTGGTGAGAGTCCTTCAGCACTCCCTTAATGAGCATGGCAGCAGCATCCCTGCTACAACAATAGTCATTGACACATGAGCAGATGACATAATTAAACCCCCAAACCAGGTGTAAGTGAAACTGGAGTAGAAGGCTTGCCATAGCATCCCCAGGGAACTGTAAACATCTCATGCAGGAGAGAGACACAATGCTTGAACATGAACAGTCCTGAAAAGAATGAATTTTGTAAGAGTAATTGTCACAAGTCAAGGTGGGTCCAAGGTCATCCATCCTGCCAGACATACACTTTACTGGGAGGTATCATAAACTGGCAGAAAAAAAGAATCCCAGGAGAAGGACACAAAGATCAAGATGGCATTCCTACAACATATGCGGAGAGGAAATCATCTGTGAGCACAGCAGAGAGAGGCCACGCATCACAGGAACTGCGGGTCACTTGCTATGACAAGCAATTCTCAGTTCACAATGTTCATAAGAAGACTGCAGAGACTGTTCTCTCCATTAACGAGTCTAACAAATCACATCTCGCTCTCTCAATAGGTGCTGGGCAATCAGAATGCCTCCAGGGCTAATACAATGGTTACAGAACTCTGGATGTAGCATTAGCATGACATCAGATAATCTCGGAGTGACATCTCTCCCACACACCAGGTTTATTCCACTGCAAAAACTGCTTTTCAGGGAGATGGCTCGCTGAGTAAAAGCTCTAGGTACGCAAGCCTAATGATTTGAGTTAGGCCCCAAAACGCAAGTAAAAAGCCATATGCATTAGCACGTGTGTATAATCCCATGACTCCTGAGATGGGAGGTTCTTGGAAATATTATTTTAAGGTGTGTGATTTTTGTTTATGTTTTACTTGTTTAACTCTGTGAAGCTGTGATGCCTGCCTTGAACATCTGATGAACTAAAGATATGAATGGCCAAAGTGAGGTAGGAGAAAGAATAGGTGGGGCTGGCAGGCAGAGAGAATAGATAGAAGGAGAAAACTGGGAGAAGGGGTTCGGAATAGAAGCCTGAAAAGGAGGAGGACATCAGAGGCCAGCCACCCAGCTACACAGCAATACACAGAGTAAAAGTTAAAGAAGTAAGAGAATGGGAAAAACACAGAGGCCAAAGCATAAACGGGAGAATATTACTTAAGAAAAGCAGACAAGAAACAAGCCAAGCGAAGGGTGAATATTTATGAATAAGAATAAGCCTCCGTGTGTGATTGATTTGGGAGCTGGATGGCAGGTCCCCCAAAAGAGTACAAAGAGGACAACATCATATTACTGCTATTACAACAGGAGGTAGAAGTAGAAGAACCACCCAGAAGCTCAGGGGCCAGCTAGCCTGCAGTGCATAACATGGCAGCCACAAAAGAACCTATCTCAAGATAGAAAGCAAGAATCCACTCCGGAAAGCATCCTTTGACTGCTACACGTGTGCCACAGTACATGCACACCCATGCACACACACAAAGTGGGGGTGCTAGTCGTTTGAATGAGCTGCTCTGCATACAATCAGGAATTTGAAGACTTGAGTCCAGTTGGTGGCAACTGTTTGGGAGGCTCAGCAAGTTGGCCTTGTTGAAGGAAGTGTGTAACAGGAGGTGGGCTTTGAGAATCTAAAAGATTTGTGACATGCACAGTTCTCTCTCTCTCTCTCTCTCTCTCTCTCTCTCTCTCTCTCTCTCTCTCTCTCTCTCTCTCTCTCTCTCTCCTTCATGAATATAGTTTAAGGCGTGGACCCTCACTTGCTACTGTGGGTACTATGCCTGCTGCTGCCATGATTTCCACCTCGATGATAATGGACTCTTACGTCTCTGGAGCCCTCAGCTCAAACACAACCTTCTCTCTGTAAGTTGCCTTGCACTTCACATAAAAATATTGGCTCTAGGGACTAGGGATATAACTCAGTGGTAGAGCACTTGTCCAGCATTCTTAAAATCCTAGGTTTAATCCCATTACTGAAAAGAAAACAAATACACTCTGCTGAAGCTGGCAATAAAAACCTCTCAAAAAGTCATATGGAAACCTAATACTGTAGATGTAGAAGATTTCTCTCTCTCTCTCTCTCTCTCTCTCTCTCTCTCTCTCTCTCTCTCTCTCTCTCTCTCTCTCTCTCTCACACATGCACACACATACAAACACACACGTACACACTCTATGTGTGCAAGTATGTATGTATTAGGTAGATAGATAGATACATGATAGATAGATGGATAGATTAGATAGATAGATAGATAGATAGATAGATAGATAGATAGATAGATAGATAGATAGATAGATGATAGATAGATGATAGATAGATAGATAGATAGATAGATAGATAGATAGATAGATAGATAGATAGATAGATAGATAGATAGATGCATATATAGAGATGATAGATAGATAGATAGATAGATAGATAGATAGATAGATAGATAGATAGATAGATAGATAGATAGATAGATAGATAGATAGATAGATAGATAGATAGATAAAGAAATAGGGAAAGACAATCTATAGTTAGTCTATAACAGAGCAACAATACAGGCTAACAAATAAAAAGCTCAATGTCAAGAACGGATCACCCCTTTTAGAGTCTATGGTCAGTGAGACCCCATAGACCAGAAACATTGCCTGCCATTCATTACAGGCTATGACCAATGCTATTGGCTACCCTCCAGAACACGGTGATAAGACCCTTTTGCTTAAGACATCATGTATTTGAGTCATACAATGTGGAAATATCACTCTCTTAGTGACCTGCTAGCTTCATTCTATTGACTAGCTTCAATAATCTTGAAAGTCATACGTACACCACTATATAAATAGCCATTAATATTACATAGCTGCCAAGTATGTGGCCTACAATAAAAGCTAACTTGGAAAGATAGTGCCCACTGATGCCGTAGGAACTAAACATCGTTGGAGTAACCAATGCATTCTTACTGGATTTACGTCCACTCCACACACTGAAACCCATATACCTGGCTTTATTATCAGGCCATTGGAAGAAGGAAAGGGAGCTTTTCTTAAGAGTGTATCCCTGGTAAGTTGACCATGTTTCAGTGGAAAGCCACACATCAAGGAATATATGGGGAGGAAAAACTGAGTTGATGCTTGTAAGGAAAAAAATAAGATTAAGGATGATGCAAAGTTGGGTGAGTAGGGGGGCAAATTTGAGATGAGCTAGGGATGGGTGAATATGATCAAAACACATTGTAAAAAATTCTTGAATTACTAATAAATAATTAAAGCAGTAGTGAATAAAAATGGAGGTGTGTAGAAGTTACTGAACATTTTAAAAGAAAGAAAGGGGTGTGGAGCATGGGGTTGCGGATTGGTCACAATTAATAACACCCTGTCCCAAGCAAAAAATCATGATCAATTTTGAAAACCCTATTTCCCATTTTCCCAGACTTCCTTGTACCTGGAATCTGTAAAGTCTAGCGGACAAGACTTTAGAAGGGGGAGGAAAACTCAATGTAAGAGGATAGAAGAAAGAGAATTGTGAGATTTTGTTTTGTTTTTTTCAAACCAGAGTAAGTAGACAAGAAACAACAGACAATGAGGAAACGTTCCTAGCAATCAGGACCACAGGCCTGACAACAATAAGCTATTGAACTAATATTCTCTGGACGCAGAGACAAAGAACCTTTCTTCTGCTATACTTTAACTTCCTTCCCACCTTCTCAAAAAGTGCACTAGGCAGAGTGAAGCACCCAGAGTGTACCGATGGGAAGTTCAAGAGCTTCTAGAACTGGGCTCTGTACAAGTTGCTTGACTAATCACCACTGAGGTTTCCTGGACTTGTGGTTCCTTTTGGCAACTGTGCCTGGACCCTGCTTCACTGGAAAGCTGTGGTACCATGGAGAGGGAGTCACTGCTGTCACAGGGAGCTGTGTAGTCCTCTCTTGAAGAATTACTTAAGACTTAGGGGGACACACAGACAATAAAAAGCAACTAGCACTTTTGAGTGTTTACTGCCTGCCAGGACTCTCCCAAGCATGTTACACAGATTGACCCATGTAATATAATCGTCACCTGTATTTGTGCCATTGCTACCTCCATTTTACAAATGGAGAAAATGAGACGCAGAAAATTTCGTGAAGTTGTGCAAGGTCACACAGCCAACGTGGTGGAGTACAATTCGACTTGAACACCAAATCTACAGACTTAGGCTCCACCTTCCAGTGTCTCTCTTTCTAAGCATGAAGGCAATACACCCAAGTTCAGTGACGTAGGAAGGTGGAACTGATTTGAAACATTGAGCTCGTAGTCCTTTTGTAATATATGGCCTCAAATTTTCTAAGTCACCTAATTTGTTGAGTTCTCCAAGGTGTCCAGTACATGGAGACAACAGTTAGATGGTTTTAAAAGGCAGACAAACAATATTCCTACAGTTCCATGAGAGTTGAGGTGTTCAGCTTTGGAAATTAGGATGAAGAGATTCAAGTCCAGCTAAATGTGGCAATGAGAGCATCTACCCTGGCTGGCAACAGTCTGAGGACGGAGCAATTGAAGTTGATCTGACTTTACATAGACCTGTGGCAAGGAAGCTGAGACATAACATTCATGAGATTTTTCTTGTTCTGTTTGAGGTGAATATCAGGGTCAAATCCAATTCTAAAATTTCCTTTTTGGATTGTATATGGGGTACCATATGAATAATTTTACTTTAGAGGAAGAAATGATTTTGCTCTTGTTTCTATTCATTCCTGAAAACCACCGCAGTTTTTGCATCCTTTGCTTACACACCCATCCATTCGCAATACAAAGTGCTGAGTTCACACAATGTGACAGACACAGTTTAAAATCATATTACCAAAGTGTCATATTTACCTTCTCTTTTTTACTTTTTCTTGAGATTTCGGAAGTAGAAGCTAGAGTTTACACCAGTACATTAATGTATCTTGTATTTGCACATAACCATGCAAAAAAAAAAAAAAAACACCCTGCATTGTCTGATGAGTATAAAGGCGGTAGAGGAGAGATAGGTACCTTTCCCAGAGAAGCCTGTTTGGAAGGTAATTAGCATTTGAATTGAGAAATGATTAATGGCCAAGGACAATACAGTATTCAAGGCAGAGGCTCCAAAAAGGGAAGGCTGACGTTAGAGCATTTGATAAATGTCTCAAGGACTCACCCCACTGATTCATTCTTGCCTACTCTTAGACACATACTCCACGCCATCACCAGAATGTCGCTGCACTCACGGATAAGTGGTACATGTGTGTTCATAGAAACACCCTCAGTAAGGGCTATAACCATCCAGTCTCCTTTCTGAAACCAAACAAACAACAAAACAAAAAACCAAAACAAAACCATGAAGATTTAGAGAGACAAGTGTTTTCCCCTAATAAACCTACACCCAAACCAAGTCACCTGCATAAATGTCACTTTAAACAATCCCTGTTTAAGGGACAGTCACTACTCTGAAGGGAAGTGTCTCCAATGTTTTCTTCGTTGTCCTTTGTGATTCCAGTAACATAAGGAAATTCAGCCACTCTCTAAGGATACAATCCGATTCTGCTATCTAAGGTTAAGAGGCCACATTGTAGCTAGTCTAAAGAGGGAGGGTTTCCAGTTCCACTTTTGTTGCTGAAACAAAATACCCAAACCAAAAGCAACTTAGGTGAGGAAGGACTTACTTGGCTTCCAATTCCAGGTCATAGTCCATCTCTGTGGAGAAGTCAAGGCAGAAACTCAAAGACAGTCACATCGAGAGCTTGCTCAACTCACTTTTTTCCACTCATATAATTCAGTGCCCAACTCAGGTAATACTGTTACCACACTGAGGGTGGGAACTCCCACTTCCAGGAAAAGTCTCCCATAGCCATGCCTATAGACCGACCTGTTCTAAGCAGCGCCTCATCCAAGTTTCAGGTTAGTCCAAGTGTACTAGGTTGATAGCTAAAACTAACCCTTACAAAAAGTGACATCCTCTCTTAATAAAATGTGACAACACTCCCCCAGTTTATGTCACTAAACTAGATTAAAGGCAAATAAAGTCCAGATTTCTGTTGTTTCCTGATATCAAGAACAGCAAAAGAGCAGAAGCATGATCATCTCTGACTCTGTCTGTCGGTCTGACCTTGAGTGAAGAGACACGGGCAGGTTAGAATGTGAGCTTATTTTCATGTTCATTTGGGGGACTGTGTGTGGTTCCTTCATAGCAGTGCTAAAGCCTTTGAAGCCAGAGTCATTTCCTGAGAAAACAGTAGAAGTTTGGCAAGGTGATGTATTCCTCTAATCCCAGAACTCAGGAGCCTGAAGCAGAAGGGTCATTAGTTCAAGGGCAATCTGGGTTATTTTAATGAGATTCTTCAAAGAAAAAGGGAGAGAGAACAGAAAAGAAAAGCTAAAATAAAACAAAATGCAAAGCAGTCACGCACACAATGTGAAATATGTTTTGTACTGACTTAATAGAAGTCTCTAGTTCTCATGAAAATAAAGAGGCAATTCAAGAAGAAAACTACAGGTGGTTACACGGTTCACCTCTCCTCTGAATTTGAAACAATCGCTTTATGTTCAGGTTTTCAACCCCTTTGGCAGTAGCACGTGCCAGAAACCCTTAATAGAACTCGAGAGAAGAGAACCGTCAGCTGCAACGGCAGGCCACAACAGATGAATAATACGTTTCCAAATTAATTGAGTAAGAACATTTGGCCATGTCTGCCAGGTTTATTTTATTGTATGATTTGCAGGCTAACAATGAAGAGCAGGTTCTTAATTATAAGATTTGCATTCTTTCACTCTGTCGTAAAGACTCATGCAAAAGCTGGCTTTTCAAACACTGGAATACATAAAGGGGAATGGACGGGTGGGAAAGCCACGAGACTTCTTTCTTCTTTGGCTATTTTCATTTTGTTTTGTTTTGTTTTTAAAGACAGGGTTTCTCTGGGGTAACAGCCTTTGCTGTCCTGGAACTTGCTCTGTAGACCAGGCTGGTCTTGAACACATAGACATCCACCTGCCTCTGCCTCCCAAGTTCTGGGATTAAAGGCGTGCACAGTCATCACCCAGCTCCACGAGACTTGCCAACTCATTTTTCTTGGGGACCGTTTTCTTCTCAAGTTCCAAAACACTCCCATGGAAACCCTGAGCTCATGGTCTCAGGACTTAGATGCTCCCTTTCTGTACTATGTAGAAGGAAAATGTAGTGTACTTTTCCTGACATGGTGAAACTCCTGCCCAATCACCATCAGTTGAGATATAAACTGAGTCATTTATACAATGTAGATTTCCATTTGAGCTAAGCCCTATGGGTAATCTATTCGGCAAGTATGAGGTAGTAGACTAAAACCAACCATTACTTGGAGCTACACAGCAAATGATTACAACAGACTTATAGCCAAAAATACATGAGATACAGCCTCAAAAAGCCCAAGATGAAAAGCTCTCCACTTAGCAGTGCTGTCGCACTGGAAGAGATGTTACCACCTTCTGCCAATGCACAGAGTAGAATAACTTCAGTAGACTAAAACCCGGTGTTGACCCACGCCAACTCTTCAGAACATAAAAGATGAGAAGACACAGACCACTTCTCAAAGAGAACTTCTTGGGACCAGAGGATTGGAGAGGGGGTGCCGCACAAAGAGGTCTTGAGGCTAGCCAGACTCGGAGTATGGAAAAGAGCTTGACTTCACACTCTATCCACTAACAAAGAAAGAAAGCTGACACATCTACCAGTGTCTCTTAAACAACGATGCATCAGAATCACCAAGGTTCTTGTCAAGACAACACAGCCTCGGGCTCAACTCTCACAGACAAGGAGCTCCAGGGGGAGGCCTGAGCTGGTAGCTGACTCATTAGCTCCCGGATGGTACAGCAGCCAGTGCTCTAGGGACTGCACTACACAGGGTTTCTGTCCCTGCAGAGCCGCTCAGTAGTGTTGCCACGTTCTTTGGTAAATCTGACGGAGTGTAGATGTGTTTCAGCATCCGTGACTTCTTCTTACTAGATGTCAGTTGCAGTTTCTCCCATATATGACAAGAATGGCTCCTCACGCTGTTAAATGTTCTACTGAGAAATACTATCCTTTAACAGTCATTGGCCTACACAGATCTTCTTTTCTATATTTGAATTTCATGCCTTAAATTTCAATAATTTAATTCATTTTTAAATGAATTAAATGTCTTATTCTGGTCCTGTTTTGTTTTTCTGAAAAATATATTTGGTAACTATAACTGATTCTCTTTTATTTTCAGACTGGGAAAACAAGATTTATACACCAGTTAATTGATTAGGCCAAAGAATACATAATGCAATGTTTGGGCATTCATTCTATGCCTTGTGGCCCTTCATAATCCCAAATACCCAGCTGTGATTGGGATGTCTTCCCTAAACTGCTTTCAGAGGCAAATACATTACCCGTGTTCCTCATGATTATCTTAAAGTAGAAAAGCGAACACTGAACTCAGGCATGACCAGAAGAATCAGTTTACCAGTGGGAAGAAAACAGAACTCTAGAGGAAATGGATAATTAACAAAAACAAACAAAATTTGTTGGAGGAAGTGATCCCCTGACATTTGAAAGCAAATAATAAGCAATAGTTCATACATAAACCTTCTCTTCAAAATATTGAATCAAGTATGAAAGTAAGTTTTCAGGATAATAGATAATATTACACACACACACAGACACACAGACACACACACACACAGAGGACACTCTAAGCCAACTGCCCTTAGAAATGCAGTGTATACATACAAATGCTCTTAATTCAGGTTTAATTTTAAATTTAAAAGATTGTTGTTTTATAAGAAAAGATAATAAGACATTCTAGAAGTTTATAGTCCAATAGGAGCACAGAAACACATAGTCATCTATCAGTGACTCTGCTTTCTGACCCGACACTCTGAACTGATTGTGAAAACTAATTATCCAATTAATAAAAGTCTTTACTACTTCAGGTGCACATACAGACCGAATGGTAATTAGATCATGAAAGTAGACAGTTGATTTCTAGCTCACTATCTTCATGGGCCTCCCTCTCCCTCTTCTCCTCTCTTACATTTTCTGTTATACTGTATAATACAAACGAACATCTACAAACCACACAATGCCTACAAATATTTTGGTTGTGAGCCTAGCCTTTAATGGCTGAGCCATCTCTCAAGCCCAATTCCTACAAATATAAAGAACAAACATAGCAAACCAAAACTCCAACAGATACCTTACAGTGATAAGATTTGCCCCTGAACCAGTTTGTAACCTTTTAAGGAAAACTGGGGGAAAGAGTTAGTTAGTTTTGTTTTCTACTCATACAGATCTAAGAAAGAGTTGTACAATGGTATACAAGGGTATAAAGGGCTAGCAGAGGAGTAAGTTCTGTGCAAGAAATTGTCAGATCTCTGAGAAAGAATAAGATAGAAGATTAGTAGATCTTTGTGTACATGGACTTAGATTCCTCACTCCCACCCTTAACATCCCCATCACAATTCAGTAATGTGATATTGTAAATCAACATTTATTTATATTTGTATCTCAGAGTAATAATTGTTAAGCGCTATTGCTGTATGTGGTACAAATAAGAATGAAAATGTAAAAGAATCAAGTCTTGTTTACAAGAAATGATAACTCCAGAGCAGGCAAGGTATGTTGACCAGTAAAAAACCCTTGTCATGCTCACCCTACAGCCTAAGTTTGATCCCCAGATCCCACTGTGGAAGAAGAAATTTGCCCCTGGAAAGTGGTACTTTGTCTACAGGTGTACCATGGCATACACAACCCACACGTACACAAACACCAAACAGACACACACATATACACTCTGAAAATAAAGACATTTTTAAAAGGAATAAATATGAGCCCTCATAGGCCCTCCTGGAACAATGTCCATTAATTACCCATCCTTTCTCGTGTAAACTTTTGGTGTTTTGTTATTCATTCCCAGGAACATAAGACTTTACCAGCATCTACTTGTAACACAACTATGAGTTTCTCCATCCCAGCCAAGTGTGCAATTCTGTGAACAGTAACTGGGTGTCCTACAGTTTAATTTAATTCTTTTGAAAAATACTGGCAATAGTATCAGACTGCCCTGGGACTTCAAATTCCCAGATGCCCCCACTTCAGATACTAGCTACTCAAGTGTTGAGTCCCTGGGTTTCTATACTTCCGTCTGTGTTAGCTACAAATTAAAGATCTCACAATATCACCTCACTCCTTTTCAACATTTTATTATAAAGGACCACAGAATTCAGTAACTGGCTTACTATTATCAGTATATTATGATGAAAACAATAAACAGCCAAATAACTATATAAGAATACATAAGGTATACAAGTGGAGATGGGGACACAGATGTTCTGTGACACTCAGGAGTGCTACCCTCCCAGAAACTGTTTCACCCACCTGGAAGTCCTCTGAACCCATTCTAAGGTGTTTTCACAGAGGCTACATGCTGTACATTCTGTTGAGTAAGTCGTTATTGATGAGTAATCATAATCCCCAGCCTTTCTGCCCTGCCCCACCTCCCTGCTCCTGCCTGCCTCTAAAGAGGGGGAGTCACTGAAGATGGCTGACTGTATTAGTCGCTCCTCTGTTGCTCTAATCAAACACCATGGCTGATGCAACTTCTAGAAAAGTTTGTTTCACACTCCTGCATTGCTGGTGGGAGTGCAAGCTGGTACAGCCACTTTGCATATCAGTATGGTGATTTCTCAGAAAATTAGGAAACAACCTTCCTCAAGACTCAGCAATACCACTTTTGGGTATATATCCAAAGGATGCTCAACCATGCAACAATGACATATGCTCAACTATGTTCATAGCAGCATTGTTTGTCATAGCCAGAACTGGGAAACAACCTAAATGCCCCTCAACTGAAGAATGGATAAGGAAAATGTGGTACATTTACACAACGAAGTATTACACAGCAGAAAAAAATGAATGACATCTTGGAATTTGCAGGCAAATGGATGGAGCTAGAAAACATCATACTGAGTGAGGTAACCCAGACTCAGGAAGACAATTATCATATGTACTCACTCATAAGTGGTTTTTAAACACAAAGCAAAGAAAACCAGGCTATATATCACAATCCCCGAGAACCTAGACAACAATAAGGACCCTAAGAGAGACATGCATAGATTTATACATGGGAAGTAGAAAAAGATGAGATCTCCTGAGTAAATTGGGAGCATGGGGACCATGGGAGAGGATGGAAGGGAAGGGGAGAGGCAGGGAGGGGAGCAGAGAAAAATGTAGAGCTCAATAAAATCAATAAAAAATAAAAAAAGAGTTTGTTTCAGTTTATGGTTTCCAAAGATTAGAGTCCATGATGACCAGGACAGCACGGCAGCACGTGGCAGGCATGGTAACTGGAACAAGAAGCAGAGAAATGAACTGCAAGTGGTGTGAGGTGTCTAATGTCAAAATCTACGCTGCACCAGGCCACACAAACCTCACCAAACAGCACCACCAAAAGGAGACCAATCCAAACCACAACAGTGACTAAACACAATCTGTGATTGTTCCTTTTTCCTAAAAAAAGTGGAGGTACCAAAGTTCTATCCATCTGAACACGTGATGGTGTCTTCCTGTTGGACAGCTTCTCTTCTGAGAATTCCTAGACACAGCATCTATCCACCGGGGGTGTCCTCACCTGACAGAAAACAATCTAGCCCCAAAGATAAAGGGGAAAAAAAGTAAATACTTTCAATTGTTCTGTAATTGCCTATTAAACAGAAATAGAGATGGGATAGAATAGCCAAATTCACCACCTAATTTCCCATGTAGAATAGCTAACTTGTCCATTTAAAAAATTTTCTTTTAATACATTTTGTTTTGGATTCATCATCAATTCTTTCAGCTATTGACCCTTTTTAACCAAGAAAATTTTATGGGACCCTGCATAGATATGTATATAATTAAACATTTACTGGTAGTAAGTCACAAAGAATTTATTGTAAATTAAATGTTGGTATATATATGTGTGTGTGTAATTTTACATGCATTAAAGATTAAAGAAAATTTGCAGACTAATGAGATTGAGATATCTATTTACATTCATATAAATATTAAATCATGTCCAGATATTAATGTTACAGGATATAAAACATCTTTGATATTTCATAGACTTGATCAATATTTTGAATTTACAACCATCAATGATGAGAATGCGACTTTACATAAATAAATAGTACATATGGCAAAAATTTGCTTGGTACCATTTCAGAAACTGTTGGAAATTCTGTCATTGTCCCAAGCCAAAATTGATTTACTGACATTTTATAAAATTCAAACAGGAATTTTAAAAACTAGATGATCAAAAACCCATTGCCATGGGTTTTTTGATCCTACTGAACGTACTGGCTTTGTGGGAGCCTAAGCAGTTTGGATGCTCACCTTACTAGACCTGGATGGAGGTGGGTGGACCTTGGACTTCCCACAGGGCAGGGAACCCTGATTGCTCTTCGGGCTGACGAGGGAGGGGGATTTGATTCGGGGAGGGGGAGGGAAATGGAAGGCGGTGGCTGGGAAGAGACAGAAATCTTAAATAAATAAATAAATAAATAAGAAAAACTAAAAAAAATAAAAACTAGATGATCTAACAATACAATTTAAAGGCATACTAACTTGATACACAATAAAGAATAACGGTAAAAGAATGCTGTCTTAGTTTTCTCTAATTGTACAATTGTGTTTCCATAAGAGCTGTAATCTCTACTGGAGTTCATAACACACTATGACCTCAGTATGAACATGGGTGTTGAAGACAGCTTCTAGCATTAGTGGTCATTTCATGGTGTGATGCCATGCCCAACATAAAGTGAACCAAGGCTGCAATGTCATTACTTGATGCAACGTGGACAGGCATTGCCACAAACACATTGGATTCATTACATATTTGATCTCATATATGTGACTTGTGTGTTTATATGTGAGTGTACGTACCTGTGTCCCCACTGCATGTGTGGAAGTCAGAAGACAACCTCAGATGTTACCTGCTATCTTCTACCATGTTTGAGATGGGACATCTTGTTTCTATGCTGGGCTAGCTGACCCATGCAGCTCTGGAGATTTCTCCTGTCTCTACTTCCCATCCAACCAAAGGAGTTCTGGGATTACAGAGGCATGCTAGCAAGTCTTCCTTCTGTGTGGCTTCTGAAGATCTGAACCTGGTTCTTCACATTTGCTCAAATTTACCCACTGAGCTATAACCCATCCCACTACACAATTAATTTTGTTTTTGTATGCAAAAGTTTACTGTTTTCATAAAAAACAAAAAACTTTTACAGTTGCCAAAATTTTGTGGCCACTGTCACCAGCCTACAAATAGAGTTATGATATACAGTTTAAGAAACTATGGTTTACAGAATGCTAGTACATCTCATGTTAAAAAATTAATAAATACCACAGTCAAGTGAAATTAATATCTGAATTAAAATATTAAGAGATGGTTTTAACTGCATGTGTTGATCCATTCATGTTCATGACTGTTCAGAGGTATGTGAAATTTCTTAAAATCATTTTATCACTTACTCACTTGAAAATAACAGCGTATCTTGGGTTAGCATACATCAGCAGAGTGCAGCTAGGAAATTACTGAAGGGCATGCCTTTGATTGCATTTCATATTTCAATTCTATCTTTACTGTGGGAATTAAGAATTATGATAGCATGAGCAGCGTCAGTAAATATTGGCCCGTGTTCCTCGTCTTTTGCCCACATAGTATTTCATCTCTGGGTGTAAGCTAATACTCTTGAGTGTATAAGATTACTGCTGAAGGAAGTAGGAATTTTGTCTGTGCAAGGTTTTCTAGATTAGACCCAAAGGTTTTTAAAAGCTTCAGTCAATTACTTGTTCCTTAAAGCCTGGGGTAATACACCAACATTGCTTAATTGAGTTGAAAAAGGTTATTTACAGTATTTTCCACATAGCTGATTTTTTTTTCAGCCAGCTGATTAGCATATAGCACAGCACTGCTAATTTGTACTAATGACTAAGAACACCAGAGATTACAAATTCAAGAATTAGCAAGCACTGTAAGTGAAAGCATGAAATTAAAAGCAATTAGAGTTGTCTTGTCACGAAAAGGATTGCCTTGGTCCAGGCTTATTATTTATGGTAGTGATTTATCATAACTAGCTTTACTTTGTATGAAACCTTCATGATGTGGCACTTAATGTCTTCTCTAAGAAAGATGAGCAGAGCTGACAGACAGTGGATGTATTCTCATGTTCAACTTTTACTGTCCTATGTTCCTATCTCATATAAAATACCTTCTTTAAACACAAGTTCAATTTATTCTGCTAGTAAAGCTAATAGTTTCTCTGGAATCTGTAAAGTACTGAAAATATAACAGAGGCAAACAACAACAACAAAAAAATGTCAGCAGTAATCCCAACACCTGGAGATCTCCACTGCTAACATCTGCCATGCTCACTGCTAACATTTTCCTGCACAGATTTATGAAGAAAATGTCAATTATATAAGAATGTTTGCTTACTGAAATTATGTTTTATTTTCATGTTTGTATTGTGTATTTCCACTTGGCAGCTAACAAAGACACCAAATTATACTCATTATTTAATTATTGCTGTAACAGTACAAGGTTGGAATTTTTTAAGTACAGTTAGTCCTAAAAGGAAGTAATTATTTAGTTTCAGTTACTTGAAAAAATTAAAATAATTCAAATATTCAAATAGTCTACCTTGGATTGTACTGTTAATAGTAGCTATTGGATATTTTTCTGAATAACAAAAAAATAAATCATTTGTGGATGACATTAATTTAATTGAAATCCAACATTAGTCACGCTTGCTACCAATGTGTTCCTGTTATGGATAGCAAGAATGTCAACAAAACCTAATTTTTGACAAAGAAGCTAAAATTATACAATAAAAAAGAGAAAGCGTCTTCAACAAATGGTGCAAGCATAACTGGATGTCAACATGTACAAGAATGCAAACAGATCCATATCTATCCCCATGTACAAAACACAAGTCCAAATGGATTAAAGACCTCAATAAAAGTCCAACTGCACTGAACCTAATAGAACAAAAGTAGGAAGTAGCCTTCAGTGCTTGGTCACACTTTCTAAATATAGCACCATTAGCACAGACACTGGGAGCAAAAATAAGTAAATGCGACCTCCTGAAACTGAGAAGCTTCTGTAAAGCAAAGGACACGTTCAATAAAACAAAAAAGCAGCCTACTGAATGGGAAAATACCTTCATCAACCCCACATCAGACAAAGGACTAATCTCCAAAATATATAAAGAAATTAGACATCTAAATTCCAAACAATCCCATTCAAAATGGGGTACAGAACTAAATAGATAGCTTATGCAGGAGAGGGTGTGGAGTAAGGGGAACACTACTCCACTGCTGGTGGGAATGCAAACTTATATAATTACCCTGGAAATCAGTATGGTGGTTTCTTGGAAAACTGGGAATCAATTTACCTCAGAACCTAGCAATACCATTTTTGGGCATATACCCAAAGGATGCTCAATCATACTACAAGGACATTTGTTCAACTATGTTTATAGCAGCATTATTTGTAATAGTCAGAACCTGGAAACAACCTAGATACCCCTCAACCAAAGAATGGATTAAGAAAATGTGGTACATTTACACAATGAATTACAACTCAGCCATAAAAAGCAATGACATCTTAAAATTTGCATGCAAATGGATGGAACTAGAAAAAAAAAAGATTCTGAGTGAGGTAACCCAGACCCAGAAACTTAAACTTGGTATATACTCACTCATAAGTGGATACTAGCTGTCAAGAAAAGAATAACAAGCCTATAGCCCATGACCCTAGAGAAGCTAAGTAACAAGGTGAACCCTAAGAAAAACATATATAGATCTACCTGGTAAAAGGAAATAGACAAAATCGCCTGACAAAATTGGGAGCATGGGGGTGGGGGGAGAAGGGAGGGTGGAAGGTGAAGAGGAGGGTAGAAGGGGGGAGGAGAACTTGAGGGAAAAGGATAATTGGATGGAGGAAGGACAGAGATGAGAGCAAAGGAAGATATATTTTGATTGACTGAGACATTTGGGGGCTAGCAAGAAACCTGGCAGTAGAGAAATTCTTAGGAATTCAAAAAGATGACCTCAGCTAAGACCCTAAGCAACAGAGGAGAGGGTGCCTGAGTTGGCCTTGCCCTGTAGTCAGATTGAAAGAACCTTCACCCAGCAACTGATGAAAGAAGAGGCAGAGACCTGCAGCAGAGCACTGGGCTGAGCTCCCAAAGTCCAGTCAAAGACTGGGAGAAGTGAATATAATCAAAGAGGTCAAGACCATGATGGGTTTATCCACTGAAACAGTCTACCTAAGCTAATGGGAGCTTACCAACTTCAGCTGGACTGGGAAGGAACCAACATAGGACCAAATTAGACCCTCTGAATGTGGGTGGCAGTTGTATGGCTGGGGCAGACTGTGGGGTTTCTGACGGTGGCGCCAGGATTAATCCCTACTGCTTGTTCTGGCTCTTTGGGAACCTATTCTCTTTGGATGGATAACTTGTTCAGCCTAGATACAGTAGGGAGGGGCTTGGACCTTCCCCATAGCAATGTGCCTTACCATTTCTGAGGAGTGGGGAAGGGTGGTGGGGGGTGGGGAGGTGAAGGGAATGGGAAGAAGGGAAGGCGTGGGAATTGGGATCGGTATGTAAAACAAAGATAGTTTGTTTTCTTTTTTAAAGAATGTCAACCAAACATAAACAAACAATAGCTCAACCTATAGTTAGTGTTATATTAAATTATTTGCCATATCACTGTAATGGCCCAAAGGGTAAAGGACTTGTTGACAAGTCTAATAAGTTACATTTGATCCCTAAGACCTACATGGATGGAAGCAGAGAAGTGGTTTCTACAAGTTATGCTCTCTCTGTGTGTGTCTCTCTCTCTTGATGTGAGATTCCACTCTGTATGCTATGAATACTTTATTGCCATTGGTTAATAGAGAAGCTCCTTTTCGCCAATGGCCTAATGGAATATAACCAATATGGAAGAGATATATAAAGAGAGAGTAGGCAGAGTCAGGGAGAATCCATGTAGCCACTACAGGATATAGACGCCTCCACCGGAGCCCGTGGACACTTTGCTGGCAGGCTTTGACCTCATGATGACGCACAGATTAGTGAATATGGGTTAGTTTAGAATATAAGAGCTATCTAGAAATACGCATAAGCTATTGGTCAAGCAGTGTTTTAAATAAGATAGTTCCTGTGTGATTATTTCATGTCTGAGCAGCCGGGAATGAACAAGCAACCACCAGCAGCACAACACTTCCCCCCCCTCCACACGCGCGCGCACACACACACACAGACACACAGACATACACACACACGCACAAATAGCTTAATAACTTTTAAGAATCAAGTCTCATTTGTTGAGTTTATGCTATAGTGAATTACAGCCCAATTCAATTAATTGGAAGAAAACACTAATTAGAAATTCCTAGAAAAACGTAATTTTAATTTTAATTGAGCTACTTTTATTTCACAGGCCAGGTACATTAAAGTGCTACACAGCAACCAAATCCCTTAGCTTTCCTAAGGGCTTTTCTTGCTGTCTAACCATCCTCAAATGAATATAAAATAATTGTGCCTCAAGGAGACAGAAGTAGTACAATCCTTCTCAGTTGAAGCCATGACTACCACATGAGAATAATTTTCATTAATTAATAAGTCTAACAGATTTAAGCCGACTATGCATTTTCACGATGTCCCTAAAAATTCCCCAACAGCATCCTCTGAAGGGTACCTAACAATCTCTTAGAAATCGCACAGAAGACCTCCAACAATCATGATTAAAATATCTGACCCTCTCCTACAAAAGCGCATTAACATTCACACCCTTGCCTTAATGGTTCTGAGATTTGCAAGTGTTGTCTCTTCTAAGATCAGTCAACTCTAGAAACACCTACTATCTCCACACAGTTGGTTCTTAATAAACATCTGTAATTACATATTCTTGGTGGAAACTTAAGTGACTGCTGAGCTCTTTTCCTTACTCGAATTGAGGATTGATGCTCCTTTCATCAGAATTCCCTGGAAAGCCACTATCATCTTTAACAACCATTATAAAGCTGAAATATTCGGAGTTAGTAAAAGAGAGGAGAAGAAGTCCTTTGTTCATTTTCTTCTAGTTCATAAATTAGTCTTCTTGGGGTACAATCAATGTGCTGAGACAAGCTAACTTCCATTTCAGTACCCAGGGAATAAGACAAAGACAGGAGCATGTGCAGAGTTCTTTCCTAGGACAAGAAAGCCTAGTCTTTGGCACTCTACCTTACCATCTGCCTGGCCTGGGTTGGCACCGGAAGACACACAGTCTCATCTGAACCTCACACAAACAGGCAGGTGACAAAGAAAAGCTTGAGAAAGTTAAATCCGGGCTCTGGCGTGACTCTACAGCTGACTGACTTCAAACTTCTTCCATTTCTATTTCACCCTGCACTGCCTACCATCCTTTGCACTCTCTGCTGGACTGTCAATAATTCAGTGTATACACTTGGCCATGAGATTTACCCTCGTCACATCCCAGTAAATAGATTCCAGAGTTCAAGTCATTTTACAAAAATGCAAGGTCTTGGAAGCACCTGGAGCTCTTCTTCATCATTTATTAACATACCAGAGAAGGCTCTAGGCATACAGGAAACATTTGTAAACCAAAATCCCCTGAAGAATATTCTGATCCTTTCCATCAAAGCATTGCTATGACAGAGGAGCTAATATCCACAAATCTCAAAGTGCAATAACATTGCTCAACTCGAACTGTATCCCTGGGCCAGCACCTTCTCCAGAATCTTTGTTTATTGAAACAAATATGCTTTTAAATTGACGGATTTACAGAAGCATTTTTGTATTGTTTCTTTTGTGGTGGGTCAGGGGGTGAGTGTGGAAGGTGGAGACAGAGAAAAACTTGCTGGGGAGTCATTTCTGAGGCTCCAACCTGCATTACCAGGCGTGGCAACCATCCCTCTTACCCACTAAGTCATCCCACCCACTGGCCCACATAACAGTTGTGTTTTGTCTGGAGTTATTGGAAAGACAGGATATAACAGTAAATAGAAGAAATGAGGGTTCCAGCCCTTGGGAAGATTATATTCTTTCAGAATAAAGACAAGAAATAATTAACATAATGAATGAGCAAACTGCATCATCATCACAAGACATAGGAACCCCATAATACCATCCGGTATTGCAAGGGGACCTGGGAATTTTGAAATCACAAAGCCTGTGATTATAAACATTGGAGTAGACCCCATTGAAAATCTGATTTCTGGAAATTGACTTAAATGAAATAAAGTGGGGGTTTGAAAAAATGTTTCTGAGAAATGCTGAAAAGCTCTAGAACAGAAACGAACTTGAAATAAGTGTTGGTGTGACTCTTGGTCATCAAGCAAGCTCTATTGCTGCATTTGAACCAGCAAATGACACAACTCAGCCTGCATATCAAAAAGTCTCCCTCTGAGGGCAGTGTCAGATGTAGACAAGAAAGCAGTGAGAGGAGGCTGAAGGATGAGGAAGGCCACAGGAAGTCAATACTATAACAATTAAATTGAGAAATGCTGATACCGCGGGCCAAACATGGCAGGGAAAATTGATCTAATTCTGGAAATAGAATGCAAAATGAACAAAATTTTCTGATAAACAGAACTTGGAGTCTGGAAAAAAGAGTTAGCCAATAACTCTTCTGCTCTGGCCTGAGAATTAGGGAGATGTCTCTGCTGTCATACCAAAAAGGGAAAGGATGTTTATAAGAAAGAGATGGATTAGGAATTCCATTTATATGTATCAAATTTCAAATGCCTCTTAGGTGGCCAAATGGAAGAGATTAAATGGTCAAACCATCACTGTACAGTGAATGAGAACAGTCTGATGAATGGTGTAAAATTGGGAGTCACTTTTTATTTCTTTGTGTGCCCACTGACGCCACCAGATTGCACAGCATCACAGATGCAGGAGATTCCATTAGAGAAGCATCCAAGGACTATGCCCTAGGCAAATTGATATTAATAAGTGGGACCATGAAGAGGAGCCAGCAAAAACATCTGAAGAAAAACAAAGGAGCACATTGTCTTCTAAGTCAAGGTGGGGAGTTTATTCGGAAAGGGTGCTCAGAGGGTCAAGTGTGGCGGAATAAGTCACATGAGAACTGAGAATTCAGTCTCTGCTGACCCAGACAAGGAGAGTCTGGGAACAAGTGTGGATAAAAGCTAGAATGGAGTGAGACAAGAGAAATTGGAAACAAGGTTAAGACAATTCTGTTTTAGAAAGTTTTGCTGCAAATAGGTCTTACACGGGGAAAGCAGAGCCAAAGAAAAGCTGGAGTTTTGTTGTTTGTTTTATTTTTGCTTTCAACGTGAGAAGAGTTATATGTTTGAGTGTTCGTGGAAAGAGACATACATATATATGTTATTGTCACAGATTACATCACAGATAAAGAAGAATTGGAGGGATGTTCCTAATGAGGTAAGGGAGGCTAAAAACTGGTGGCTCTGGGCACAAATGCTCAACTGTTGTCACATCTGGGAAGGCACAGTGTGAGGGGGCACTGGAGGTGTGGAAAGGATTACCATGAGATCTTACAGTGTGCCGGTTTTCTCTACGAAAGGGCTTACCAAGGAAGGTGTTGACTGGGGAGGACACAGGAGGAAAGTCACTATCAAACAGAATAGAAAACTGAGTTAGTCACCGATGTTCATTAGGGCAGTGAAACACTCTCAACTGAGGTTTCCAGGTCATGAATTTAGAAAGGTAATTCAGCATAGGGATGTCTTTCCTACAGATACATACTGCCTGGAGTGGTTGGCGTTGGAGTTAAGCAAAGTTCTAATGAAGGCAACAGGGTATGATGAAGTATGAAGGTGTCTGCAGTCACTGAACACAGTCGGGCATGAGGACAGTCAATGTGGACTATCACGTGACCACTTCTTTACTGTGAAGATACCAAAGGTAACATGAGTGACACTTCTGAATAGCTACCATAGATTCTGTGTGTTCAGGGCTTAGACCAAAACAGAGAACACCTTGAAAAACCTAGCATGAGCATTCAGATAGATTTTTTTAAGTCTCTGCTGCTCTCTCATTGTGTAACTTTGAATCCCATTATCTCTTCCCCCTTTTCTCTCAGCTGCAGTTTAGAAGTCACACTTTCCAAGTGTGGTTCTGAAAAGCTATTGAGAGTGCATGCAAAGTCTTTAAAATCTTCAAAAAACAAAAGCAGAGGCATTATAGCTAATCTAGGTATAAAATTTAGTTGTAGTTGTGTTTTGTTAGCTTGTTGCGATGGTGTATTGTATGGAACCCACCTGATTCCTAGTTCCCAGTCATTCCGCACATTGCTGGGATTAAAGGTGTGCTGTGCTCTGCCCTGCCCAACTCTAAAATGCTTTGATAATCACATTCTTTGTGGAGATGTGTTCACCACACAATCTATATCAAACTGTGTTTTCGTGTTATTTGTATAAATGTTTCTATTGACACCAATTGCTTTCTTTGACATTTCTTTGATTTCTTTGAATTTAACATCTTTCTGAAGGTGAGATGCCAAAAATTGAATACAGAATTTGGAACAAATATTCTAGTCTCCTACCAGAATAACTATAGTTTTTTAAAAGCCGAGGAAAGAAAACTAGGATCTTTTGTGTCTCTACTCACCCAATATTCAATTTAATTCTCAAAACAACGCCATAAGAGAGTTACGTTGCTGACCAAATTTTATCATGACAAAGCTGAGGGCAAGGGACATAGTTTTATCAGACACAAAGATTGTAGCTTGGGTCTAGTTGTGCAGAATTCCAGAAAGCACTTACGT
Source organism: Microtus agrestis (assembly GCA_902806775.1). Taxonomy (NCBI): domain Eukaryota; kingdom Metazoa; phylum Chordata; class Mammalia; order Rodentia; family Cricetidae; genus Microtus; species Microtus agrestis. The sequence continues at coordinate 956,820 of CADCXT010002815.1, read as the reverse complement.
GTCATTCTATTTCAATATACCTCTAGCTACATTAAATGAATTAAAGACAGTATGATGCTCTTCTACAAGGAATGTTCCCAAAATGTAAACATGGAGAAATCTGAAGGAGTTTCAATATACCACCAGGGAAGCTTTTTTTTAAGATTTATTTATTTATTGTGTACAGTGTTTTGCCTGCATGTGTGCCTGTAGGCCAGAAGAAGGCAGCAGATCTCATTACAGATGGTTGTGAGCCACCATATGGTTGCTGGGAACTCAGGACCTCTGGAAAAGCAGCAAGTGCTCTTAACCTCTAAACTACCTTTTCAGCCCCACCACCAGGGAAGCTTAATCTGTTTCTATCCCTAAGCATATTTAATTTTATTCTTTCCTTACCCACCTCACCTATACTACACTGAGGAAGAGCTACCTCTTGGTGTGGAGGAAGAATTATAGTGAAAAAATAAAAACTTTTGATAGGTCTCTACCTTCTGCCTCAGCCTTTTGAGCGGTAGGATTGCCAAGTGTGCAGCATCATGCCTGGTCACAGAGACGTATCCACAAAAGGAAATCTCAAAAGCAGCTCTTGTTGCTAGTAGAGAAAACTGTCGTGTTATTTGTTGGTAGGGCTGGTGGGAAAGCAAACCCAAAAACTTGGGATAAGGATTCCTCACCATGCTTAGCATCAAGTCTCAGAGAGCTCAATGGCAGAAGGTCCCAACCCCACTGGAGAGAAAGAGAACGGGGACATGAGCTCAGCTTTCTAGAAAGACTTGTAACATTTCCTGAACTGAATGCCATTTGGATGTTGCTTTCATTGTTTCTAAAGGATGCTTGTGTTATTTCATATATGGGCTCATAATCAGGGAACAACTAGTAAAGGAAGAGGAAAAAGATGCCCCATTGAGGGCCGTAGACTCTGTGACATAGTTGCAGCAAATTATAATTCCCACAAAGCTAGCTGAATGAATCGGGTTGGTGGTAGAGTCGCTAGTCACGTACACACTTCATGGCAATTCACAAACATTTCAGGAGCACATGTAATTCTTGAAATCCAGAATTGCTTCCTACAGCAATGTGCTTCCCTAGCAACAACATTCATTTGTCTGTCTGTTTCTAAACATTCTCCCTGAAAATAACATCACTGCGTTCACTATGAAGTGCATGAAGATGGACTCTATTTGAGGGTAGAAAAATGCTGGCGAAGAAGGTAACTATGGCTGTTTCACTGCCTTTATTCGGAGCGCTAGGGTAACAGAGAAGTAGAAAGATTTGAATAACATCAAGTGACTCAGCTTCTTTCATTCTGTGAAGCTAAAAATATTCTAAAGAAGAAAGGTAATTCATAAACCATAATTTTCCTACAGCTCCATCTCCACCAAGACATACATTTCATTCATGACAGAAGCTGTTTTATGGCAGATCCCCCCACAGTTCTTTATAAAGGGGAGGGTGGCCAAGGGCATATTTAAAGCCCTCTGTGGCTTAATTGACCCACATGGAGATTGGCTTCTGCATCCCACCACCCAGATACACTGTTCCCTCTCTGAAATCAACCTGAAGACCAGCTATGTAGACAAACTCACACAGTGCAGGGTCACCTCCACTGGCTACACCAGCCTGGAAATAGAGAACCAGCTCTAGGTCTAATGCTGTGTTGTAATTATCAGACTTGGGGGAAACTTCTGGGGCAAAATAAATACTCTCAGTTCAAAACCCTGCTTTCTCCTTTGTATCAGTCACAGGGTGTTTCAGGGCATTGTATTGTAGTCAGAGAAGTATCTGCATGAATTAAATAAGCGTGAGAGCAGGAAGCCTGGAGATTCTTCCTTGCCTTATGCTGTTGTCCTCAAAATGCATCCTTTTAATGCTGGGTCCCCAGCTGGTGGAATTGTTTGGAAAGGATTAGGAGGTGTGGCCTTGTTGGAGGAGGTGTGTCACTGGATGTGAGCTTTAAGGTTTCAAAATCTTGTGCCATTACCAGTGTCTCTTCCTCTCTCTCTGCCTGGTGTTAGTGGATCAAGATGTAAACTCTCAGCTACTGGTCCAGCACCATGTCTGCCTACATGTTGCCATATGTCATCTGCTCCATGACAGCCGTAGACTCATCCTCTGAAACTATAATCCCCAGTGAACTCTTTCTTCTATTAAAAAGAAAGTGTATCCCTACTGAGGTTGGAAATTGCACAAAACTGTTTTTGCAGTGAGTGCACAGTATAAATGTATTTCTTACCACTAAAGAGGAAGGCACTCATATATTCTCCATTCTCAGAAGGCGATACATCTCTTGTTGTTGGGGACAACAAGGTTAACTTAAGAACACCAGAGTCAGTTTTCTGGGCTGAAACTCTAAGTTCACACCAAGTCTGACCTCAGAATTGGCTCATGTGTTCTAGCAAGGCCACCACGAGGCAGGAGTCAATTAGGTACTTTTTTTTCCCTGTATGAACCTAGAGTGGATGGTTCAGTCTGGAGACAGGAATGCAGCTGGGCACCTGAGGACTGATGAGCTCTGGAACTGAGGTGGCCATGCCTCCTCTCAGCAATCCAGACAGCCATGCACTGGAGGATCCCTGTGGTGCTTATTTCGCTGGTGTGAGGTACAGAGTGCAATTGTTTTCTGCTTTGGTGAAAACATTCTGGAAAGTTGTCATGAATCACTGTAGGAAGACTTAAATAATTCAAAAGTTTTTTTTTCATAGCTAGACATTAACTCATATCAAGGGTAGAAACATTGTACTGAAGGCTGTGAAAAGCAGAAGACGGTGCCTCCAAGAGTTTGGACAACTGAGCCTGAAAAAGCCATTGAAGGGAAAAGTAGGACACAGGTGAAATAAGAGTAAGCAGAGAAAGAAGGGAAGGAACACTCAACAGAGTGAGTTGTTAGATTAGAGGCAAATCCTTAGTGTTTGGACTCAAAGGAAAGAAAGAACCTTCCTATTGTTCAGTGGAGAGTATGCCTTGAGAATGTGGCATGCCAAACTTGAATAACATCAACCCATTTGAGATCAGATTACGGCAAAGAAACTCCCCAAAACAAACAAGCCCCTGGCACAGGCTAGCACATCTCTAAAGTATCTCTTGCCTATCGTCTCAATAGAAAATACCAATAGGTTGACAAGGGATGCGCAGCCAGAGACCCAGGCTGTGAGAAATGACCAGCACTGCACGTCCATTTGTTTCGCAGTACTTTGTGGCTTTCTTGTAATCCCCTGGTCTGAGGGCAGCAAACTCAAGGCAAGGCATTTTATGGATAGATGATAATGGCTTTCAGTATTTCTCAAATTGGCTTAAAGCCCATACTGTGTAAATTGCTTAAAAGCCCATATGTAATTCCGAACCTCTTGCAGGCTTCGAGGCTGTGTGCCCGTAATAATTACAGCAACTGGATAATTAACTTCTGACATAGAAAGGAATGAAGGTGAGAGAAGAAAATGCAGACCTTATCAACTTTTACTTAAAGTTGGGGCACAGATTAACTAAAACCCACGGGCATTAGTTTGAGGGGAAGCAAGTCACTGCAAACCTCTCTCTATTTTCCTGTAGGTATGGGAAGAAATCACACCATATCCACGTGGCTATTCTCTTCTGGCATTTCTGGGCTTACATTCCTATTCATTTTAAATTTTTTGTAAGGACAATCTTTCTTCATCCATTTTAGGATGTCCAAGGAATGAGAGAAAATAATATTAACAATGTGACAGGTACATAATTGGCTTCAGCCTATAGAAGGCGGAGTATCTGAAATTGCATCCCCTGCATAAAGTGCAATGTTGAAGGGTGGGGCTCCCATGAGAAATGAGTTGGAAAAGTCAGGGAAAGCAGCAACAGCATGCCCACCTGCCCAAGCCTCAGGGTCCAGGATCTGGGAAGGTAATAAAGAGAAACTCGTGAGTGAGCCAACCTCGGACGCTCAGAATCTCAGTCTACACTGTCTGTGGAAGGCACTAGCCGACACTCAGCTACAGTCCTCTCTAGGGCTATCGGACACGGTGAGGCTCTGGCAAGAAACTGCTGTTTCTTATTTGTATAACCAGACTCAGAAGGCTCCTAAAATGTGTTTCCAGTCACCTGAGGAAAGGGGGACATAACAGATTCTAAAACAGGTGAGGAAAATCCCTGAGAGCTGAAAGAGGCATAAGGAATCTGTCGGCATTATATCTTTGAAGGATCTGCAAGGATGAATAGAAATGGTTAGGGAAGGGGAGGACGCTGTGAAGAAACCTCTGCTTGAGGTTCTCTAGGCTTTGTTTATGTGGCTTTGCTTATGGGTCTCTGAGTATGGTGGGAGTGTGTGTGCATGTCTGTGTTCCCATGTATGTGGGTTCACACGTATGTACAGATGCATGTGCATGTGTGTGCATGTAGAGATTGGTGCTTGGAGTCTTCCCTTTTGTTCTAGTTAGTAAGGTAGGATTTCCTGGTTAAAACAGGCCACTCCAATGGAGCTAGGCTGTCTAACCACCTTACTCTAAGGGTCCCCTCCCTGTCTCCACCTCCTGAGCTCTGCACTCGAGAACACACACAGACCACCATGCCTACCAGCATTTACATAGGTTCTGGGGAACCAAAGCTGAAGTCTAGCCATTACGTGTCAAGTGCTTCAGCCACGGAGTCACCTGCCCAGACCACAGTTAAGTCTTAAAAACTAAATGAGCATCTGAAAACATACACTGTTATTATTAAAAATTCAAGTTGATCCATTTTAGTGAGGACAAGGAAATATATTAATTTTGTAATAAGTAGGATTAGCAATGTAGAAAACATAATGAAATCCAAAATTTAGTAGTTCTGAAAGAGACAAAATTCCTCCAGCCGAATGTAAGAAAGGCACAAGAGCAAACATGAAAACATTCGCAAGACAGAAAAAGAGGAAACATTAAAGCAGACAAAAAGCTATGGACAGTTGGACAGATTCACCGTGCTTTGAGGGGTAAGAACTCAATGCCATCATCTTAATTCTCTTTGAAGTGACTTACAGAAAACGCAGTTCCAAGTAATCAACATTTTTTATTAATTGGGTGATTGTAAAGTTTGTATAAATAATAATCAAATAGAATAACCAGGGAAACACTGAATGAAAAGGATCAAATGGGGGTTATGAATTCAAGCTACAAAAATTTGTAAACATCAGTGAACTAATCAGCATGGTAAAGGCACCCTAATAGATCTGGAACACAGTTAGGAAAACCCAGAACTAAACCCAAATACCGGGATAGCTCACTTAATGAAGACAGTCTCTAAAGGAGACTAATCAGTTCAGTTGTTACCTGGAAAAAGAAAGTTAAAGCTGCAGCAACTAGGAACAAATGTTTTAGTATTTTTTTTTAAATATTTATTTATTATGTATACAATATGCTGTCTGTGTGTATGCCTGAAGGCCAGAAGAGGGCACCAGACCCCATTACAGATGGTTGTGAGCCACCATGTGGTTGCTGGGAATTGAACTCAGGACCTTTTGGAAGAGCAGGCAATGCTCTTAACCTCTGAGCCATCTCTCCAGCCCCATGTTTTAGTATTTTTAAGTGCAATAATAAAAGTCACAGAAAACACTGGGGAATTCCACTATAAGATCTTTTAATCTGACTTGAAATGCAGTCTCTCTTTGAGGTGACATAAATTTAATTACAAAAACTTAAAGAATATATTTTGGCAATAAAAAGGATAAGCAAGTCCAAAGACATCTGAACAAGCCAGAAAACAATTTTCATCTCATATCAGAAATCAGTAATCCAACCAATAACTGTAAGAAATGGATGAGGACGTGAACGTCTCCACATGGTGGGAAAAGACAAGGAGCAGAGTTCACATCCCACACGTGCAAAGTTACCCTGCTGGCTTCAAATGAAGAGTTGATGGAGAATCACACAGAGGCCTTTCGACTCGTCAGATCAGCAAAACATCGAAGCAACTTGGGTGGCTTAGGGTGAGGCAAACAGAGAAGCCCTGAGCTCTAGAGTAAAGTGGAGTAACTCCTCAAGGAGACAGTCTGAGAAACCACACCCTCTTCCATGTGCCCCAGGAAAGGCGCTGCTGCACACGTAAAATCTCATGTGTAAGTCGTGTGGAGTAGTGAGAGCTGGGAAGCAATCTGTGTCCACCAATAAGGACTAGCCAAGTAATTCGCTGCAGATGTTGGCATAGGAGGGTATGCAGGTGAAGAAAGAAATAAGAGAACTTTCGTCTTCAAGTCATATTACTAAGCAAAATTTAAAAATCAAGGTAAAAAGGAATGAATCTTATCATTTTTAGCTACAGAGGACATAGAAAGATGAAAATTCTCGTGAAATGTTCTTATTTGCCTCTACAAATACAAAGAAATTGCAGAAGTGGACAGTTTTTAAAAACAGAGGTTAACTTTGGGTGTTGAATATCAAGGGTGTAAGAGATGCTTCATCCCACAGCACTAATACGTTCAGATTTTTGAACTATATAAATGTATTGTAATATTCGAAACATAAAAATATTCAAAAATATTTAACTAAATAACAAAAAAAATAAGTTCAAGCAATACTTCTTGCACTTGTCAACGTAAGGATTACTGCTAGTGGCCAAGCCTTCAGCTTGCCAGTGGTCCGGCAGGAAAGATCTTACAGATACGGACTGTAATAGAATCTAATAAGCTCCTTCTCGGAAACCATTCTGCAAGGTTTTAAATGATTACACCTTCTGACTCATTAATTAGAGTTTGGGAAATATCCTGAGGCAAAAAATACGTATACTAGTTAAGAATTACCTACAAGGTAACAGAGGCTAGAATAAGAATTCCAAAAGATACTCCTCACTGATAGCTTCATATGCAAGATGCTGAAAATGAAAACATTTAAATTAGAATTATAAAGGAAATATAATGATATGGCAGTACTTACTAAGTCTGGGTGGGAATAGTTATGTTATTCCCACTATTCTACTGTATGTTTCATTCATTGTTTAATCTATTGCATACAGCTATCTGTGTAAAGGAGCAACAATATGTATGCATATCATTTAAAAATTGGTCTGAAATGACAAAAACTGCACGTGTGTTTGAGACATTGTCTAGCACCATGTGAATTTCTTTTAAATGGGAAATAAAATACCTAAGTATTTGAGTACTAAACTAAAATGAAGGTAAACTGAAACTCAAAATTTATTCCCATACAAATGAGTAGAAGAGGGAAAAGTTTCTGCTAAATAAGGTGACTCGGACCCAGAAAGACAAATGTCCTATGCTCACTCACCAAAATGTATATTAACTTCAAATGTTTGTTGATGCTGACTGCATCAAATGGGGGGAAATATGAGTCAAATAATCCCAAGATAACTTCGAATAGAATCTCTAAGGTTTCTCTTTATTAAAAGGGAAAACTCATGGAACAGTAATGGGGGTCTAATATCAAGGTGGAGAATGCGGGAAGAAGAGGCTGAGCTGGGTGAAACCATGGATTTTTGATACCCTATGTCATGCTCCAACCTGGTTCAGTCCTCTGGCTTTGGCTGAAGGAGGTTCCCCATTACTTCCCCTTTTGTCTAAATAAGAGAATTCCAAACCCAATACAAAACTATACACACTAAGAACAAATGTCAAGTATAAAAATTAGAATTACAAGGAACATAAACAATATCAAGCAAGGAGAGTATGTTAAATGTTTTAATAATCATTCTATCCTAACGAGTCTAAGTCTTATATTAGAAATGACTTAATTAGACAAGAGGACCAATGGAACCAAATCAAAGACTCAGATATTAATCCACACACCTTCAAACATGTGATTTTTGACAGAGAAGCAAAAAATACCAAATGGAAAAAAGAAAGCATATTTAACATATGATGTCATAACTGAATAAATACATGTAGAAAAATGAAAATAGATCCAACATGTACAAAACTCAAGTCCAAATGGATCAAAGACCTCAACATAAAGCCAGCAACACTGAATTTCATAGAAGAGAAAGTGGGAAGTACATTTGAATGCATTGGCATAGGAGAGCACTTCCTAAATATAATCCCAGCAGCACAGACACTGAGAGAAACAATTAATAAATGGGACCTCCTGAAACTGAAAATCTTTTGTAAAGCAAAGGACATGGTCAATAAAACAAAACGGCAGCCTATAGAATGGGAAAAGTTCTTCACAAACCCCACATCAGACAGGGGTCTGATCTCCAAAATATATAAAGAACTCAAGAAATTGGTCATCAAAAGAACAAACAGATCCAGAAAGATAATTATCATATGTACTCACTCATAAGTGGTTTTTAAACATAAAGTAAAGAAAACCAGCCTACAAATCACAATCTCAGAGAACCGAGACAACAATGAGGACCCTAAGAGACACATACATGGATCTAATCTACATGGGAAGTAGAAAAAGACAAGATCTCCTGAGTAAAATGGGAGCATGGGGACCATGGGAGAGGGTTGAAGGGGAGGGGAGAGGAAAGAAGGTTAGCAGAGAAAAAGATATAGCTCGATAAGATCAATTTTAAAAAGGAAAAAATGGCTTGGCTAGATCATAATAGGAAGGTAACTAGAACTATTTATTCTTCGATTTCATCGAAGGTCTGGGAAGGGAGATACTATTACTTGAGTAGGCAGGAAGTGCAATCAAGCAGCTTCCAACATGTGTAATAGATGACAGAGACAACTAGCTACCTGGGCAATCACCCAAAGTCTCATTTGCTATGTTGAAACCACCAACTTTGGCTAAGATCTAGAGTAAATGACAAACCATTTTTCGCGGCAAGAAAATTTTTAGAACTGTCTTACCCTGTCTTGGCAAGGTTTGATAGTCCTTTTCTCTTGTATCCTTCTTTGTCCTCTGGGATTGTTTGGTATACCTATAATATATACCTTTATAGTATAATAAGAAAAACTTTCATTTTCTTAGACATATATGCTGGACCATTGTCTTTCTTTATTGTACAGGTATAACCATGATGGCCATAACTTCTAATAAATGTGTAATTATTGAATCAGTCTTTTCTGAGTTCAAGGCAGTTGCCCATTGAAAACCTGAATAAGTGTCAATGATGTGGTGTACATATTTTAATTTTCCAAATTCTGTAAAGTGGAACACATCCATATGCCAGACTGAATTCCTTTGAGTGCCCTTCGAGTTACTCCCTGCAGGTAACAGTATTTGGTTATAGAAAGAGCAAGTAGGACATCTCTTTATAATCTCCTTAGCTTGTTGCCATGTAATAGGAAACTCTTTCTTTGAATCTATGCTATTGACATTATGTTTTTCATAAAATCTGAGGCCTTCAGCACACTTTCAATGAATAATTGATCAACTTCTGCAATACCTTGTGCTAGAGGACCTGGCAGACCCATATGGGATCAGATGTACATTGTATATAGGACAAAGCCCATTAGCGATTCTGTCTTGAACCTGAATTAATAATGAAGTCAATTCTGTATCATCTGGTATAAATTCAGTGGTTTCAATATCTCTTTTTGCAATTTGCAGATCAGTAACTATATAGAGAGGTTTTTTTAAAAATACCTTAGTACCATGACAATAGTGTATAACTCTGCCTTTTGGATAAAAGGGCTTTGTTTCATTTTACTTAATTTTTTGATTTGTAACCTGCTTTTCTGATGTTTTTGTGTTACTATAAAATGTCATGTACAATTTGGGGAAGAATCCATGAAGCTCTCTTTATAAAGTTAATTCTATTTATAAGGATAATTGATATTTAATTTTCCAAAAAAATTAGCATAAGCTCTTTGCCATGGTTGGATTTTCTTTATTAAAAGTGAAAACTTATGGAATAGGAACAGGGGTCCAAAATCAAGTTGTGAAAAACAGGAAGAGGCTGAGCTGGGTGGTACCACAGCTTTTTGGTACCCTAAGTCACACCCCAACCTGGTCCAACCTCTTAAATTCCATTGGCTGGAAGAAGTTTTACATCAGTTTGCTTTGTGTGTTTAACTTGGAGCACAAATGGAAGCTAGAAGGGGGCCTTTGGGGCAGGAACACATTAAGAGAGAGAGTATAGTCTGTTATAGGTAAAGGGTAGAATACTGGGTATAAAAAGGCAAGAGCAGAGAGGGGAAAGGAAGTGTGGAGGAAAACAGGGATGGAGCAGAGGGCTATGCCAAATGAAGGGTGTATGCAAACCCAAAAGAAAGTCTACTTTCTCACAGCCTGATTAAACAATACAATTGGCAAGATATAATAGAATAAATATAATATGAAAAAGATAGGACTATACTGAGGATTAAAAGATTAATAGGGATGACCCAGAATGGGAGCCAGAGTTGATGAGGCATTAGTGGAAGCGTTAGCCAAAATTAAGGAGGTATGAAAAAGTCTTGTGGAAACCAAGCTAATTTCAAAATATAACATTTAAATATGAGGTAAAAACAAAACTACCCTGCATGGGTAGACAATGCACTCTTCAGATGCCATGGGTTACTAAAGGATAATCACAGTACAAGGCAGGAGATGCCTTCCTTACAGTTACTGGCCTGGATGACCCCAGGGGTCTCTACAACAGAGGTCATACTTGTCCTTGCTTACTCCCCATCATTACAAAGCAAAACCCTATCGCCAGAGACACCACATAGACAATTCAATCTCAAAATAACTGGGAAACTTTGTCCCTACTGTCTAGTTTGTGTGGTACCTGAAGGACATGTGAAGGTTGCCAAGGTAGAAAGACACCAGTGGTCTTACACAGCACTGGACCCTGAATGTCACCGTACTCACCTGAGGGGCAAGATGTGCCCACTGGCTCAGTAGTGGCATGGCTGTTGTAAGGAAGCTACATGCTTTCTGATTTTCTGTCAGACCTGCTCTCGCAATAGGGGATCTCATGCCTAAATTTATAATCCTGGTCAATAGCCCCTGGCTGAGGAAGTGATGGGCCCTAGAGTAGAATTTGCTATTGTTATTTGGTTAAAAGATAAAGTCATCAAGCTGTCTTCTAAATATTTATGTTCATATCCATAGACATAGGCTGCTCTCAACCTTGACCCAAGAATCTTTTCACAGTGGGCAGTAGTCAATGCTAATGTCTAATTGTTCAGTGCATTGAGGATAAAAAACTGAATGTTCATCCCTAAATGATTATCCCTAAATAATCTGTATTAACCCCCAACATTCAGGGATCATTGAGGAGTAGGAAATAGAAAGAATGTAAATGTGAGAGAATGAGGAAGGGTGCTGTGATGCTGTCTTCTGAGTACGGCATGGCTGTCTCACTCATGAGCTCCAAACAGCCATGAGTACCTGCACAAGACCTAAACAATATTAAGCCAGCCTGAGCTCTGAAATAAATAGGGTAAGCATTTCCTAACACTCACTTCTTACTAAGATGCCATTGGCAGTTGGTAGTGGATTCAAGGTGTAGAATCATTCTTTATGAAGGTGTTCCCTTTGGTAGGTGTTCCATGCTCCAACATATGACCCCATACCTATGCACATATTGGAAGCACTGGTTAGACTTACTGAGTTATAACAGAAAGAAGGCAACCAACAACACAGAAGACATGAAGTCTTCATGGCGGACATGTTCAAGAGGATTTAAGGAGAGTTAGAGGGGATCATGGGGTGGATGTGAGCAAATTTTATTTTATACATATATATGATTCTCAAAAAAATAGAGAAATTTTAATTTTAAAACATTTGAACTTACAAAGGACAATTATAGATCACCTGAAACCATAGAGCCTAAACACGGTATTTCTATGAATCCCAAGATCCAATTTTAGGTCTGTAAGTCTGCTTACACAAGTCGAAGATTAGACAAATACGTGTAAATTTAGAAGATCCTATACAAATCCCTAAGCTAATGGTCTAAGGTAAGTAGCAAAGTTACCTTCTATCTAGAAAAGCCACCCACTTCCGGTCCTTGAGGACCATGCAGGCTTCATGGTCCGGCTAATGATTTTAATTGTACTGCAGGTGATGGTTTCCTGGGGCTCCAAATCTACAAAATCCTAGTTAGGCTCATACAAGATTTTTTTTTTTAGATTTACTTCATCTCATGTATATGAATGTTTTGCCTGTGTGTATTGATGTGCACCATCTGTGGTTCTGGTATCTATAAAGGCCAGAAGAGGGTACCAGGTCCTCTGGAACTAGACATTTGGGTGGTTGTAAGCCACCATGTGGATGCTGGAAATAGAACCTAGGCCCTCTCTGAGAGCAACCAGTGCTCTTAACAACTGATCTATCCCTCTCACCCCTCAAATAGGTTTCAAATATGCTGGTATAGATGAGTGATTTATTTTCCTTTCTCAAGACACAGCTGAAGGGATCAAGGAAACTATAAGGGAAGATGAGATGCCAAAGGGTTTCCAAAAGCTATAAAATCTGGAATATAATAAAATCTGGGCATTCTGGAAATGCTTGAAATATAAATATATAAAAGAATCTCTTGCCTGACAGTCAACAGCTATACTATGAGTTTAGGAAAGCATTCAGCCTTCATAGCCCCAAGGTTTTAAATATAATGAAATGCCCACAGGTAAAAGAGGATAAGGGTAACTTAATAATACAATAATGGAATAGGCAGAGAAAGAGAATTCTCTTGCAACTTTGAAGCTGGGCAATGAGTTGCAAAGAAAGTTTGGGACTAAGAAAGAACACAAGAGCCATTGAGGCACCTTAGCTTTCTTCCGACAACCACTGCCCAGTAGGCAGGCAAAGCACATGCTTTCACCTGCACAGCCTATGCTGGCCTGATGTGGTGTCCCCATTGTTCCCCAGATAATACATCTGGCTCTGGGCAGATAAAAAATGCACAAGTGAATCTAGCGCATACTTGTGCACACACACCCGGTGCCCAGTGCTTTACTCTGAACAAACATTTTATTCAAATAAATTTAAGTGGCCTGAAGTCAAGATAAAAAATGTTAATTTTTCATGAATCTCAAAGCCAATATTTTTTGCAGCACAGATGGTGACTATGTTACCACGTTATCAATTTAAGAAATCCTTTTGCCCATTTATAAACTTCCCTGCAGTTCTGTGCTTCCGTGAGCACAATTATATACAACACACACACACATACCTGGAGCTTATTTTTTTGGTCAGAGAAAATCAATAGTACTGTGCTGAAATAAGCAACTCCATATAGCTGTCAATCCAACTGCTCATCATTTCAGAGACTCTAGACACAAGTAAATTGTATCATAAAGGAGAGAATATTGGACTTAGAAGGCCTGAGCTTCAATTTAATTCCTAATTCACTATATCATTTGTATCCTGAGGTGTGTGTTGTGTGCATGCGTGTGTGCATGCCTTTGTGTGTGCATGTGTGCGTGTGTGTGTGTGTGCATGCGTGTGTGCATGTGTGTGTGCATGCATGTGTGTGTATGTGTGTTTGTGTGCATGCTTTCAAATGTATTCACTATAATGGAGGCCTGGCTTGTGAACTTCCAAAGGGAACGAGAGGGAAGATTGGGAGTGCTAAGTGCGTTTGAAAGCATGCCTCCAGTATCGGCATTTCTCCCAGCATTATCTTCCAAATTCCTGATTAAGTTCTGAGCCTTAAATGGCTTTTCTAGTCAAATCTTCAATATCCTCTACCTGACTCCCAAAAAAGAGTCCATGGCAAAAGGATGCACATGGTCAAGGCTGTCACAGCCATGGCCACTCTCTGGTGCCAGTCACTGGCCTAGTTTGCTTTTGTTGTTGTGATAAAACACTCTCCTTCTGTCCAAGGATGGGCCATTCTGAAATATTTTATGTCAAAAACCCCACCCATGCCGGCAGCCACTCCAACTCCATATCATCCTTTTGGCCTCCTTCTTCCCTGACTCAGTCCCCAGCTCTCACTACTAAATAAACCACCTGAGATCACTTCTAAGTAAACCAACGTTTAGAAGCTTTGTCTACCTTTTTTGGGGTGTTCATTGTGCACAGTGTTGGGTTTCATAAAGACAATTTCTTTCAACACATTGCATGTTCTGACTGTATTCACTTGCAGTGCTATTCGTCTTTGATTTCTGAGAGACCCAAGTCCAGATAAACTCCAAGTTATGTGCTTACATGGGAATCACCCTTCAAAGGACTCGTGAAGAAAATGAAACAATAGTCCATGGACTGATGAAAAATTTTCAAGACTTGTATGTGTTTAGAGATTTATATTTGGGATTTTAAAAAACACTCACATTTGATCAAGATACACTGTGTGTCTGTATACCATTTTCAAAGAATGAATAAAAATTAAAATTTTCACATTACATTACATTACAAAATGCAAAGACTATAGTCATTTCTCCTAAAACAATACACATAAGTTAGTAGTCAGCACGTGAGCAACATCAGTCACCAGAGAAGTCTTCTGAAAATTGCTGCCAAGGCTGTAAAATGATGCAACCAGTTTATAAAACAGCCTGGTAGTTCCTTAAAGTTCAAAAATAGCCTCCACAGGAACGAAAGCACAACTGAATGGCAGGGACAAGTTCTGCATTCTGCAGTGCAAATGGATGACTACAGTTCACAACAATGCACTGCACACTTTATGGCGATCTAGAAGAAGTTCAAAAGCTCCAACAGTAAAGAAAAGAGGAGAGGAAGATATTAATCACTCTAATTCGATCAGTGTGTGCTATAGACAATGTGCCAAAATAACACTCTAACCTTCCTGAACAAGTATATTTCATATGCTAATTTTAAAGATTGAAAAATGGAAGAAAAAATAAGGTACTATATTGTTTAATAGATAGACTACCAGACACAAATACCCAAGAGATGGAAGAACGTGTCCCCATAAAATCCTGCCCATGGTAGCTGTAGAGCATTAGCCTCACCACCCAAAACCCAAACATGAGCCCAAATGCCATCAACCAAGACAAGGCATGTGCTGAGGTGCATCCCTACATGGGACATTTGTTCATTACTAGAAATAAGTGTAGCAGTGTTCCCACAATGAGCAAACCGTGAAACTGAAATCCTAGGCTAAGTGAAAGTAGCCAAGTACAGGGACCGCAGTATTTCAGGATGTGAAATATTCATAATCTCTGGGCTGGCAAGGCAGCAAGTATGTTAGCACGCTTGCCCTGGAGGTGGCCTGAGTTCATTCCCTGGAACTCATAGTTTTAAAAAGTCCATAGGTGTAAAAGTCAGTATGCATACACACACAGACACACGCGCGCGCACACGCACGCACACACACACAAAGGGGATTTATGAGAATGATTTACAGGCTCTGGCCCAGTTAACCCAACTATGGCTGGCAGTGAACAGAAACTCTACGAACCCAATAGTTAGTTACTCAGCTCCACAAAGCTGCATGTCTCAGCCGATCTTCGGAATAAACTGGAATCAAGCTTCCTTCTGCATCCAGCAGAAGGTGTGACCCAGATTAAAAGAGTCTTCCTGCCTCAAATCCAGGCATGTATCTTTCTACCACAAGGAATTGGACTAGAAGTGGACCTACCTACATCAAATTAAGCAAAACTCCCTCACAGGTGTGCCCTCCATTTTGGGATTTTATTTCATTCCAGATGCAGTCAAGCTGACAGCCAAGAATATCCGTCCCAATGTCGTATGAATATGTAACCCCAGTGCTGGGATCCAGAGATTGGCAGATTCTTGAGGATCACTGGCCAACCAGCCATTCCGACCTGATGAGACCCAGGCCAGTGGAAGACCCTGCCTCAAAGAAATAAAAGAGACCGGCAGCTCCTGGGGAACGACATCCGCCACTGTCCTCTGATTTCCACACATGTACACGCACATACACTCATGGGGGAGGAGTGTTTATAATAAACAAGTCTATACAGAGAAAAGGCATAGGAATGTCTAGCGCTCGTGGGTATGGGTGATGTAATTCTCACAGGTAAGGGACACAAACCTCTTTCTTTGAGGCATAATCAAAGTAGTCTCAGTTTGGTCTGTGAGAGCATAAAGCATGACTTGTGAATACAGTAAAAGCCCTGGAAGTGTGGACTTAAAAGTCAAAAATTATATCTACTGTATGTGACTTTCATCCCCAAAAAAGCTATCAAAAATAAAATTATAACATTTAATCTAAAATAACCTATAAATCATGGATGCTACTCATTATTATAAGGTATCCATGGAATATCCATTTATGTATTTCTTCACTCAGAGGGAGGTTTTTCAGCAACTGTTGAAAAGTCAGCTAAGAGCAGAGAAAGTTTCGGCCACATTGCTCCTCTCTATGTCCTGGCTTTCTCCTAATCTCCTGTTATTTCTGTTATCTTTTATATAGGGCAGCTGACCTTTGGTCGCAAAGTTATTACACTCCTAGGTTTCTTTCTAATAACTAAGTTAAAGGCCCCCGCATCACTCCGCTCAGACCCACTATACCTACCCTCACCATGACCATTTTTCCTGCAAACTCCCATAATTAAATTCATCCTCACATTCTCACTGCCACACACCAGCCCCGTGTGTCACACAGGCTTACACGATCATGGGGCTGTTGCTGCTGAGATCTGAGGTGAGTGATGGGGTAGCCACACACATAAATTCCAAACTGAGAAATAAGAATCTGGTGAATATCTCCATTCCGTCAACAGCAGAAACACAGGAGAGAGAGAAGAGTCTATGGGAAACTCGCCCACATCTAGTTTCACCATGCATCACTGTAATATTCAATGCCTTAGATTCTACTTCATGTCCCATTCCTCAGGGAAAATTAATGCTAACGTCTTTCTGAAGAGTTGTTTATTATGTTCTCCTATAAGAACAGAAGTTTCTGACATTTATTCTAGCCAAGCTTTACTGATGACTATTCTTATTCTTGGACTGGAAGGAATCTATACCAACTAAGAACTGGGATGGTTAAAAACACAAAAAATGTACATGTATTCTTTGTATTCTAAGCTCTTCAGTAAGTGAGTGGCTCTATCTTAGAGCATTTTAAGATTTATCAGGTACCAATTATTCAGTTTTAATAAAGAAGATGCTGTCTAGGCAGACAATTCCACATAACCAATGAACTGAAATAAACTCACTTCTGCCTTGTGTCAGCACTGTGAGCAACAGAAACCTGATCTAAGGGATGATTCAAGAATAAGGACATATTGTTGGGTGAGACTGGCTACTACGCTTTTGTCCCTAATTTCTCTATTTTCTTCCTTCCTGGGCCTTAGGCCAGACCTGCCAGCAATCTGGAAGAGCAGAGAAACAAAACCTGTTTGTTATAATCTCCCTCCAAGCTGTGCAAAAGCCACTGCCATTCCAGCTCAGAAATAGACTGGCTCCGACGGCAGGAAGAAGCCTCATTTCTCACTCCATCCTTCAAATCTCAAGCAAGGAAGATTGGAAAATACAGGTTTTTAGTTTTTCAATTCCTCCAAATATTGTACAGACTAGATTCGATTCATTCCATTAGAATATAAAAACAAATCTCTTTATACATAAACATGCATTAACATAAATTATATATTTTACTGTGCTTATATTGTGCACATTATAAACAAATACAAATCTAGAAATTGCAAAAGGAAAGGTTGAGATGGACTAAACAGCAATCAGCAGTATCAGAACTGTGTTCCCCACACTTACAGTGACAATGTGCAGCTACCCATGCTGCTTTGTCTTCCTTCCTGCCTTTCTTTTTGTTTTTTTGTTTGTTTGGTTGGTTGGTTGGATGGTTGGTTGGTTCGTTGGTTGGTTCGTTGGTCGGTTCGTTGGTTGCTTGGTTGCTTGGTTGGTTGATTCCATTTTGCTTATCAGAGTATGGTTTCTCTAGTCCATCAGAGCAGTCCTCAAACTTGGACTCTCTCCTTTGGCCTTCGAAGTGTAAGGTTGCAAGCATGCACTAGCATTCCCAGCTCTTGTTCTTCCCTCTTATTAGGATACCCTTTAATTGTTCACCTCTACTATGCAAATACTCTACCACCAACTCACATCCACAGATGGTTCTAAACTATTGTCAGTTTTCCCTTAAAATAAAAGAACAAAATCTATACTTAAGAGTGCAACCACTGATTCCCCATGCTGTAAACACGAGATACATGATTACCCAGCACCAAGTCAAGGTCTAGTCAATATGATAATCGGCTGCAAATACACCTTAATTTCTTTGTAGCTGGTTTACTGTTAGATGCACCTTTGAAAGAGGAGTTCCAGCATTTTCCTCACTAAACCATCTTGAGCACCTTACAATATACTTTTCTCCTTCTGAAAACCCTCACTGTAGAGATCAACTTAACTGTAAACTAATACGTAGGTATATTAAATCCTTGAGATGAAAGCATGCATGTGCCATTAGAAATTGGTCTTCTTGCATGGTGCCCAAACTAAAATGGCTGAAACCAAGCAGAAGTGCATTTCCTTCCCACATAAATTTGGATATAAAATGCTGTGTCTTCCTACTTCTATCTTGATACCCATATGAGCTTTCTCTTGATTACTCAAGATAAATGCTTGAGTTCCAGACATTTTATCTGAATTTAATCCAATATTAAAGCAAAATCAACAAAACTGGCAAGGAAGGACAACCGTTCATAAATGTTATATTATACTTTGATACCATTTCCATCCCACTGATGCTGAAAGTCCATATATAGCTATGAAAAAAGTCAGGATTCCTTTATGAAACAATGCTAAAATCCTCAGCCACAATGCACAAAGAAGTATAAGTATATATAGATATATTCACAGGGAAATGAAAGGCTTGCAACTTCTCCACACCATGTTATTCTAGCAATAGAGTGCAACCACCTGATGGCAAAATCCTAGCCTGCCAAGACAACTGAGTTCACATGATGAACCAGCCTGTCTCCTCCGAAGTATAACTATAATCCAATGTGTAAAATGCTGATCTGAGAGGAAGCAATCGAAGTTAGCCTGGCTTCGCTGTAGTTTGAGACTCACAGGAGGGCATTAGAGTAGCAAACTGTTTTCTGAAACCAACCGCATTTGCTTTCTTGGATACCCAGCTCTGCTTTGATGAGAATCTTTCTAATTTTTCTCTTATGATTTTCAGGTGGGAGTCAGGTCAGAAATGAATTGTTCGCTATGAGAGTGCAAAGGAAAACAGTGGACAGAGTCAGATAGGAAAGGAAGAACAATATTAAAGCAAGCGGGGCTTCCAGGCAGCACTACTGAGAAGAGACCTTATCTGAAATAATCTTCAATTATTTGCCATGGGCGTGTGAAATACGACGCCATCCCTCCTCGTGTCTCCCTCAGTAAAACCTAGCTTGCGCATGTGCTTTTCTTATGACCTACTCTTGATGAGAAACTTAAAAGTTCTGAACTTTTTGTACACTTGACTGTTTTTAGTCACTTGTAAAACAGATTCATAGACCCAGAAATTAAAGGCTGAGGAAGAATCAACATCGAGATGACAAGAATAATGTGAAAATAAATAGACACCATCGCATTCTCATTAAAGTCATATTTAAATATGATCACATAGAGCTGATGAAGGGTTTTTCTTATCCTCCATATTCTTTCTAATAGAATTTTGAGTTAAATATAGATCTACTTCCATGGCTTGATACATTTTTAAATGCACTTCAAATTTACACTGAATATTTTGCTTAACATTGGATAGATTCACCGCTCTGTAAAATCTTTAGCGTTCATGTAAATTAATGGAATGTAGCTTAAAACATGGAGAAAGAAACTGCCTATAAATAAGATATGACTAGCAAGGCAGAGTCACATCTATAATCCCAGCATACAGGCTTAGGCAGGAGAATCGTTGTGAGTTCAAGGCCACCCTGGGTAGGTCTGTCTCACAATAACAAATCAAATCAGAAATTATGACTGAACAAAGCAACAGGAAGAAATGGGAGTTAAAAAAAATGATACCGGTTCAGTCAGAGCAGAGGAGCTTTCTTGCTTCAGAAGTAGAAACAGACAGCACTATACCACTGAACTAAGATGCAAAGATCAACTAATATATACGAAATTAAAAGGATCTTTCCAGGAGAAGTGACTTCTAAGACAGGTAAAATTAAACTGCAGCAATACGGGCTGAGGACAGTGACAAATGACTCAAGGGCAGTGGCTCTGCAGACACAAGGCCGACTGGCACAGCCTCAGTGCAGTAGCAGCCCCACCAGGGCTTGGTCATATGACCCGGGGCAAGCCACTTAAATATAAGTAGAAATGGTTGGTGAAACTTGGACAACTCGTGGATGCAAAATCCTCTGACTTTTTCTTTCTCCCTAGAAGTTAAAAGTCATAACCACTGTCTTGGGAGCACAGCAGCAAAAACTACTGAAGGATGGAAATGGTGAAGACAGAAGACACCTCAGCCACAAGGGATATGCTTAAGCTTCAACATATTACGGACTTACAAGAATGTAAAAGGAAAAAGAAATTCTCCCCTCACCTGTGGGGTTGATTTTATATTCTGCTACTAAGAGCTAATAGGGTCAAAGGTGATTTATATGGGAAATGATGCTGGGAACCTTGGGTATTGCAAATGACCTAAAATATGGGGTTGCTGAGGAGAGGATGTAGTGCAACAGGACTTAACAAGACTGACACCATCATAGAAGCACCATATTGACCCAGATCACGGGACCCAACACTTGCCAAAATGGAAACAAAGACCTAGTCCATACTTCCAGAAAAGCACCAAGTAAAAAACCCTAAATGTACTTACCTTGCTTTTTCACTTCTATCGTTACATATCTTGCTAACTGAAGTATGCCAACCAGGATATGATTTTGTACATAAGAGAAATCGCTGTAAGGATCAGGACTGCATGATTCAGCCAAGTTTCCCGTGCTGCTGTCCAGCAATAAAGACTTTTTTTTGACTTTAAGATTGTCAGTGTGGTCTCATGTGGGCTTACCTCACAACAGTAAAATGACAAGCAAAGCCAGGGTACTCGAGACTGCCATGCATAGGTCTTTGCTAAATATAAGCAGAACAGTTAACAATAAAATGTGTCTTAGCTTACTCTAGAAGCCTGTGAGGCCCCTACACAGGACATAGCATTAAAGCAGACAGAACATTTCAAAAATGAGAATATGATAGTTCTTGTTGTTTTCTGCTAGTATTTTTTAAGTATAAACTCAGACTGAACTAAGCTAGATTCTTCAAAGAAACATTAAGAGAGCAGCATCAAACACAGCCTTCAGCAAGACACAGTACTGACTGCCTGAGAGTCTCCATTAGGGTATTTGATGGGTGGAAAGTCCAGTTGATTCTCTACTCTGGTCCGAAGCCTCCACAAGTTGGGAAACGGCAATCTTATCAGAAAATGAGTCTGGTGACCCAGGGTTTGCTTACACTCATCCCACTGAAACATGGTTTGTGTTCAAAATGTTGTTGGTAAGTTTGGAGGCATGTGTCCAAATTAAAGTCAAGTTCTCAGTACCATGTGACATAAACAGACCTCTGGCAAATATGTTATTACGTATTCCAATGCTTGAAACCAACAGAAAGATCCTACAGCTCAAATACGAGGAGAGAAAACAGCTTCAAATTGCAAGTCTGAAGCAATGATTAAAAGGAGAGGAATGATTATTTCTAACCTGCATTTTTCTACTTGACTAAAGAATCAAGCAAGTGTGCTTGGGAAAATTAAGGTATTGTATCAGATTGCAAAGTCTGAAAGTTCAGCCTACTGCACCTTTCCTCTGGGGAGCTCAGGTTACATACTTCAAAGAAATTGTGCTGCCAGTTTCCTCTCATTTGAAGTAAAGACTGTTGATATTTCCATCTCTACTTTTGGTATAAGACACAGTTTATTCTTGCCTTCTCCAGTTCCTTCTCAGTTCACTGTCAACCCCCACCTATTCCTAGGTGATATTGCTCTAGGCTTAGTTGAAACCTTTTGCAGGTAAGTGCTATACTGGACTCCTCCTGTGTCATGCCTAGGATAAGAACATGAGCTATGTCACTCATAAAGTGCGTCAGCAAACATCAGGTTCACAGTGGCCTTGGTCACTGCTTCAAGTAAACTAGGAACCCAGTTTACAAAACAGTAGCTCAACGTGTGTGTTTTAATGATATTCAAGACAGGGGTAAGAAAAAGAACATGGTATATTATGCCATGGCTCTTAAAGCTTCTTCTTGGAAATGACTAATACCAGTCACTTCAGGTCCCCTTTTATGGCCCCTAAAATGTTCCATAGCCAAGACTGAGATCAGATGGGCAGAGGAAAACAATGCTAGTAATAAACCCAGGCTGAAGGAAATTTCATTTTCGAGCCAGGGCTACTGAGTAGCACATGTTTCAGGATATTTCTTCCACATTCTTCTTGGGGACCATAAAATTGAAAACTAATAAATAAAACTGTACCATGAGGTCAAAATAAATGTCTGTAAAGTAGCAAAGGTTATAATCATTTATTATAGGTGTCAGCCGATATTTGAAACAACTCTAGCAACTGAGAGCCTTTCTTTAGAGGCCAGCGGCGTGGAGAGACCTTCACGAAGTGTTCCTCCCTTCAGAATTCTCTTGAATGAAGTAAATATTAGGGCTGTCAGTCACCCTAGGAAACAGCGAACCGTGGGCGGAATATGTGTCCTTAGAGGTTAAGAAACGTGAGGCCTGTGGCACGAGAGAGGTTAGGACACAGACTAGGAAAAGCACGGGTCATATTACTCTTTCTGACTTAATGGGGTTTGGGAAATGTGGCCTCTCATGTGATGATGGAACTTTCGTACTCACGCTGTGGGTCTCAGCCGAAATGTCATGTGGTCAGACATCTAACCTGCAAACTTTACCCAGCACGGCGTCGCCACTGCTCTCTTCTGCTTAGTGCGCTTTGTCTTCCCAACACTTGCCGCTGTGTTTTATGTCTCATCTCTTCCTTTGTTCCTATTTACTAGGAAGTAAACTATGTAGGAAGGAGTTTTTGACATATCCTCGGGCGCTAGAAGAGTGTTCAGCATGCAGTAGGCTCTCAGATATGAATAACTGGATTCATGGCTGCTGAGCTCTCCATCCAGTAGATAGTGCAAAGGCTAGCTTTAGCCCCAAGAAGAACTCAGCATGAAGGCCTCTATCCTTAGGAAGAGCATATGTGACGGCTTTAGGTGTGTGGACCCTTACTTCATCCATAATGCACAGCCCAATGTAAGAATTTCTGCAGTAAGATCTTTCTGGGAACCCCCTGCCTTCACTAGGGCCTCGGGGAATTGTCTTCTGGTCCAAAGCAGTCTTCTTTGTTCAGCCAATATGAGATAAGGAGATCATTCCACTCACACATTTCCATAGATATAACAGAGATACAGTCATAAATTATGGATAGTCAGACGCTATAGATATAAGATATATAGATAGAAGTGGCTCTGGGTTGAAACGGGGCCAGTGACCATGGCCTCCTTAGTCTTTTGTCCACTTTCTACAGCTTTCCTAAAACACACCCATCCTTCAACTCCCTGGTATGCTAACAGCGATAGAAGCATTCCATGACCCCTGAACTAGGCTAAATGCCGTTGGTAATTTCTTCCTGGTGCTGCTTATACTTCCTGTTTCGTGAGTTTAATCTATGCTCCAGGAGACCAGGCAACAGCCTGTCCATCCACTACATGCCGTATAACTCCACCAAAATCCAGCAAATAAAAACTAGTGTGCTGAATGAGTGAATTAGTTACTCGGTTAGGTGGGACTGGTATAACCTAAGGAAACTCATGTACCAATCAGATACCGTCTGCAGTGTGAGTGGCTAGTTTCTCTGTGCACATGCAATATATTTTAAATGTGTAAGGATGCTCCTGACATGTCCTGCGCATTGACACAAAGGAACTATTGAATTGAAAGACGTCTTGGAATCGTGTATTTCCTCAGTTGGTGAACACTGAAAATACTCTCACTATCATCTGGAAACCGCAGCAGTGTTCTGATTGGTTTTAGAGAAGATCCTTACATTTTAGAAGCTGAAAATGACTGCGCTAGAAAAAGATGTGATTAAATTCACATACTGGAAAGGTATGATACGGGCTGAAAATATTCTAGCTCAATTAAGTAAGTGTATAAAATTTACATAAAATTAATTCGGCCACAATTCTGATTCACTCAATATAAATGGAAGAGCAGATTATGTTAATTCTTCCTATTGACTATAAATTCTATTTCCTTTTGAAGGGAGTCTCTCCAATGCAGTACAATTAAATACACCCCAGCATGGAGGCCACCTCCTTCACCCCTCTGACACTGACATTCAAAACACAGGGGCAGACTTGTGTATGGTCCCTCATGTATTATAATCAAACACAAACTCCTAAGCTTCTGCTCTGTCGTGAAAACATTCAGTAGTGATTCTTAAGATTTTTCTTTTAGGGAGTAATTTTGATGACTTCCTAAAAAGCCTAGTCTCATTACACTGCTGCTCAAATGAGTACATTAATTAAATCAACCTTACGTGGTCACTCTAAATTATTAGAAAATCTACTGAAAATAACCATACATTATTTATGCCCAAGTATTATTGCCTGTATAAAACCAGGACCAAGAGACGTAGAAATACGCATGCTTCAACCAGCTGCTAACAATTGTTGTAAGTGAAATGGGCTGTCAGAGGAAAGCAACTGTGAGCACACGTTTGGAGTCATGTGACCTAAGACTGAATGAAGCCTGCTCTTGTGTCACTTATGACAAATAACCAGTCATCCAGGAGCAATGGCAAGAACTGAGAGAACGGCTGTTGAGAGAGGGCCAATGTCATATCAGTTATTGGACAAATCACCTACATTCTCTGGGACCATTTCCCGCTATAAAATGGAAGCCCCAATACCTACTTCATAGAATATAGCCACATACCTGGCACTTGGAAAAAAATAAGTAAATGGTACTTTCCTACCTACCCATCAAATATGGTTTGACCCTGTCTAGATGGGGCATGTTTGGGGCATCTTCCCAAGTAAAGTATCCCGCTGCTGGGCTATAGACCGTGTTTGATACTTTGAAACCTTAAAATGAGAAATAAGCTTTTTATAAAAAAAAAAAAAAAAAAGTTCCCTGCCAGTTATGCGAGTAAATGCTTAGTGCTTGGTTCAAATCTGATCAAGCCCCATACCAGTAATTCCTGGACGCCTGCCACATAGTCCCTAAGAGGAAAAGTCTGTCCCTTGTTGTTTTATACTACATCATTAAGAAAGGGTGAAAGAAAGCCAGTGAGATGTCTCAGTGGATGAAGGCACCTGCTACCAAGTCTGAGAACCTGAGTTCAATACCCACAACCTAGAGGGTAGGATGAGAGAAGTAACTCTCACAAGTTCTCATCTGATGTTCATACATGTGCTGTGACACATAGGCACACACACACACACACACTAAATGTATGTTAAAAAATTAGGCGAGAAAGAAATTGTTGATCTTTTATGTAGATATCCAATGTTGTAACGTAGGACCTTCTCCAAGATTTGATATACTCTACATTTTTCTAATTATAGAATATATTTACAGTCTCACATAAAGAGATATGTTGCAATAGGCAATGAAAATGTACTTTGTACTGAGGAAGCATACAGAATATTAGTTCAGCTTTTATTTTGGTAATTAGCTCAGTATAAATGGAGATACAAAAATATAAGGAATTAACATAAATCCTAAATATGTATTACCACTCTACCTCTCCTTGTCTCTGTTTCTATCGCTATGTGTGTGTGTGTGTCTCTCTTCTTTTTCTCTCTCCCTCTCACAAACACACGTTTTATTTCAAGAACTCTCCATAAATCTACATGTGTAGAAAGTTGAATGCTAAAATACTCTGAGACAATTGTACATCCCAAGGTACTTCTACAATTGCTCTACTGAGATCCTAAAATCTGAAGCCAGCACTAGAGACTCAAAAATCACATAAAAGAATAAAGTAAAAATCCTTTTGTAGAAGGCTCTGGGCAGACTCTGCTCATGGGAGACTCCATCTGAATTCTAACCACAAGGATAGAAATGGAAAATAATAGAGAAAATTTTCCCTGAAGGGGAAAGCTTTTGATCCTACCTCCTGTAAAATGCTATTGCCTGTGTTCATTACAGATTCTAATTTATTCTGATCTGAAAGTCCTGACTCCGAACCACAGATAAGAATTCAGGTTTATCACAGACCCAAAGTTCCCCTTTCCTGTGCTGTTTGCAGTTCAATGGCCCTCCTCTAATAGGAGGCTGCACTCTGGCAAGTTAAGGACAGATCCGGCCTTTTTTCGAGCTGAGAGCTTCTTGCCTGCTCTTTTTCTAATCCCTCCATCTCTCCACTGCTGCCTTATGTCGGAGTCCTCTAGAATTTATACTCAGGTAATCAATACCTAGCAGTTCCTCCACCAGAGAAAACAGATGGCTAAAGACAGTTAATAAATAATACAGAAAAATGAAGAATATTAGAGAAGTTAAAGACAAGGAAGCAAGCGAGCAGTCTCCTAGGTTTGCCTTTAAAAGCAAGTCCTCTTACTTGAACTAGAGTATGTCGTTGTCACCAGAGTAAATTCATAATAAAAATCAGTTCAGAGGAGAAAACACAAGTGAGCAAAACAGAACATTTCAGAAGAAAATAAAACATTCTGGACTAAAGAGATGGCTCAGCAGGTAAGAGTATTTTCTGTGCAAACATGAAGGCCCGAGTCCCTCTAGTACCCATGAAAAGGCCAGAGAGGTTTGTATGCGAGTCCTACAATCCCAGGGCTTTGGTGAGCAGAGATGCTGGACTCAGTGGGGCTTGCTGGCTGCCAGCCTATTTGCAGGTTCAGTGAGACACCCTGTCCTCTTCTGTAGTCTACATGTTCCAATACACACACACACACACGCACACACACGTGCATACCACCACATACACACACTATACACACACATGAAAAAATACAAATAAAATATTTCCCAAGATCTCTAGATTTGTTTAATGTTTTGTGCCTCTTATCAAATTTATCAAATTAATAATTCTATAGTTTGACTTTTAATATGAGTTAGCAATGCAAACACAAAATGCTTATGAACGTACTAGATAAAAATACTAAAGTCCTTCATTTTAGTAATATGTTCCGTGAGTGATGATGTACAAGACAGGTTGTGTCACCTGAAACATTAATCAAAGCTTGCCATAGTTTACAGGGTTCCGTCCATTAATGCTTGTTCTCAATACAGTATTTGTGTCTCATATGATATGCTGGTTGCTTGTATTGTCGATTGATAGGTGCATAATGGACTAGATAATTATGGATCTGAAAAATTCAATTGCAGTGAGTTAGTTTTCATCTACTGTCTGCAATATGGGTTTCCTAATTACCCCATCTTGAAACATAGCCGTGTTTCCAGAAGTGTGTTGTTCTTATTGCATAACATTAAAATTAGGCAACTGGAAACTCCTGAGCACAAGATGAGTAGAAATATACCTAATATCTGCTTCTCAAGTAAAAGTATGCACACGAAAATGAGTATATGAAATTTATAGTTAGTCATCTTAAATTGAACGAGTAAATTAATTATGCAAGAAATAGGCAGGTCATATTCGTATAACCCATGTATGTACATGTTGGATTAAGAGTCTTCACCAAGGTCACTGATCAGAACTAGCTAGGTGGATGTTCCATCAAAACAAAGATTTACCGAGAGCACAAACTACAATGCTTTAATTATCAACTCTAATCTTTGTAATCTTGTAGTGATTCTATCAAGAAACGCCAGGCCATAGTTGAAGGTTGTCTAAGGAATTATACTTACTGCTGCTTTTCTCATGTCAGATCATCACACCTGGCACCATTTAAATATAGCTTCTACTTGCTGATGCATTTTAATGAGAAATTCTGACCTATTGCACTTATATGTTTCATAAAAGTTGACCATAAGCTCTGATAGACCACCCTTTCACATTCTAGTTAACTTCTCTGAAAATCAAAATAAAACTCTTCTCTCAGTGGGATATATGGATGCAGTGAGTGTGTAGACTTGTCTACATGACGTGTGTATTCTCAGTCATATTGTCTATTCAGAAATAAAAAGTTCATGTTGTGAAATCATATTATTATGACAGAAACTTGAAGATCTGGGGTACAGTTCCAACCTCTCTTTTGCTCTCTACTCTCATCAGGTCTCGTTTTACATACTAATTTAGTCTCCCCTGACTCCTACCTTGCTCACTCCCTTCCACTGCCCATCCATCTTCGCCATTTTCTATGAGGTAATCATATAAAAATGACTATTATTTCATTGATCTTGATCAGAACAATTGATTCACTGATCATTCATTCCCTTCATGTATTCACAATTGTGATTGTTTAATGTGACTTTTCCCTTTCATTGAGGACACAGTAAATAAGAACTAAAAAATCAAGGCATAACATTTATTAGCTGGGGGTGGAGGACTTTCAACACTGGAAGGAATATAAATTGGTAGACTCGTTACGGAAAATAATGTGCACTACTAAATTTTTTAATGGCACTATATTATTGAGAAATGCCAGTTGGATGGTTTTCTAATGGAAAACTTTATCTCGAAGAAACAACTGATCAAGGACTTCAACATAAATCCAGCCACACTGAACCTGATAGAAGAGAAAGTGGGAAGTACCCCTGAAAGCATTGGCAT
This sequence comes from Microtus agrestis, assembly GCA_902806775.1. Classification (NCBI taxonomy): domain Eukaryota; kingdom Metazoa; phylum Chordata; class Mammalia; order Rodentia; family Cricetidae; genus Microtus; species Microtus agrestis. The sequence goes on along the minus strand of CADCXT010002815.1, from coordinate 928,436 downwards.
CAGAGACCACTTCCTAAATATAACCCCAGTAGCACAGACAATGACAGCAACAATTAATAAATGAGACCTCCTGAAACTGAAAAGCTTCTGTAAAACAAAGGGCATGGTCAACAAGACAAAATGGCAGCTTACAGAACAGGAAAAGATCTTCACCAACCCCATATCAGACAGAGGGCTGATCTCCAAATTATACAAAGAACTCAAGAAGGTTGACATCAAAAGAACAAACAATCCAGTTAAAAATGGGGTACAGACCTAAACAGAAAACTCTCAACAGATGAATCTAAAATGGCTGAAAGACACCGAAGGAAATATTCAACATTCTTAGTCATCAGAGAAATGCATCTCACACCTGTCAGAATGTCCAAGATCAAAAACACTGATGACAGCTTATGCTGGAGAGGTTGTGGCATAAAGGGAACACTCCTCCATTGCTAGTTGGAATGAAAACTTGTACAGCCACTTTAGAAATCAGTATGGCGATTTCTCAGAAAACTAGAAAACAATCTATCTCAAGAACCAGCAATACCACTTTTGGGTATATACCCAAAGGATACTCAATCATACCACAAGGACATGTGCTCAACTATGTTCATAGCAGCATTATTCATAATAGCCAGAACCTGGAAACAACATAAATGCCCATCAACCAAAGAATGGGTAGAGAAAATGTGGTATATTAACACATTAAAGTACTACTCGGAAGTATATAATAATGATGGACACTGGATAGGAATCAGGGTGTCCTATACTTCTCAGTGTCCATGTCTCAGCAGTCAGGTCCTCCTTCTAAAGGTTCTATAACCTCCCAATGCTACACCACCAAGGGTTCAAACGCATGAACTTTTGGGGGATATTTTATACACAAATAATCACAGTAGGTGCGCACACGCACACACACACGCACACACACAAAGGGGTGCTTGTGATGTATAATTTCATTATGGCAAATAATTATAATATATAGAGAAGCAAATACATGTGTGTGTATAAAATCATGTGCATCTATAGAAAATGTATAGCTTACATATATACAAGTTTATTTCTCATTTATATATTAATTAACTGGGGAAGGAAGCGAAACTTATGGTTTATTCTGATAGTGTTTACAAATGCCACCTCAGACAGCAAGGTTCCATGGGCTAAGGGAGGAAGGCAGGAGATAAGACCTAACAAACGGAGCTAGATTTTTAAGCTCTTAATCCATGGTGCTAAGAGAAGAAGGAGAATGGCTGCATGAAGCAGTCATCAGTGTTCATCCGCGACATTTCCAGATCCACAGCACCCACTGTTAATGGCCCTTAGGATCACCTGTGCCCATTCCCTGGCTTTCCAATGCAAGGCACAGTGCCAACGAGCAGGTAGGAAGCCATTTCTATTTTCCACTGTTTTTTTTAAAGAAGGCCCCGAAAGGAGCTGAGCTTACTACTTGTTTTCTAACTTTCCCAACAGCTCTATTCAGGTCCCCAGGCACAAAGGTATGTAACTCATTTAACTAATTACCTCTCTCATTGGGCTTAGTTGAACTCATTAAACTTATTTCAGGATCCTAGCTTTGTACCAGGAACAAAGACATCTGCTGAGTGTCTAGATTTTGATAGTTTTTGCAGTGGGCCACATTTCCTGGCTCATAATTACTCGAATTAGATGATAGTATTGATATAATTGAAGACGCAGCCTGTACCTAATTTGTGGACCTCCTTTACATTGGAATGGTGTGCACTAATTTCATTTGTTTGAAGCACCAAGAATTCATGTGAAAGTATAAAAGTAATTGTTAGGAAGATGAGGGAATCAGTGCGATCTGGAAGAGGATAAAAGGAGAATGGTCAAAATGTATTACAGACGTGTATGAGACTATCCTAAACCACCTCGATAATTATTATATGCTATTAAAAGTGCTAAATGGGTTTAGCAAAAAAAACCCATTGGGACTCAGAATAATAGACAGTTTGAGGAGTGTGATTTCTTTCCTTACAACAAGCATTAGAAGATGAGGCAGACAAAAAAATGGGGAATATGCTGCATAAACTCAACTCTCACAGCTAAAACGGCTATAAGTAGACTTAAAATTCAATTAGCAGGTAGCCTGGTGTGGTTGTTTCAATGTAATTGGGCCCCATAATCTCAGAGGGAAAGGTACTATTAGGAGGTGTGTCTTCATTGGACTGGATATGGCCTTGTTGGAAAACGGGAGTCACTGTGAGGGTAGGCTTTCAGGTTTCCTGTTTAGGATGTTGCCCATTGTCTCAGCTGACTTCCTGTTACCTGCAAGATGTAGCACTCCCTGCTCCAGCGCCACATCTGCCTGCATGCCACCATGCTCCCCATCATGAAAACAATGGACCAAACCTCTGAAACTGTAAGCAAGCCACACCAATTAAGTATTTTCTTTATAGGAGTGGCCATGGTCATGGTATCTCTTCACAGCAATAAAATATTAAGACCCCTTGAAACAATAGCTGCTAATGCAAAGTTCTGGGTCACCCATTCCTGGAAGCTTCAGGGTCATGAACACTGGATGTCTAAACCCCCAACTAGTTCTACTCACCCTGTGGAAAAGAGATCTGCCTATCCCACGTTCTTGAAAAGGGATTGTTGATACAAATAGGCTTGGCATCACTACTGCTTGCCTCATTGGCCCGAGGAAGGTTCCATTCAATCCCTTTAGCTCCAGAATGGTAACCATAAGTGCCCCACAGCCAGACACTATTGGTGTTTTTCAAAGCCAAAGATCACACAAAGGCTACACTTTGAGTTCAGAAGTAACAAACGTCAAAGTATCTAATCAACTCTACACTCTACATTTTAATTTTTTTCCTTAAAAAAATATGTCCAGGTGAACTAAGAAAGTGTTCCTCTCCAATACTGGATCTGGGGTTAAAGCTGCTGATACAAAAATCCCAACCTTTTCTGTCAAGACTAGACTGAAGACAATATCCCTGTTGCAACTCCAGAATTGTAATAACCACTTGGTTTCACAAGCAATTACTTTGTATGACCAAGAGACATTCCTAGCCAATGTTCTGAAGCTCTAGGACCATAAGTACCAAATCCCAAAACCCTGGAATCACCCAGTCCTTTATTCAAAAGACCTAAGAAAAATCACCTCTAAATGCTTAAATGCTGCCTCCCCAAGAGTAGGCATAACAGCATCACCAGCCCAAACATTCATTATCACACTGTGAGTCTTCTAGAGAAGGCCTCCCACACAGCCTTTGAACATCAGAGTCGTATCAATAACCCTAGCATCATTTATACTTATCCCCTGGGGGTAGGCAAAGAGTTTCATTTAAGTATTAACTTTCATAAAGTTAGAAGCACAACACCTGCAATCACTCCACAGTACATAGGAATGTTATGCACAAGAGAGAACCATGAATTCATGGTTACCAGTGGCACCTGTATTCATACCATATCTTATGGCTCCACAATTGTGGTTTGGGGTCCCACAGAGCCACACATCTCCCACATTCATTTTAAGAATCCTGGGGAAATCCCCTATAGCCTGTGGTTTGAGGACAACAGTTTCTGGCATTATAACCTGTCACCTGATCATGCCCCAAAAAGCCATAATGAGAATCGCCTTCATACCAGTGGACTCCTACCATCAGCTCTGTGTTCTGGGATATGCACTCTTGGAAGCGTACATCCATTGTGAAGTCATACAGCTATTCTCCTGAGTCATTGCTGTCTGGACTGCTGACACTACTGGAATTTTCACAGCCAGAATCTTGTAGGGGTACAATGGTGGTACAGACACAGGGATAGGAGAGAAGAAGGGAGAAGGAGAAAGGTTAACTTAGGGATATCAGATCACACCAAGAGAGGGAATTCCAATTCTCTACAGCATAGCAGGATGATGCTCACAGCTGAAGAGGTGGAAAAACTTATGATCCAGGTTTGAGTTTTACACATAGTGTATATTACTATAATGTAATCCTTACATTCAAATGAATAAATACAGCCAATCTTCCTGTGCTCTACATGGTTGTGTAATTACAGATAATAATAATAATGTACTATATATTTCACAAAGAAGAATGAGGCATGAGGAGGTCAATATTTCTGTTTCCACAATCATGGTGTCTCCAGCCAATGGTAAACTTTATTTAGAAGTTTAACAGCGGTGCTACATCAAAATTTTATCAGTAATCCAACAAGCATATAAACCTATTGTTGTGCTGTATTGATTTTTTAATGTCTCTTCAGTAATAACCTGTAATGAACAAAGAAATAAGCCCATCCTAACATGAAATATTTGGTCTGTTTAATAATGCAATGAAGCTAAAACACTATGAGAAAATAACATGAAAGATCACTTGGTTTCCTTACTTCCGTCAGCTTTATCATGTTGTAGCTTTCATATAGCATAAGATGCATCTTATTTTATGTATAAGTTTTAGGAATTTTGACAAATGTCAAGAACAAAGTAATCAACTTCACAAACTTGATACAACGTGTCCTTTTTTTGTTTTGTTTTTCGAGACAGGGTTTCTCTGTAGCTTTGGTGCCTGTCCTGGAACTAGCTCTTGTAGACCAGGCTGGCCTTGAACTCACAGAGTTCTGCCTCTGCTTCCAAAGTGCTGGGATTAAAGGTGTGCGCCACCACCACCTGACTAACGTTTCTGTCCCATCTGAAGCTCCATTCACATTCTTTTGAGCTTTCCTATTTTCCAGCCAGATTTCTGTCAATCCAAATACTATATATATAATATATAATTTTTATTTTTGAAATTATATAATTTCATCATTATCTGAATTCCCTTTTCTCCTTCCAACCCTTCCTGTCCACCCTACTTTCTCTCTCTCTAATTCATGTCATCTTTTTCTTTAATTGTTAGACACACACACACTCAAAACCTGTCCAGGCTGTATAATGTTACCTACATGCTATGAACGTCTGCCTCCAGGAAACAGCACAAGAACTTCACCCATGAACTTTTGTCAGTATGACTGACCAAACAAGACCTGAACAATGATGTTCCCAGTGGACATGGGGACATAGAAAGGAGAAAGCTTATGGGCTCTCAACCCTAAAGAACTAGGCAACTAGGACTGCTGAGAGAGAGAAATGCTCTTCCCAAGAGAAGAGTCCCCCAATTAATTATCCACCACCAAGTAGTGATCTCTGATATCATATACATAGTTTAATATATTTTAATTAAAATATACTTAACTGACAAATCAAAGTACTCATTTTATACAAATTTACAGAGTACTATTTGCTATTTTAATGCATATATTTCTATATATGTTGCAGTGTATAATTTTCCTACCCATATCTATCTCCTTAAACAGTCATCATTTCTTTATATTTTACAACATTCAAACTTCATTCTTGCTTTATGATTCAATACATTATCACTATTATTAGTCACAATACCATGAAATGGCTTGTCAGAACCATAGATTACTTTTATCTGTTGTAGAATTTCATGAATGGAATCAGCATAATACCGAGATTTATACTTGTACGTGGTAGTAACTTATTTCTTTTCAATGCTAAATAGTAGCTGTCACAGGATTTACCAAAATTGGTCTATTAATTCTTTAGTTGATAGACACACTGCTATATTAAAAGCTATAGTTTCAAAGAAAATGAAATTTTTAGGCAAATTGGTAAGACTAGAATATATCATACTAAATGATGTAACCCATACCCAGAAAGCTAAATACACCATCAGGTGCTCATAACCCCCTTCATTTAGGAACCTTTCCAGAATTGTCCATAAAAGGCTGAATGGTTTGTCCATGGGCTGCTGACCACCATGGATCGAGTTTGTCTCCAGACAGTAGCATCCTCACACAGACATGGGTATCTGAGGGGATGCTGGGCCTGCAGCTAAAACCCACTAAAGCACCCGTTTAAATTAAAAGCAGTCTGAAGAGATGTACTAGAACCCCATATTATCACTATTGATCACATTCCCCCTTTGTTTGCACGTACTGCAGTTAGTGACATTTGTAAAATACAGAAAACCATGTGAACGTGACTGACAACCCACTCTGAGCAAACCACTGAGGCTCGGAGACGCTACACACAGCATCGCCACTATCGTCGTCAGCCGAAATAAATAGAATTGACATGCTTTTACTCTGGGCTGGAAACAATCTTTAAATGTTTGGAAGCTAGGGCACGTCTCTTATTCTTATCTCACAGAGTTGTCCATGAACAGTGCTGAGTAATTCACGAAAACACGCTCTACCTTCTATAAAACATTATATGAATGTATGTTTTGCAAATCTGTGGGACGCACTAACTTCATATCTCTTCCCTGTCCAGATTATATCCAGGCAGGACATCCTCAGCAAGAAACCTGAGGTTAATAGAATGCTGATCTTTGTCTACTTGAAAAATCCTTCCCTGTGGTTTGCAACAGCTTAAAAAAAGAAAGCTTTCCATCCACAAATTTCCTTCCACCATTGCCCCTACGGCCTTCGCCATGTTGTGAGCAAGTGTCCGCCCTCACTCAGCAGCCAACTGACTGAAAACCGGAGCTGTATCCCCACCCTCTGCACGTTTATAATGTAGCCTTATTTTTGGCATATAGTAGAGATCCAACAAATGTCTGTTGAAATTGCTGAATTAATTTGCCATCAAATAACAACAACCCTCCTTCCTACATAGCTGCATCTCGCAGGAAGCAGCCAGGCCCAGCAGGGTCAAATAGATGAAGGGAATTCATCTAAAATCAATTTATTTGGGGAAGAAAATGTACTGTATCCCACGGAATGATGCAGTTTCGTCTTCTGTACAGTGTTTCAGACCTGTACATGACCATAATTTTATGTCAAATATCAAGTCCCGGAAGTCGTGTGGAGACAGATTACATTTCTGTACACAGCACTAACAGCCCCCCAGGAGCTGGAGTTATAGAGAGTGAAAATGCTAACAGTTTACCTGGCATTGGCCGGATCTCATTCGGCTGGGAAAGAAAATGTTTGCTTATCTAATGCCTATGCTCACAATGTATCAATTTTCAGAGAGATACAATGTATCAATTTTCAGAGCGATAGCCCTTCTAAAGGAGCGGGGAATGTGTGTCTCGCTCTCAACCAGGGCTCTCTTTTCCAATTAAGCAGACCGAAGCTCCAAAGACAGCTCAAGGTTGTTGTAAGAACTCCACAGGGCCCTTGCCTATCTTTTCTGAAACTGATGAAAACTACTTAGGATAGCGCAGGCTATGGATCAGTAAAATACATGTCTGGCTGGCTGATAACTTCTGTGAACTCGACAGAGGCCTTGTTGAAATGAAACCGTAATTGACCGGAGTGATGCCCAAGTGGACTGAGCGTAATGTAGCCACTTGATAGACCCTGCTTTTTCACCAAGGCGTAAAAGCAACTGCAAACTGAGATTCTTTTTAATTTAAAAAAAAACTCCTCTCTCTCTCTCTCTCTCTCTCTCTCTCTCTCTCTCTCTCTCTCTCTCTCTCTCTCTCTCTCTCTCTCTTTCTCTCTCTCACACACTTGGCCTGTTTGCCAAAGCACTTTAACACAGGCAAATCAGTTTTAATGAGCAGAGAGGCTTTCCCACCTACCAAAGGAAGGAGGTAGAGGAGCTCCCATGCTGGTGTCTTTATCTGCCATTGAGTCTAAAGTCCCTCTGTACCCTGTTTGGCCTATTGGAAACCCTGCGCACAATGGCCTGGCCACACCCTTAACCTCCTGCAGCTCACAGCTCCAGACCCGTGTGCCAGCCTCAAGCTGGGCTAACGTGCTACTGCCTCAAAGACAAATATTAATTACGTTTTTTAGTTTCTGACATTATAATTTATTACATCACTCCCCTTTCCTTTCCTCCCTCCCAACCCTTTCATATACTACTTTCTCTCTTTCAAATCGATGATCCCTGGTTTTTCATTAACTGTTACACATATCTACCGTATTACTACGTGTAACCTGCTCAGTCTCGATGTTACTTGTCTGTGTGGTTTTGGAGTTGACTATTTGGTATTGGACTGCCAAGAGATGTGCTTTTCTCTGGGTAAGACTATTTCTCCTGTTCTCGGCATTCTTTGGCTGCCTGTATTTCTTTGTGTAGAGTTGAAGCCTCGTGGGCTTTCCCCCTCTCCCCCTCTCCACTTTAACCTACACACATTTATTTTTGATAGGGTTTTTCTGATGGCCATCCCTAGGGCAACGTTAATAGTGACGACTGAATCAGTTGACACCACGGAAAGTCAGAGAAGACACTTCTGACAGCCCTTTTAGCACCTCCCAGGTCACAACACAAGCAAGTTTTCAACCCATCCACTCAGGTCTTCTTATTTGGACAACAGAAGGAGAAAGATTTCCTGGTCCTTAAGATTTTTCTAAGAGTACCGAGGCATGGGCACATGGCCCTCGATAACTGGTCCCAAAATTCTCTGTATAATTTTAAACCTATGGCACATGTAAATCACGCATACATTGACAATGACATTGATTCTAAAAGATGTAAAAGTCATCGTTTGTCATGACTTCAATCTGAATCGCATCCCAAAGACTGTGTTAGAGGCCTGGTGGCTAGCTGAGGGACTCTAGAGAAACAGTTGAACCTTCTCTTGATAGATTATAGGGGGTCATTTGATGTGTTTATCTAATTATCTAATTAGTCTTTATTATCTAATTATCTAATTAGTCCTTATCAATAAAAACTCATGAGGCAGATACTGAAGTAAGAACCTGAAAGATCAGAGAAATGACAGAGAAGTGACCAGTAACCTCTCCCACTCCCCACCCCTCTCCCTCAAAAAGGCTGGGACTCTTTCCAAGCCTTGCCCTACTACTTCCTCTGTCTCTCTATCTGTCCTCAGTCCTCCAAAACCTCTATGGCTAATTTTGGTCAGGTAGCAGCTAACTCCACTCCTGATTCAAAGCAAACTTTATTGTTAGTCAGAATGAAATCAAAATATTCCACAACAGTCAATATTGGCAGGTGGTGGAAAAGAAAGAGGTGTGGCCTAATTAAAGGACCTATGTCATGAGGGCAGGCCATGGGAAGACAGTATCCCAGATGCTTCCATTCCTTGGCTTTTTGTCTGCAATGTGGTAAGTGTCTCCATCCTCCACAGTATTCCCCTCCCAAGCCCAGAAACAGCCGAGTCAAATGACAAGGGCTGGGATCTCGGGAGCCATGAGACAGACAGACTTTTCTCCTTTAAATGTTTCTCCAAGGCATTTGCCACAGTCACAAATAAACTAGCACAGCCTTTTGTTCAAAGCACACTATGTGCAGAAAAGAGGTCACCCGTTGTTCTGAAACAATTGTTTTGTACAATTAATATACACTAATTAAAATAAACAGGAATATATTGAGCAAAGCTGCATGGGAAGCCCTTTCACTGTGGTGTTTGGTAATGTCCCAGACTGAGTTAGAAAGCACAGTGCATCCTCGTTATGTGGCTTCCCTGCCAAGGGCTCAGGTTCTTCGGGGAAATGCGGAGTGAACTGATAAATGGTGGGTGGATGAGACACTCTGCGGTTGAAAAATGGAGGACTGTGTTCTTAGATCATTCGATTAAAGAGATGCATTGTCTAGTCTCAAAAAGAGTTAAACCAGCAAAATGGAAATAATTTTGTTTGATTTATTGATTGTAGTTCTTTTTCATAAAGAAATATCAAAAATTATTTGGGGACAAGAGATATATATTTATTTTCCCACAGTAATAAAAAATTTACTTTCCTATAAATGCATCGATTCATGAAGCTAGAAAGAAGTCAGTGAGAGAGGGGCAAAGAGGCTTAAGAGGGCGGAAATCATGGAACACTTGTGACATGAAGGTTGGAAGGGGACCATGAGGAGGCAGAATGGTACGGACAAAAAGGGACCAGGTAAATTAGGGGAGGAATCATGCCATAAGAAAACCTATTTTTATACTAATTTACAAAGAAAGAATAAATATAACGTTCAGCAAGTTGAAAATTGGTTCCCTCCCCAAAGTTACTGAAATGATGGCATCCCCTTCTTTCCTCTGCAGTCCCCTCAGAAGCCAGAGCACAGTCAGAGCCCGGCTTCTCTGAAGCCAAATGTTCTTCGTCCACCCTTTCTCCTCAGCTGCCACTCTCTTCATTATCTTTTAGGACTGCTAGCATTCAGTTGGATGGGGAATAACTGTGGTATGAGGAGGAGCAAGCCTGCCTCCCAGAAAATGCCTATTTGCTCAGATAGAGGACTCCACTCTGTCCTCTGAACAGAAAGTGCCTCAGGCCTCCTTACCTATGAATAGAACAATTCTAAGAACATTCATCAGTGACCAATAGTCTCAAAACATCCTAAACTCAATTTTTCCTTTAAAAAAAAAAAAGACTGTATTGTAGTTTGCCACATTGAATCTAATCACTGGCATTCTGACTTCCTAAGAGAATCTGAACTAAGAAGCACACACACATAAAACAGAAAACCAAAGAAGCCCTAAGGTACAATGTGCCCAGGAACCCTGGGTAAGGATGGCTCTGTGCCCAAAAGACTGCATGGGCTTCCCTTGATGGTAGAAAGAAACAGACTCGCTCCTCAAGCCTTCCCTTCAGAGGATCTGCAATAAATACCTGCTCTGAATCCATGAAATGGTTGTATTATGGTGTTTATTAATATCTTAGGCTGGAGTTTACAAAGCACGGGGCGTCCTCATTGTGTGAATTTCTTATGAACTGTTCTGTATCCTTGTGAAAATGAAGCAAGGTATGAAAGAAGGGATTGACAGCTGATGAATGATTAAATAAATTACAACTGAAAGAAGTTTGGAGGTCACTGTAAATCTCAAGCATTTTTTCAATATTGAAATTGAAATTTCTAGGTCTCTCAAGACCAGGTAAATGGGCACCTTGCTGAGGGTTACAGGTACCTGTCTCTAGAAAAAGATGTTAAGTCCTAATAAGTTAGCCATGCAGTCACGGTGACACACACCTATAATTCCAGCACTTAGGAAAGCAGAGGCAGGTAGACCTCTGGGTTTGAGGCCAGCCTGGTCTACACAGTGAGTTCCAGGCCAGTCAGAGCTACATAGTGAGACCCTGTCCAAAAGAAATTGTTTTTAAAAACGTAAGTTAGCCATAATTTTGCGCATTTCCTCATACAAGTTTGGTTAGTTTCCAGCCTTAACTCTGATGCCCTGGTTATATCTCCTGATTCTAAGCTGAGGGAGAACCCTTAAAGTTCCTGCAACAAATAAGAGGGAACATTTACTTGTTCTTAGCACTCACAGTGCATTTTCTAAGAAATTTAGTTACAGTAATACAGTCCCATAACTAAAGCAACAGTCATTTCGTCCATGTGGCAGACAGGAAAAGAGGACATTTCTACAGGCGATATAGCTAGCACATGACAGTCTGTGTCCCTCATCCCCATAGGGACCTTTTAAAGTTACCTTCTCCCTGGCAGTCAAAGAACCTCGGGCCAGTCTATTCTTACTTCTGTAAGTCAAGCAGTAAAATTTTTAGATAAAATGTAACTCATCATGTTTTGAATGAATATTATAAGCTGATAAACAGCAAAAAATGTTTTTATTCATGATTCATTTCATACATTTGCCCACAGTTAAATAATATATCAGGGGCTGGAGAGATGGCTCAGAGGTTAAGAGTACAGTATGTTCTTCCAGTTGTCTTGAGTTCAATTCCCAGCAACCACATGATGGCTCACAACCATCTATAATGAGATCTGGCTCCCTCTTCTGGCCTGTGGGCAAAACATCCAGACAGAATGCTGTGTATATAATAAATAAATAAAACTTTTTTTTTTAAAAAAAAAAAAAGAATATATCAGGTACTCATAAGGAATAAGACATCACAGAATGAGTTCCTAAGAATTCTCACCTGGCTTAATTACAACGTCACTTCTGCATTTTTACCCTCTAGAAGAAACATAATGCTGAACTTTGTGCTTATAATTTCTTTTCTAGTTGAACCTTGATCATATACATATATGTGTGCATATATGTATGGATGTATGCATGTGTTCACATCTATGAGCTCTCTGTAAATGTGCCATATTTATTGTGCCCACATCCTTGTTTGTGCATTGGAATTTTATATACAGTGAGGCTTGTATTTGTAATCTACTCAGTTCACTGATTTCCCAACAGGTTTCCCATACCTAGTCCCTAGCCTGAAAAGTTAAATCTAAACATTTTGGATGTGATTAAGTTCATTTACAGAGATTCTGAAATAGAGGCATAACTGAATCTGCTTCTTAAAAGCAGTTGGTTTCGTGGGTAGAAAAGAAGAAAATAAACGTTTTAGGGAACAACATGAATGAGAAAAGTACAAAGACAGAAAAACTCGGGTGTGTTCAGATAAAATTACATGCTGAGCCACTAAGAAACCCAGAAAAGAGCACTTTAGAGACAGGGAGAGACGCTAGGAGAAGATTACATTGAGAAAGAGAAGTCAGACTGACCAACTGAATTCAAAACTACAAATGAGAGACAAATATTCCTTGGATTTCCCAACACACTCATCCAATCATTTGTTTAATATTTAATTCCTCTGATGTGTCTTGTTCAAAGTCAATGGTCACACAATCGCTTTCTTATTATGAACTGATATCCCATATGATTTTACTGATAGAGCAAGAATTCGCCCCGAACAAGGATTTCAAGGGTATCTAACCTATTTTGCTGATATAGCTTACAATAACCCAATAAAGCAGTTAAGGCGTTTATAGGATTGTGTTAGTCTGGTAGACTACAACAAAGCACAATAGACTGGGAGTGTTTAAACCACAAACTCTTGTTTTCCATGGTCCTGGAGACTGGAAAGTCCACATTTCAAATACTGCCAAGTAAATTCCTGGTGAGCATCTCTCCTCAGCTTACAGATGGCCACCTTTACAGAGTCACAGTGATTCCTCTTCCTGTTCTTGTAAAGCAACTAAGCTCAACCTGAATCCTGCTCTCGCACCCAGTAATTGCCTTCCAAAGGCTCTGTCTCCAGTGATTATCACAATGAAGACTGGGGTTTCAACGTATAAACATAGCAATACCAATATGCTCATGGAAGCGAACAATGGGAGATTTCTTTGTCATCCACAAGGCATCCAGCACATACTATTCGACAGGTGTCTGCTCTGATCTGCGTTACACACAGAACATGAAGCCATATCAAGGCCAGATGATCCTTGTCAGGACAAAAAGCATGCCTCTAGAACTGCTGTAATGGCATCTGAATAAAGTCACTGTTCAGCGGGAGTTCACCTGCCCCAAGAGACATCCCATGGTGAGTTGTAGTTTACAGGAAAACCCCATAAAATAACCCTGCATATGGCTCCAATCAACCTCTATATGAAGACTTAAAACATCCGCCCCTGTCTATAATTGCAAACAGAAAAAGGAAGCGCTTAGAGCCATTTCCAACTTCTAGTCACTGAGGAGCAGATGGGTCCCCTCAGCCAACATCACAGGAGTGTTATGTGCTCGCTTCATAGTTCGCTGGTCTTGCAATCATTTTTGCGCAGCCGTACAGGTCCTATTCTGAGTTTCTAGCAAACTGCATGAAATATTTCACTGTCAATTTTCCACTTACAGTAAAATCATTAGGTAGGAAGTATTATCTATTGATTTCTGCTTTACCTTCCTCAACATGTTCTGCAGAACCCCAGCTTTCTCCTCTTTGCTTGCTAAAAGGAAACAGCTGAGTGAAACAGTGAGTTCTTTTTTTTTTCCAGCTAACCACAATATGTAGGGTCTTTGTTCTCTCTCCCTAAATCAGCATGGGTTCTCTTCAGATTCTGAGAGTATCAAAGTATTTTCACCCTTTTTACTTCCTGTTCAGCATCAGAATTCAAAATACCTTTCTCAGGATGCAGTCTGAGCCTTTCTAAGTGACATCATTATCCAACCCTCTGCCCACAATACCCACCTCCATCCTACACTCCATAATCACAGGCAATATGCTTTAGTAACTTTTATTAATATTTTTATTGCATTGTTAATATCAATATCTTTATCTGAAGTAGTAAGTTTCATAATTAAGTGTTCTCTGCCTTAAAGAAAAGATAATTGTCAGAGACCAATTACTAAATTCATTCCTAGTAGCTTACAGGCAACTTATATACTTGTTCTTATAATTCATTATTTTGGGACTTAATTGAGTAACTTGTTATTTATGGAGTTTTGTACATTTTAACTGACTTTCTCTCTGCTGAGAATTGAATGCAGAGCTGCATACTAGACAAGCAGTCTACCACTGGTCTATATCTCCAGTACTTAACTATTTCTTAGTTTTTCTAGACACAGTTTTTCATTTGCATACTGTATTCTTCAGTGGCTACCCCTGATTTCTTCCCACTTTCATGGTGCAATGCTGTTCTACTCCTTGAGATTCAGCAACAGTCACAGGTCTGCCCTTTGCGTTGCCAGTGTCTCCAAGCTAAATAACTGTCATTTATTAAATTCTTCAATTGCATCAATATTACATTTTTAACTATCTGCAATATATGTCGTCTACTTTGTTACTGTCACTACTTGGTCACTTGGTGACATTGTAAGGCATAAACGATCTCATTCATTTGTAGAAGGGGCAGCACCAGGACGTTTCTTGCAACAAAAGTAGCACGACTCACTGGAAAGAAAATCACAGACTATACATCATCCTTTTCTTGACTTCAATGAGTCTTTTCTAAACTAAAACTCAACTATAAAATTTTGTTAACTTTCTTTATTAAATGTACCCCCATTCCCTCAGTTACATCAATTGGTGGGCAAACTTTATTCCAATAAAGAGTATAGTGTCTAGCTGTCAGAATGGCTGCTCCATTATTGTTTACTGCTTGCTCATTCCAACCACTGACTTTGTTTTAAAAAGACATAACACCACACAGACCTTTGTTTTAAATACAGTCGCTACTAACAGTATATCAATCTGTTGATTTCATTGGTTAAGTAATAAAGAAACTGCTTGGCCCTGATAGGTTAAAACATTGGTGGGGGGAGTAAACAGAATAGAATGCTGGGAGGAAGAGGAAGTGAGCTCAGAGGCCATGCTCCCCTCTCCCGGGCAGACGCACATGATGAAGCAAGCCGCCAGGTCAGACATGCTGAATCTTTCCCTGTAAGACGGGTGCTACACAGTTTATTAGAGATGGGTTGATCAGGATATCAGAATTAGCCAGTAAGGGCTAGAGCTAATGGGCCAAGCAGTGTTTAAAAGAATACAGTTTCCGTGTAATTATTTTGGATAAAACTAGCCGTGCAGGCGGCCAGGTGCCAGGAATGTACCCCGCTGCTCCAATTACAACATAACAGAAATAGGACTCTCTGGTAATGTTGCTGCATCCCAAGACTGCAACATGAGAAATACCAAACTAATTGGATACAGCTTCTTGTATCAGAAAAAAAGAAAGAGAAGTATTCCAAAAGTTACAGAGGACTAACCAGTCCAGTAGCTGTCTTGAAAGGACTATTACTCATTAAATCTAGACCGCTTTTATCATCACAATAAATAAAGTCGGTCATATATATCCTTTTTTACTTTCATATTTACTTAAATATGAATTCTTGTGTTCTTTTAACAAATTAACTGGAAAAGAGTGATTTCTTTCAGCACAAGTACCACCTAATAACCACAGAAAACAATTTTTAAAATCTATTTTTTACAGTCATCCTTGTGAAATTTATTCATCCTTGTGAAATTTATTCAAGCAAGAATCATCAATGGATGCCAGATCTAGTGACAAAAGGTTTAAAAGGGAAAATGACTTATATAGCATCATCATATCTTTGCATCTTCCCATAAAGCACTATTACTTCTCAAAGCAAAACAGTAGGCCTAACATAACAGGGCTGCTCCCAGCATAAACAAGTGATCAAAAATACATCATCAGTAGTGCTATGCCCACACTTCCCTGCACCACTCCACCTTCATCAGAGAAACTTCTTCCTGCAGTAGATGGAAATTAATACAGAGATCTACAAGAGGACATGGAGAATCAATCCTCAGTTGGAGGTGATGTGGGATTCCCCTCTGTATGCTGTGAATACCATTGGTTTGTAAAGGAACTGCTTCATGCCTATAGCAGAGCTATCCAGGAACAGATCTAGGCAGGGAAAACTAAACTGAATGCTGGGGAGAAGGAAGGCAGAGTTAGAAGAAGCCATGGAACTGCTGTTAGAGACAGACATGCTGAAACTTTGCTGGAAGGCCATGACCTCATGGTGATGCACAGATTAATGGAGATGGGTTAATCTAAGATGTAAGAGTTAGCCAATAAGAAGCTAGAGCTAATGGGCCAAGCAGTGATTTAGGTAATACAGTTTCTGTGTGATTATTTTGGTTCTGGGAGGCCAGGGACGAACAAGGAGTTCCTTTTGACATGGATGTCTATATCAAAGTACTGCCCTCAAGGTGAGGGATCTCTGTGGAAGAGTAGGCTCAAAGTGATGGGGAACTTCAGCCAATCACATTCCGTTTAGGGTGTGTCTTCCTGGGGCCACACAAAACAAATAAAAACATGCAGGTATGCTTGCTTCGTCCTCTTTGCCCTCTGCACTCCTGGATAGCTGGAACCCTGGTTTGTAAGTTTTCTTTCTTCTGTTTATTAAAGCTGAATATTATTTTAAGTTGGTCTGGTTAATTACCATCATCAAAGGTCTACTGTAGATGGTCTAGAGCAGGCCTCGTGGTCTGATAAATACAAGATGGACTCCATATTTTTATGTGCTTTGTTGAGGCGATGGTGCTTGTGGTTTAGTGTTTTGCCTTTGTATGTTTTGTTCTGTTGGGCTTTTGTTTTATGTTTTTAGATGCATAAGGGGCAGAGAGAAGCTGGGAGGGCTTGAGGGAAGGAGAAATAATATGATCAAAATGTATTGCATGAAAAATTTAACTGTTAAAAGTGTTATCAACAAGGTACATGGGCACATGTAGAAAACAATGTGATTTTATGTAATATTTCACCAAAGACGTAAAACTTGAGTATTATCATAGAAAAATATCAGAAGTACCCAGACACACCTTCTTAAAACCAACTTTCATAGGTTTTCAAAGATGTCAATGGTGTGGAAGAAAAAGATAAGCTAAGGAGCTGTTCCAGCTAAAAGAAGACTACAGACATATGAAAGCTAAATTGAACACCTAATCCTGGACTGAACCCTGGTCTAGAAAGACAAACCACAAAGGACAAAGGATAGTCAGTTTTCTCCAACAGAAAAGAGCCAACAATAAATCACTCCCTGGACAGAATGAACTGAAGGCAGGAAGCTCCAAGTTCAGTGGGGTCTGTCAGCAACTCGACTGCCTGAGACTTGGTAATGCTCTTTCAATCTGAAGGCCAAAACCCCAACCCCCTAGAAGAGCTGAATGTTTTAATATAATATTTTATTACTTCTTTGAGAGTGTCATGTAATCTATTTTCATCACATTCATACTCCCTTTTCTTCCCTTAACTCCTCCTAGACTCAGCCCTTACCTCACTCCCAAATTCCTGTCTTCTTTTCTGTTAACATAATTTTTTATTGATTTCACATCATGCACTCCAATCCCACGCATTTTTCATTCCTTCCATTTCTGCCCTCTCTACCCTTGGAGTCTGTCCCCTCCAAAATAAATAAATAAATAACTTAGAAAAACAAAAACATTTTACTTCTCCATTTCTCCCATCTCTCTATCACGTGTTCATTTGTTGTAGTGGCCTCGGGAGCTGGGATGTGTCACACAGTCTACCCTTTAGTCCAAACAACTTTACTTGCAAATGCTCATTGCAATGAATCATTAGTCTGGTTCAGAGCTCCTGGCTTCTGGTACACCAGCAATACTGGAGCCTCACCAGAACTTCTCTCCTACATCCTGCTTTGCTCCAGCCATGGAAATCCTGTAGCTATGGTTCCACAAGATTGGTCCCTTTATGCACTCCCACCCATTACGATTTGGGATGTAGGTTATCCCTGGGGTTTACCTGAGTGAGGCCACCCTCTGGAGCATAGTCAATTTACCAGGAGCCGCACCCTTAAAGAACTGACTCTCCCTGCAGGGGCTGGTGGTTTGTTTCAGTTTGCTTCTTTATTGTTGTAATAAAATGTTGCCCAAAGGCCACTTAAGGGAAAAGAGTTCATTTGACTTACACGCTGTGGTCCACTAGGAAGGGAAGCCAAGGCAGGAACTCGAAGCAAGAGCCTGGAGGAAGGAATTGAAGCAGAGACCCTGGAGCATCTCTGCTTTACTGTCTTGTTCGCCAGGACTTGCTTCATTTGCTTGCTATTACAACCCAGGGCCACCTGCCCAAAGGTGGCCCTGTCCACAATGGGCTAGGCCTTCCCATAATTATACATTAAGAAAATGCCCCAGAAATTTGCTCAGAAGTCAATTAGATGGAAGAAATTCTTCAATTAAGATTCCCCCTTCCCAAATTATTCCAGTGCGTGTCACAAAAACTAACCAGAACAGAGACCCCTAGTCAACTGGACGCCTAAGTACATTGCAGGTAAAGCATGATGTTTTCCTTTCTTGTTTAGTTCCAGGATCTCATGCTAATTTCACAGTATAAAATGCAAACTTGAAAAATCTTCCCCATCTTTAATTTTCAATACTTTAAAAGTCAAAAGTGTAATGGTTTTGATAAAGCAGAACAGTTTCCTGAGGGCCAGCAGCAGGCCACAAAAGACAGTGGGTCCCAGGTGGGGAGCCTCGGCACACAGAAGGCCACTGTGGGTGGGGTGACCTGGGACCCTCAGCAGAGCCACAGCAGCCCTTGGCAGGTGAGAGACAGATGGACACACCATGCAGAGACTGTGAGTATAATTTATTTAGTGGGTTACGAGAGAGAGAGAGAAAGAGAGAGAGAGAGAGAGAGAGAGAGAGAGAGAGAGAGAGAGAGAGAGAGAGAGAGAGAGAGAGAGAGAGAAGGGGAAGAGGGGAGGCAGCAGCCACCTCTTCTGAAGAGAAGAGAAAGAGAGAGCCCACTCAGGCAGAAGATCAGCTTGCCCCAGCGGAAGGGGTGAAGTGAACAGGACTTGTCTCTTAAAGGAAGAGGGCAGACCATTACAAAAAGTTCCTTTAAAAATCCAAAGTCTCTTAACTCTAGGCTCATATTAAAAATAAAATAAAATAAAAATAAAAACAATGTATGTACCTTCTTGTTCTAAGAGGGAAGAACCAGGGCACAATACCAGGTCAAAAGAAAAACAAACTTCAACAGTAGAAAGAGTTCAGTGTCTGACATCTGGAACTCACTCATGATCCTCTAAGTTACAAAGAGCTTGCGTAGTCCCAGTTCTCTGGCTTCCTATCCAGCACTTACAGCTTGACCCATAAGCTCAGTCCAACTTCATTCCACATCTGCCAATGTCCTTGATGGCCATCACAGTCCTGACATAGCTAATATGCTGTCCAGCTGAACAGAGGCTACCCTTCCACCAATGGCCTCTCAAGTCCCTCTTCAGGGACTGTGACACAGCTTCATGACACCAAGCCTCAGTTTCTCTCCATGATCCCTTTAATCCTATAAACTTCATGTCACCAAAACCAGTAACATATAAAAGAATCTTATACCTTACCAAATTCAGATCCAACTGTGTGTTAATTCTGAAGAAATACTTCCTGCAAGATTTTTTTTTCAAAGGAAAGGAGAGATAATTTATTATGGAGCTACATATAAGTGAGCATTGGTTTCTGTCCCCAATATCATGTTCCAACACAGCAGTAGCAGTTTCATGAAGTTTCTATAGTAATCAAAGGAATGCATAAATCAAGGTATTTGAAAAATACATTTGAGGGACTGGAGAGATGGCTCAGAGGTTAAGAGCACTGACTGCTCTTCCAGAGGTCCTGAGTTCAATTCCCGGCAGCCATGTGGTGGCTCACAACCATCTGGGATGAAAAATACATTTGTGAAAACAACAGTAGGCAGGTTATACAGTAAGGCAGAAATACTTATATGGGCCCAGAAATTTATTTTTATGCTACTTGATAACATTTGTAGACTTTGGGGCAGTGGAAACTTGGGGTCTGTTTGTACATCCCAGACAGATTTACTCTACCATAAGTAATAAATGGCTACTAAGGGGATAAGGTCTCAGATCTGGCTCCAGACCCGAAACATTACAGCCCTCAACATTAGAGACATTCTCATCAGTTCATCAACTTTGCGGAATCTTTAACACGGGCAAAGCTTTGCATTTTTATTTTATATTTAAATCTACTTGATTTACAAATTTATCAGTTGATTATGAAAAGCCTGCAGGGTAAGCTTCAGACATTTCTCTAAGTCTCCATTCTGAAGTGACTTAAACAGCCTCTTGATGCTGCCCGCAGCTGTGGGAAGTTCCCTAACAGTCTAAAATGAAAAGGCAGAAAGGCTAAGAATGAGAATCGGGATCTTAGCTGGCATGCTAAGGAAAGTCAGGCCTGTGCATTACAGGCCTCCAGCTCACTCTTTTGTTCATTTGGGAAACTCACACTCCTAATAGCCTCTGTGGTGTGGCGGGTTTCAGAATGCTGTGCAAAACCCCAGCATCCTGTCTGTCATTTCCCACTGAGGTCCTTAGCTTACTCTTAGACTAACTCTGATCTCTGTGTGTGTGTAGATATATGTGTGTATAAAACATACAAAATGAACCATCTCAACAATTGGTAGTTACCCTTTCGCATGTATTTTCTTGCATGCACTTTATTATCATGGGGTGTGTACCCTGGAATCCTGCTAAAATTCCTCACTATCAAAGTTAAAAGGCTGCCCTATCTTATCCAAGTAGCCAACCACAGAGCCCATCCCAGACAGACACACATCCCACACATCTCCTCCATCTGTCCTGAAGGGATTTGCCTCTTGAGGAGAGGCCAGAGCACATCTGAGGACCTGGCAATCTCCCGGGACTTTCACTGGGGCTCTCTTTAAAGGAGAGGCTGACTGCATGGTTGCATCTGGAGGGTCTAAGGCTTGCGAGTAGATGGGCACTGGGAGGTTTTCAGAAGCATAAGTGCAGTTGGCGAGGCTGCTGATCTCCTGAATGCTGTCACTGTGTTTCAGGGCAGGGTGCTGGTAAGCTGGTAGGCCACTGTGGTGGTGATCACGGTCTGCAGGTCCTGGGTTCCTGCTGGTGGCCTTTGCAGGTACCTGCAGGGCAGTTCTGGGTTGTAATAAGGGCATGTGGTCACAGCCTGGCATTGCCCATAATCAACCCTCTCTTCAAGGCCAGGTTTCCCATGTGTAGGTTTCCAGCCATGGTATTTAGCTGTGAAATCCAAGCTGCTCTCATAACTGCTGTATGAACTGACATTGTATTGTAGTGAGTTTAGGTGAACCCAATCTGTGTCGTCAGGGATACCAGAAGGATCTTTATACAGGGTAGGATATGGATTTGGACCTGTGCCCACAGGACCTGCCAATTCATAGCTCCAAGGTGGTCTGGGCAAGTAGATGCTTGGATTTGAATATTTCTGAAAGGGCAGCGTTACATCTCCTTGAAAGGTGGGGAGGTCACAGGTAACTCCGAGAACATCAGAGTTTGGGAAGGAAGGGCAGGACTGGTCTGTCATAGAGAAGCTGGTATCAGCAATCATATCAAGCCGTTCTGTGGGTTCCAGGGCAGGCATGCTACTGAGGTTTCCACTGATGTCCTGAGGTTTTCTTCTCTGGAGCTCCTCTTCTGGGGTTGGTAGAAAGAGGCCATCTGTCTCTTGAAGGCACTTCTTCTAGCTTCTGTCTCAGACTTACTCTCTGGTCTGGGGTGATCATGAACCCCTTTGGCCTGAAAAAATATTGCGTTGCCATCAAGTCGCCAGAAGTTGGTGACTGGGTATCCACTGTGCCCTCGGCAAGGAACCAGCTCCAAAGCTGAGTGACAGTTGGGACAAGCTTTCTGCTGCTGCTTCAGCTGGGCCTTGTCGCAGAAGGCTGGCCGCAGCTGTAGATGCAAGCCATCCTGCAGGGCGCAGGCACGTGTGCACACCACCACGCCCAGGCAGGACTTCTTGAGGATGTGGCCATTGTGGCTGTTGGTGTTGCGCATGGCCCAGCCACTCAGGTGGCGCTGAGCCTTCTTCTCCTCCTTCCTGCAAGATTTTATAATCTCTTACTATTCACTGATATTTAGCCACAATTCTTCAGCTTCAGCTACTACCCCCAGTTGGCTGAGTAAAGCAAGTTTCATGTGAATGACCAGGGTGTAGTGTTTGATCCCCTTTGTAACTTCACAGACCAAGTGCCCTGATCTGAACATCTCTCAACATTCCTATCTTCAAAGACCAGTCAACAGTGTGCTAAGCTCTGAGCATTCAATGGCTGTTTCTAGTTCAAATAAAATCTAAATCTAAAATACCTCCACAAGCCTCCCCCAAAACCAACATGGTCAGGTGTATCCCAGCAACCCCACTCTCTGTGTGAGCTTCCATCCTAGTTTGTTTTCTGTTGCTGTAATCAAATGCTAACCAAAGCCAACTTGAAGAGGAAAGGCTTTATTTGGTTTATAAATTACGATAGTCTACCATCACGAGAAGCCAAGGAAGGAACTCAATGCAGGAGAAACCTGGAGCAGAGACCATGGAGGAATGCTGCTTACTGGCTTGCTCTACATGACTTTCTCAGCTTGTCTTGTTACACAACACAGGACCACCCAGAGGTTGTACCACCCATAGTGAACTGGACCCTTCCACGTAATCACTATCAAGAAGTTGCCTGTAAGCCAACATTATGAAAGCAATTCCTCAATTCAGGTTGTCTCTTCCCGTGTAACTAATTTGGGTGAAGTTGCCAAATGTGAAAGAACAAAGAAAAAAATGGCATGTCCTCCTTCATATGTGGCTCCTGTCCTATAATGTGTGTGTGCACATGTGTGTATGTGTACAAATGTGCTTATATAAAGAAAAGTAGATATTATGTGATAAGGAAAGAGGGAATGCAATAATGGAAACGTGAGTCATAAAAGAGGATTAAATTTAATTATTTTTTATTTTTAACTCTGCCACTGATTTTTCTTGGTTTTTGTTGTGGTAGATGAGTATATAAAAACCTAATTGAGCACTCCACTGAGACTTCTTCTCTGCACTTTGGTCAATTGTGAAAGTCTATAGTAATCACCACGCTCTGGACAAAGAAACTTCCCTGATGAAGACTGAGCATTGCACTAGCCTATGGACATAGAGATATTAATTTAAAAGGCAATTTGAAACTATGTCAGTTCAGCAGAGTAATAGTAGTAGATTAACTTTAGGGTCTATGAGCTTCCCAGCTATGAGTTCTTGGTCAGATTTGTATGCTGGATATAGCCTAGAAGTCCATGAGCTGATGAATGGACAATGATAATATGCCTATATGCAATGAAATTTATTCAGCTGTAAAGAAAAACAAAAGTGTGACTTTGCAGAAAAATAGATAAAACTGGAAAACATCCTACTAAGGGATATAATCCAGATCCAGAAAGATAAGTGTCACACGTTCTCACACATACATACCTACATGGATATTATCATTGAATCTTTAGATTCTGTGTTTAACTTGAAGCTCCTGTAGAATCCAGGAAACTAAAAAGAGACCACTGGTGGGGAGGGAAAAGAAAGATCTTAAGGGAGAAAGACAAAAGAACAAAGTGATATTGAAGGGAAAAGTAGAATAATGGGAAGAGAGGTTTCTGTGAGGAAAGGTATGGGCATTTGGGTAAGGGATAACTAGTACTAAAAATGTTTAAAAATAACTATGGAAAACACATGTATGAAGCCTGTGTAGTGGTGTGTGTGTGTGTGTGTGTTCAAATCAAAGAGTTTAATTGGAGTTACCCTACAATGATAAGACTAAGAAATAGAAACTGAGAACATACAGCAGGAACCCAAAGCAGCAGGTCCTCGTGCTGGAGGACAGGAAGACCAGGAGAGTTCTCTTTCCTGTTCTTTGTTACAACCTAATTGAACTCTTCTGTCTAAAGGCTATATGTACTTATGTAACCAATGCTAAGAGAAGGCACCTGGACACATGAGTGGGCCAATTGGTGTCCCCACCTCACCCAAGTCTCTTCCAGTAAATCCTCCATTAGCCCCTGATTAGCATCTCTCTGCCAAGCTATTTTCTGGATGTTTCCTGTTTACAAGGTTCCTCCTCATCTAGCTTTTGCCCTCTTACTCTCTTGCTCTTACTCAACACAGCTTCACTGCCATAAAATGAATATATGATAAACTTATCTCTAAAACACATCCTCAATGGCCCATAAATTTCACTCTTTGAATTCTCAAAACAAGAACCTGAATGCTACTGGCTACTGGCTTGGCATGGTTTTAGTGGCCATCAAGTTTCCAAGACCTTAAAAAGACCTAAAAAAGACTCGATTGTATGCAAAAATATCCCAGTATTTTTATCATCATGTAAACATCAACAACATGGTCAGGTAAATATCCAGAATACAAAGCCAAGTGAACACCAGCTTAGCAAAATGAGCACAAACTAGACACTATAATGACAACTGACAAAATAAGACCACAATTTACAGATTAAACTATTATGTCAGCGTTAAGTTTCCTTGTTAAGAAGATATATTGGTGTTATCCAATGACTTCTCTTGCTAAATGAACAATTGTAGATTTTATTTATGTAAAGAAAAAATCTGTATATGTTTTATCACAATAAAGACTATGTATTAAAATATATCATGCTGTTTCCTAACTTTAATACATACAATTGATCATATAAAATTATTAATAATTATTATTATGTAAAAATTAAAATAACTTTATAGAAAATTATGATCATTAAGACCGTATCCAACTGCTTTTTGGTTGGATCTAAGGTTCATTCCACAGAGAAAAGAACATGCTTACTATTGTTAGTCTAGCTACTAATCCACAATGAATTTAAGCCCTAAATTTTGCCCTCCTTTTTGAAATAATGTCAATTTCAATCACAATATGAACCCGTAAGTACATGTGGACATATCACATTCATAAGGCAAATGTGATTGAAGGAATTTCTGGCATTCCCTTTGTACCTGCAGCCTGTGTCTTCCGGGTGTCTGTGAGTCCCCACCCCTGTCACCCATGAACACACAGCTGCTTACTGAAGCCGTGTATCTTGTACACCTTCAATTTCATTCCCAGAAGAAAACAGCCCATATCTGCAGCTGCATGAGTGACAGGAGCTCTTCTTTCTGAGTATGACAGTTAATCCTGAACCAACTAGCTTCAGACAACCCGGAGAGTAATGAACTGGAGCAGGTCAGCGGAGGACCACATGATTTACATTCATTAAAACTAATTAAAACCACAGGCAGGAATTAAAAGCTGGAGGCCTTTATAATCAACAATTATTGGACCATACTACCAGCTACTTTTAACAACTTTTTAAAAAACTTTCCTTCCTAAGCAGTTAACTCTTTATAGCCCACATACTAGACCATAACTGCCTATCAGCATTTTCATCCTTCCAGGGAAGAATTACTATCGAAATAGGGTATCTGTCAATCATGGCATTTCTCTCTCATGAAAAACAGTGTAAACAGAGACAGGCTTTCTTTGTTATGATAAGCAGATCTTCCTCCATCCCTCATGCGTGTCCTAAACATTTCTTGGATACCTACTCTCTCATAAGCACAACGTGGTGTGCTTGTGGTCCGAGGACTATGTGAGAAACCACAGAGGAAGAGCATGACCTCCATGCCAGGGTCATCCACCAGCACTGTTCCACCCACCTTTGTGCTAAGGTTTCAAATAAAAGCCTCATTTCATCTCTAACCCAGCATTCCAATAGTCCTCAAGTGCAGTTGTTTGGCTTGATAGCAATGAATAGCATCCCTAATGACTGTTGCAACATCTATAAACTCCAAATGGTGCATTCCGGCACAAAAACTGAGTGAAACCATTGATCTGTTTTTGATTCAGCAACCAATGACTATAACTCTGCATCCTTTAAATAAACTTCAGCAGGTGGTATAAGAAGTATGGGACCCATAAGAGAGCAGTAGAAAGAGAGTTAAAGACCATGAGTAGATAGGTGTAGTGGCCTGAGCCAGTGATCGCAGCCTTCGGAAGCTCTCAAGACCAGCCTGGACAGCAGGACCTTCCCCTCTCTCAACCTCTCTCCATCTCTCTGCCTCTCTCTCTCTCTCTCTCTCTCTCTCTCTCTCTCTCTCTCTCTCTCTCTCTCTCTCTCTCTCTCAGCTAAATTAAATGTCAATATTTCAGATAAAATAAAGCATAGAACAAGAAAGACTCACTGTCACGGCTGACTAAACATTACCTAATTACCTGAACTAGGACGATACCAATAGACATGCTAACGTACAAGGGGAGAGCTCAGGCAGTCTCAACTCTACACAAAGAACTACAGGCAACTAAGGAATGGTGAGTGGGAGAAACCATCTTCCTAGGGAAGAGCACACCACGGGGAGATTCTATCCCAAAGTGTGAACCTTGAAAACATACATACATGCAAGCAACATTATGTGAACTGAGTGGAGTGTGTGTATGTGTGTGTGTGTGCGCGCGCGGGCGAGCGTTAGTGTGTGATCAACAGTTAAAGAAGAAAAGGTCATGTATTTGAAAGAGAGCAAAAGGAAATATATAAGGTGTTCTGGAGGGAGAAAGGGGGAGGGTGAAATGATATCATTATGCTATAATCCCCCAAAATAATAAAATTATTCAAAAAATTTAGACTACACATTGCATACTACAAATGAGAATTCATTACTTTATTCCAACCAAAACCAGAGTTGAGTTTCTTCCTTTCATTCAATTACTTTACTTATCTAAGTTGGCTGTCATTCTTCTCTTCATCTTATTTCTGTAAACCAGTGTCAAAATAGTGAAGGAAAGGCTTAGAGCAGTGCCTCCCAACCTTCCCGGTGCTGCGACCCTTTCACACAGTTCCTCCTTTTGTGCTGACACCCAGTCATAAAATCAATTTTGTTGCTACTTCATAACTTTCGTTTTGCTACTGTTGTGAACTGTAATATAAATATCTGTATTTCCTGGTGGTCATAGGTGACCCCTGGGAACTGCTATAATGTAAATATCTGTATTTTCTAGTGGTCGTAGGTGACCCCTGAGAACTGCAGTAATGTGAATATCTGTGTTTTCTGATGGTCATAGGTACCCCCTGAGAACTGCTGACCTAGGAAAACTAAGAGACTGATGTTCCTTAAATGCACTGCTGTGGTCTTCCAATTAGTCTAACCTCAACTAGTCATTCTGAACACAGAATGAAATTTAGTAATGAGAAAAACTGCATATTGTCCAAATAATTCTCTTACATATTTTCACCTCAAGTATAAAATCGGAAAAGAACTATTGCAGAATTATGCCAATTAGAAATCAGTTGGAGGGAAAGAGGAAAACAAAGAACTGAGTAGAAATTTCTGTGACTTTTAAGTGAGAGCCAGCGTCAGTTACTAACAATTTGAACCCCAAGTAAAATACTGCAGTCCCAGGAGAGTGTTCCAGCTCACGATGGCAGTGTTAACCTAGCACAGGAATAACTTGACATCATTGACAACAAGCAAAACAACTATCAAAAATTCTTAACTTCTTAGGAGAACTGAAGTTTGGCTAGGTTTAAATAACTTAGTAATTGCTAAGGATGCTGCACTCTAGGTCAGAGAATGACAACTCGGCCTCCCCTCTACCCGTCCTCCACATCTGTCCAAACAACACACAGGAGATCCAGTCCCTCTTCTCAGTGACAAGGTACCAGAAATGAAGAAGACACAGATAAGAAGGCGCACACCAGCAAGAAATGGAAGAGACAGTCATCTCCTCCTTCTGGCTTCGGGAATTCTAAACTTAGATGAAACGAGGCAGCACCAATTAATCACTGGATTTATTTTCTTTCTCGTCTTCCTTTCTTTCTTCTTTTGGACAGCATAAGTGTTATAAGGAACAAATGAGCATATCTTCCCACACTTAATTCAGTTCAGTAGAGTCCAGGATCTGCTGCTCTTGCTCACAGTCCTCCGTGGAAACATTTCAGGCGTTGCCACTTAGCATGTTCTCCCAGACTCTGGTCACCTCACCAACACTCCTCTTGTTCGGAGACACATTTTTGTTTTCTACCCAACCTTAAAAAGTGATGTTTCTGGGTGTCTCTGATATTTTAAGGGATGCCATGGTTGATGGAAACATTAGTCATTTTAATTTTTAAGAAACATTGTAGTCCAAAAAGTTCAACTGATACAAATCAGCACAAGAGCAATATGACAAGAAACAACTATTCTCTGGAAAATTTAAATTATCAAATTGTTACCAAGTAAAAGGTTCTTTTTGAGACTTTGTTTTTCGGGATCTTGGCAAGGGTAACAAAGCAAATTTCACCAAAGCAGCATCTTTGGTCATCACAGTTACATCTTCTTTGTGATGTTGCCCTTGACCAGAAACACACTAAGCCACCTCCGAGTCTGAAGTATTCAGCAAGTGATGGCAAGGGCAGAGCCGCCAAAAAGACACCTAATTTGCATGAAAACTATGGAAATGCTGTATTAACAGGTAGAGAGAGTTCTTGTCTGTGTTTTTACATGGACATATACAACAACAGAAATTCGAATAGAATAGAACCTGTCACTTGTTGGCAGAGTCACCCCAAAGGAACGGAGAGATGAGTAGTCATGCAATAATCAGGAAATTGTTTCAAAATCAGCTTATAAGTGATGCCAAGACAAAGTCATATACTCGTTAAAACATAGCATATTGAAGAAAGTAAAGTACCTTGGAAACCTTCATTAAAAGGTTCCTTTGAAAGGGAAATTGGATTCTAGGTGTTTTCATGGGAGGAACGAGATACAAGACAAGGAATGAGAGAGTAATGCTGACTGGGGTTGGGAAGAAAGAGATCATAGGGTGCTTTGGACCCCAGAGGGCTGTTCTTGTTCTTACGCTGTTGCAATGGTACAGACAAGCTAGAAATTTGGAGGAACACAGAAAATAATTGGCCCTGATGCTCATAATGCTGCGTCAAGCATTTAATTCAATTCAGGACTGAAATTGACTCTCTCTCTTTCAATAGACAAAGGAGCGAATAGATGGTATTTTTAAAACAGAGAAAAGAAAAACTGTCAGATCATTTCCTGACTTCAGCACTGTTGCTTGTTGCTAAATTAACAGAACATTTCATACGTGAACAAATTATCAAGTCCTTAAATATAATTATGGTATATTTTAAAATATCAGTTCTAATTATATTTTTCTTTGACGAAGTAATTATACTTCAAGAAGCTGTGATCAGAACAATGTTTTTGCTGCTGGATCTTGGAGCAGAAGGTAGGAAAGGTGCTTCCGACTGACTTGCAAAGAGCAAGCTGAACTTCCCACGACCTTTGTGCCCAACGTTATGAAAGAAGGGCTTAAAAATAGACTCCCAAACACAAACTCTAATCTTCTTTCAAGTCACTCATTGATTTGTAATTGAATGTTCTTTAGGACAATGGCGGTCACGTACTGTAGACTGCTTTTCCCTCCATGGGTTTGTTTTCTGTGTATTTAAAATCACAGAGTTCTGCCAAGAGTGTTTTTGCTATTAGTCCAAAACAAATGAAGTGAACCTGAGGTTTCTTTTTCCCAGAGGAAGCAAAACAGTGGCCTCAACTGGTATTCTTGGCTTTGAATTTTCTAACAATTTGTCTTCCCAGGAGTCTACAACTACAGTTTTCTTTCTGAGGTCTCCAGCCCTTTCCACTTTCCCTCCCCTACCCCAACTTGTATATTAATGAGTAAATATTTCGCTGCTCACTTGTATGGATTCATTTCTTGTCTCTCTGCCCTGAAACTGTCCTCTTGGGATCCTATCTGAATTGCTTACAAAACCTTTTCCCACAAGATTTAGCAGCAGCCAACAGCTACTGAGTCTTAACGCGCCTCCACTTTACACTTCTGTTAGTTTCTCATTCCCCGTGAGGGGAAACTGTCTATAAAATGCAAATACACAATGAATAAACCAAAGCACATAGACGAACTAGTGAATTCACCAATGTAGACTTTCCCCCCTCTATATTTAGGAAATTTTTAAATGAAGTTCATTCAGAGCTTGGGTGGGGAGGGAGACAACATGAATAATCTGTGACTTTAGAATCAGGAAGGTAGTTATGGAGAACGGTAGAAGGAACAAGGTGCACATTGGTAGGAAAAGGGTAGGAGAGTGGAGGTAAGACACAGCCTCTCTCCCCTCCAAAGATGCAATCTGCAAGGCTATATTTATATGCATGTCTCACTGAGAAAGACAGGGAAGTATTGAGCATGCCAAGATCCGAAACACTTTGGCACTTGTAGGTGGATCTAGATCATCGAATAAGCCTCAGCAGGTGCTCCCAGGTTTAGATGTTGTCTGTGGAAGACAGAAAAGATCTGAGGCTGACACAAACCTGCAAGAGGAGATAGAGGAGGGGTTACGTACCGAGCTCAGAACTTTTATCCCCCACCAATAGCAAATTGCTGGCCAGTATATCAATGATTCATAAATAATATCAAGATTCCTGACCAAATCATCCCCAGCCCTGCTCCACTGGAGACTACAATGGAAATGAGCGCTGAGCAGGGACAGGAGGGAAGCATCTTAACACTGCTGTGGTGTCACAGGAAATGAGCACTAAGATGTAGACATGGCCCTCTTGCTGTACGGTTCTTGATCATCTTAAGCAAATGAGTCATCTCATTTTTAAAGACTTCCATAACATCTAGAGGTTTTGCTGCCTTCTAAACGTCCAGAGGTACTTTGTGCACAGGAGGACAACTATGAATGGCCCTCTGATGAAAACGGCTACACAGTATGAACGGTGCCTCACAAGCCAAGCATGGCGAAGATAATGCTACAATTCAAAAGACATCTGACTTTTCTTCTCCTCTGATATTTCTGAAAGGTTGACATTCATGAGAACTAGAAAGAATCCCCATCATTCTTTTTTTTTTTTTTTTTTTTGGTTTTTCGAGACAGGGTTTCTCTGTGGTTTTGGAGCCTGTCCTGGAACTAGCTCTTGTAGACCAGGCTGGTCTCGAACTCACAGAGATCCACCTGCCTCTGCCTCCCGAGTGCTGGGATTAAAGGCGTGCGCCACCACCGCCCGGCTCCATCATTCATTTTTTAAGAGTCTAGCCAGGAAGAGCCTTGCGTGCACCTAATTGCATTCACTCTTCATTGCAAACCAAAGCTCTAAACCCCTGATTTACTGCATTGCTTTAGTGTGCTCTGTGAGTTGGACCTTCATCCAATAGTCAAATAACTAAGCCATATAATTTTTTCCTTATAGCTAGGCCTAGAAAGGAACAGTTTTCTCTTTATGAGTATCACAAGTATTAGATATAATAAGAAAAGTAAAGCGGATTTGGGGACTACATTTTATTTTCTACATATTCTGAGAATCCTAAAGTAAGTCTTGACTAATTAACTTTTCTTTCTTTTCATTTGCCCTCCAAAAAAAGTTATTGACAGGGAAGCAGATCAATTATGTAATTAAGAAACATTCAATGAGGCAGGTTCTAGGGATACCAGGCCATCCTAAAGTCATAAATCAGAATCCACGTAAGCATCCTGGAATCAGCAAACGTCTCCAGGGAACAGTGCAGCAAATGGAAACTTTGATGCATTAACCAAAGGATTGAGGATCCTTCTAAACAGGCATAGAGTATAGCATTTTTTTCTAGGGTCCCCACATACGCATTACAAAGTATGGTGCCTGATATAGTCTCTCTGCCTAAACTGTCTGTCCTTAGAAATCCCCAGACGCCTTGCCTATCACCTGTGCTCCTTGGGATTTCTCTCTTACTGGAACTCCTGCAGTAGCTAGGAACTCATTCTTCTCTGGAAGCTCAGAGAATAGCCATAGAATCTTCTCAATTATTCTATAAATTCCTGGCTTGCTCTCTCCAACTCACTATTACAGGTGCCTGTTTTCACGCTCCTTGGAAGTGCTCGCAGAGTGTGGACCCAGCAGTCATAGCTGAGTAGCTGCTTCTGAAATAATGAATGTAGCAGGACAAAGGATCCACTTGTCTCTCTAAATCTTCTAGCCATCTGACAGAAAAATCACCACCAGCCCTCGATGCTCTGAAAAGTCTTTTCCCCCACACTTCAGTGTGCCTTCTACGTGTTTGTACTGTCCACCTCGACAGTGTTGCTGGTCGACACCTTTCATTTGCTCTCCTTTCACGTCTATATGCATGTGATAGTTCTTGTGGCAGGGAAGTATCCATTGGACTCTTTGTTTGCTTAAAACATGACCAAATGTCAGTAAAATCATGTTTCTACCTTAAAACTTCTTTCTTAAGATTTTGCCGCTGCTGGTACCATCACATAACTGGAAAAAAATGGGGAGGTGGAAGGAACGAAAGAAGGAAAGAAAAGATCTGAAGCATTTTTCTTAGAGAGCTATGAACAAAGGTCTGCTGAGTCCAGATGGGAACAACAACAAACCAAAACAAGGAGACCACCCAAGTCCATTTTGGTAAAACAGTGAGTGTTGGGGCTACTTACAAGGATATGGGTGAGGGGTTACTAGCAGGAGCAGGCATGATTCAAGAACAGCTCCCCCTCAAACCCTCACTCTAGCTCACAAAAGATGGAGCTATTGTGGTCACTGCACAACTTTCAGGTACTTCAATAGGTCAGAAAGTCTCTTCCCGGCAGCTCAGTTGGGCTGAGATTTTTCTAAGCAACTACTTAGCTGGTCTGGGTATCTTTGGACAGTCCTTGTTGCTTGTCTAAGGTTGGGGAGGTAGGGCCTAGTAAATCTATTTGGATTCAGGATCTTCCTGCAACCTCAGTTACTTCCTGCAAACTCAGTACCTATACTGAGTACTAAGTAGTAAAGAGCTTTTCTTTAGAAACTCCTGAGTCTTCAGAGATTCCCTGCAAGATGGAATATATAACTTAGAGGAAATTATTATGTAATTGGAGAGGGGAGAGAGACAGATTAAAAGAGGAAGAGAAAGGAAAGTAGACAGAGACAGGGGAATGAAATTGAGTCCTACTGTGATCTGCTCAAGTACTACAGATTATAATTTCTAAAATTGAGAAAAAGATGACTTTCTATTTTGAACCAAGTTGTATGAGGTTTCTGTTTTTTACTGTGGTTTTCACCTTCATGTAACATTTTGCCCATCCAAAGGATTATAGTGTTGGTATCTATTCTCAACAATAGAACAGTAATTAATAAGACTGTAGACGAGTTTGATAAAATATCACATGTGTATGTTATGTTCACTATTTTAAGCAACACGTCTATAAGCTAGTAGCAACTTGCTTTGTGGGTACTGAAAGATGCAGAGGGAGCAAAGGAGGGGCTCTGTGTTTCTTCCTTATAGAGCTGTAGATCTACAACTATAAGAAGTTTCAATTAGTCAAAGCAAAACCTGAAATGTAAAATGGGTAAAGAAGTCCCAAAAGTCTATGATAGACTGTGTAGCCACATTCACATATGAAACAGAAAGCTACTGGTCACTTAGGACGGAAGGGAGAAGGGTAACATCATGTATCTCCATACCTGAGCGCATAAGACTGCCTTGTCCTGGAACAAAATGCTCTGTACGTAAAACAATCAAGAGTTTTGAAAACAAATTTACAAATCGAAAAGGAGGGCTGAGCTACTGCAAATTATGGACCACAGCGGTCATTGAGGATCTCTTTAAGACAACTCAGCTTTCCCTCTACATAAGGAAGGCCTCAAACAACAAAGTTTAATGGTGCCACATTTAAAGGTGATGTTAACTTCTATAATCGATTATTGTAATAGAACAACTTAGCCAGATGCCAGCTTTCAGGCTATTTAATGTTATCGTAATTCCTAATATTTATATAGAGTAAGATAAAACTTTTTGCTGTTTCTGACACTAAAGTAGAAATGAGTTTAATAAAAACAGGACATTAAATTTCATCAAAATTGTTCATCACTAATCTATTATACTGAAGCTCATTCATTCTAACATTCAGAGGAAAATGATAACCAGGCATGATCCAATGATACCTGTAATCCTAGCACTCCTGTAGAGGCAGGAGAGTTGCTACGAGTTGAAGGTCAATGTGGGCTACATAGAACGTTCCAGGTCTGTCAGGGCTATATCCTCTAAGGGAACAGGGGAAGGAAGAGAAAAGGATAGAGGAGAGGGGAGAAAGTATGGGAGACAGAGTTAAATAGTTTTATGTACGACATGATATATTAATATTTGTTATTAAATAGTTCTAAATATATGACATAACACATTAATATTCATTATTAGTAATAGCATAAACGTTTCTTTACAATGTTTTGTTAGTATTGACCTGTCAAAATTTTATAATAACAAGCTGAGTAACATTGCAAGGTTATTTTTAATATCTAGGCAACAATGCCTGGGGCCAAGAAAGTAGTCAAAATGCTACTCTAGTGTAATGAACAATGAAAGCCTTATTTCTCTTTACCAACCTGTGACAGATTTTATGAAACTGGTTTATGTCTCATCAAGTGTTATTCTTCAACATTGTAGATCAAGTGTTTCTTAAAAACGCAGGTAACAGGTATGAAGAGCAGGAAAAGCAAGGTCATTTATAAAACCAAACTCCAGAGCTTTTGGTAGTCTCCATATTTGCTAGGGTTGATCTTGCTTCCTAGGGAGAAAGGTTTATTTCTGTCTTCTGAGGATCTAAAATAAAATGGACATTTCTGTTAGTATGATACACATATTCTGTTTATGGTAAATGATTAGTAGGTCCAAATATTCCATATCATTTATGAATATTAATATTTTAAGTAAATATTAATGAGAAAAATACTGTAAAATAGGGAGAAGTCAGGACTTAGCGAGGAACTAGAAACCGTTCTGGCACAATACTTATCTAGAGTCAGATATAGTGCTGGGAATTGTTAGAAAGGCCTAAGGAGCAGGAATAATTCAAAACACAGTCAGAGAATTGTCGTGCTAAGTAACATTTCACCAGTGCTGGGCTGAGGATCACACCACAGGACATGGAACACGGAGACAGACAGCTCCCACCAGAGCTGGGATCTTCACAGCCCGCCCCACCTGATCATAGGTTTGCACCGTCAGCAAATTGTGCTGCATTTTTAAAGTCAAGGCCTGTGGCAGGTGACCCCGAGCTGCAGGAGTTCGACCATAAAGGGATTGTCAGCAGCAAAATCAACAATTCAAGTGGAGAGGCTTGCAGCCTTGGTAGTACAGGGGGGCTCTCTAGAGGAGGCTGAAACCAGTACATCTGCATCAGGTACGCAATCTATGGTCAGCTGCAATTCTTGAATGGCCAACGATTCTTTCTTCACGGTTGATCACAGGTCACGTGACACCAAGAGGTGAGGACATTATTCTGCGTCTACTGGCTGTGTGTGTATGTCTGTGCATAGGTTCAAATGAACTGGGAAAGATATTATCTATAGCTAGGGTTTCTTCTTTATTATTTGTTTTTTTTTTTTTTTTTAAAGTTTATTCTTTTTTTATTTATTTATTTTTTATTCATTTATTAAAGATTTCTGTCTCTTCCCCACCTCCGCCTCCCATTTCCCTCCCCCTCCCCCAATCAAGACCCCCTCCTTCAACAGCCCAAAGAGCAATCAGGGTTCCCTGCCCTGTGGGGAGTCCAAGGACCTCCCACCTCCATCCAGGTCTAGTAAGGTGAACATCCAAACTGCCTAGGCTCCCCCAAAGCCAGAATGTGCAGTAGGATCAAAAACCCATTGCCATTGTTCTTAAGTTCTCAGTAGTCCTCATTGTCCACTATGTTCAGCGAGTCCGGTTTTATCCCATGCTTTTTCAGTTTTGTTTTGAGAACATGAGTTTCTCTACAGCAAGGCTACTTTCAATTCTGTTGCCTCTGCCTTCCAAATGCTGAGGTTACAGATGTATGACAACTATATATTTAATTTGTTGTCTGTCAAGATTAAGAAAAAATAACAACACAAAAGAGCTTTGCTCAGTTATTAAACTATAATTTTATACACTATAATTTTATAATTTTAAAATATAAAATTTAAAAATAAACTATAATTTTATAATTTTAAACAATAATGCAATTGAATATAATGACAAAATAAGAGCTTCTGAGAAGAAAATACTGCCAGACCCCTCTCCTCACTATGGCTGAGGAAGAAGAGTGTTTATGAGTTTGCGTGTTAGGCTCGGAGAAAGCCAGCCTGACCACATGTCAGTTTTCCTGACCTAAGACAGTAATGTAACTCTTTTCCTAGTAAATTTTAAAGATTGTATTTTAATTATATTTACGTGCATCTATCTGGCAGTATGTATGTGCATGTGTAGTCCAGAGACAGTGTATCAGATCCTCCAGGAGACAGATTATAGGGGTTTGCAAGCCACCCAATAAGGGCGCTGGGGATTAAACTCAGGCTCTCTACAAATGCAGTATATACTCCTAAATACTGAGCCATCTCTCCAGCCCCCTGGTCTAGCTTGGAAGCGGGAGACTATGCTGCTACCATCTTATAGGTCTGTTTTGAAGGTGAAATAAAATCATGATCTATTTTAGGCTTTTCATTTCTTCAGTTGCGGGATACATATTGTATGTTTGTGTGTTAGGTTCTTGCTACTATAACTGAGTAGCTAAAATAACTTATATGGGAAAAAATTGCTTTATATCATGTCTCTGATGGTCCCAGGCTGTGATGTCATGACATTTGTCGCTGAGTGAGGCAGCATGCAATGGGAAGGAACATAGTAGCTTACCACTGCTTACCTCAAAAAACCAAGAGGCAAAGGCAAGAGTTGTGTGAGCTGAGACACTAAATATCCTTCAGTGGCACATCACAGATGGTTCAGGACCCTCCCACTAGATCTGACTACCTAAACGTTCTCCAAGTGCTACCTTGGGGACACAGGGACATATCCCAAATCATAGAAATTTTTAAAATTTGTAATAATGTCATTTTTTAAAACTCGATTACATCTTTGTAGAAGAATAATTACCAGTCCCAGGCAACCACAGTATCTATTTTCCAGTTTTCACTTCAGTTGAGGTCTGGGTTCTTTGTGTAATACAACTGAGTTTTTCATAGGACTTAATGTTCCTAAAATGATTTCAAACAAATCTCATTAGTCTGAAGGTTTGGAGGGAAAAAAGTAATTGTGCAAAAACTATTTTAAAGTGAAGTATTGCTGGTGTGTCTAGTTTATGAGTGTATAAGTGTAATATATTTACAAAGACTTCCAACTTCTTTTCAATGGGTACTTAATATCAGAGAATATAATCCATTAAGGAAAGAACATGAAGCTGGAGGTATCTAAAGACTAAGGAAACTTGAGTACTGGTTAATTTCCTTTATCACAGCCCTGGCAGTGTTCTAGAGAGGCATGAGCATGTCTCTGAAGGGCTGGCAGAAGGACACCGCATAGGGTTGATTTTAAGAGTGACAAATGCTTTTCATCAAATAGAATTAGTTTAAAAAATAGAACCTACAAATAATGCAGATCACCGACGTATACCCTGGATCAAAGGAAGGTGAGGGTGACCCTGATTCTCTGAAAGTCCTTAGGAATCCAATTGCAACTGATAAATCTTTAAAAGTTAATCAAGAGCACCTACCTACTGAGAGGGCATTTAAAGGAACAGGAGAAATGTAAAACTGAGGAAATACGATCCCATCCTCTGTCTTAGGAACGGTCTGGTACTGTAGCTGTCATAAATACACGGTAAATGAGTGAAGTTGAGAACAACATTCCCGCTGCCCTTTCGCCTACAGAACACAGGGCTCTATTGGAAGCGGTGGGCATGGAATATGCACAGAATCTCACCATTTACCACTTCCCACAAATCATAACTCATACCATAAAAATATGGATAAATTTTAGTTATATTCTTTTAAAAGCACATAGCACAATAATGTTTCCCCTTGTCCAATCCCTTCCAAATCTTCCCACCTTCCTAATCACTCCAATGTATGCTCTTTTCTTTCTCCCTCTTAAAAAAAATGAAAAACAAAAAAACATGCTGTAAATAGAGGGTGAGTTTTGAAAACCACTCAGATACATCTATGTGTTTAAATACTTGCCAATTCTGATTTAGTTTCCAAAGGGATTTTCTTTTAATCTTTCTCAATCAGCTCCTTTTTGTATGAGAATTTTGAAAACAAAAGACGCCATGATAACTTCTTGCTGGTTTGCTTTTCATTGCTCACCCTAAAAAAGCAAAGGAGCTTTCTACACACCTTGTGCTGCACCCCTGACTGTGTTACAGTGTTCCCATTGCACTTGAGGTCGTCTTCACAGTGACCACACAGACTTACATACATCTGCATCCTCTACATGGACTGTCCTTTGCATGTAGCATCTGGTTAATACTAAACTCAGGTATATTCTTTCCCACTCTGCATCCCTAAAGATCCAGACAGACAGGTTTAGTGGTAGATGACAGACGGATGGATGGATGATGGATGGATGATGGATGGATGGATGGATGGATGGATGGATGGATGGGACAGTTTAGAAAAATTAGCTTACTGGCTATTATGGTGCCTAAAAAATACTTTAATATAGAAAGGTTTTACATTTATTTATTATTTGTTAATTTATGGTGTGCTCCAGAAACAACTAGAAATTCAGATGAGGACAAAACTCCCATTGAAAAGAAAACTCTCAGGTGATCTGGTGTAGAAATCTTGGACACTTTGAGAAACAATGGATGAGAATGAAAACGTTCGGCTAATTAACTGACGGTTGTATTTTCTGAATGGAGACTCAGTTAAAGTGCAGTCACTAAGATCACAAGTTGGAGACTCTGGGTACATGATTTGGTCCAAGCCCAAAGGCCTAAGAACCTGGTGTAGAGAATAGAGGTAGAGAATAAATCAACAACTATAGAATCTGGAAATCTAATGTCCATATGGAAGAAGGAAAAGCCTTTAGGGAGGAGGGAGGTCTAGTTTGCCCAGTTCACCTCTGCACTGCTTTTGGTCCATCTAGGCCACCAGCTTACTATACGATTGAGATGGATCGCCCAACCTAGTCTTCCAGACTCAGAACAGTCTGCTCTGGACCGCCTGACTCACACTTCTAAAATCAATGCTTTACCAGCATTCATTGCTGCAGTGGGCTGACACCTAAAATTTGGCATCCCATAGTCCTTGCTTCTTCCCGTTTCCTCTTCCTCCTCTTCATATGGAGTTAAGTCAAAGTACATAATTCTTTCAAATCCTAGACATATTTCTACT
The DNA here is from genome assembly GCA_902806775.1 of Microtus agrestis. Lineage (NCBI taxonomy): Eukaryota > Metazoa > Chordata > Mammalia > Rodentia > Cricetidae > Microtus > Microtus agrestis. The sequence goes on along the minus strand of CADCXT010002815.1, from coordinate 889,416 downwards.
TTGAAAAAAAGTGCACAAGTTTCCAATTCTGTAACTAATATTTGTAGTGTATGGAAACAAATTCATGTCTAAAATGGCTAGGCTTTATTAAACACACACATGCTATCACAATAATCTGAAAGGCTGAGTGGTATTCAGATCCTCACTCTATGTTTGAGAAAACTGTCATTAGCTTATAAAGTTAAGAAGTTTGCTTTAAGCCTCAAAATCAGGACACAGAAGAAGCATCATAGGTGACCAAGGTCATTCTCTCGGCCATTAAACTGTTCTGCCTCCCCACAGATACAAGACACGGGCGTCCAAGGAATGCCTGACCCAGGGCTTCATTAACACTGAGGTGATCATCATGGTTTTATCTCCTCTTAACTTATTACTTACAAGGTTGTTTAAGCCCTTTAAAATATTAAATATTTAATTAGTCCCATTACAGCATTTCCCTGAGGCAAATAGTTAGCCCATATAATTGTTATGTTGGTTAAAAAGAAGAACAAAGGGAAGCTTAGGCATAAATTAACAATAATAAAGCAGGCCATTACATTTCATGCCTGGACATTAACACGGATAACTCCCTTCCAATAAACTGTAAAGGTGATTATTAAAATCACTTTTTATAGATGACCTTACTGTTCACACTTTAACTGGGTCTCCACTCGGCCAAAATGGCCAGTCAATTCATTAAAGTTAAGATGATCATTCCCAAATGTTCATCAGAGAATGGCCTAAGGTTTTCTCTCAAACGGAGACTTTTGTCCTCGTGATTCATGGTTCCACTTTCTTAACAAACCTTTGGAGATGCTTCCAAATCCTTAGGAATGAGATCTTGTTTGTAACGATACACAAAGAGCATAGTTTTGGAATATTATTTTAACTAGGTAAAGATGTGCTACATTTGTTTATGCTGTGGAATATTACCTTAACTGTGTAAAGGTGTGCTACACTGGTTTACACTGCATTTGTTTAATTATGCAGAGATGAGTTGAACAATGTAAGGATGTGTTGCATTTGTTATACCTTGCCTGCCTAAGGCACCTGATTGGTCCAATAAAGAGCTGAATGGCCAATAGCTAGACAGAGAAAGGATAGGTGGGGTTGGCAGACAGAGAGAAAAAGAGAGACAGGGGACATGCCCTGGGCCAGCCAGGCAGCCACCAGCCAGCCAAACATGAGAAGCAATGAAAGTAAGATATACAAAAGAAGAAAGGTAAAACACCCCAGGGCAAAAGCTAGATAAAGAGAAACAGGTTAATTCCAATTTTAAAAGCTACATAGAAATGAGTCTTAGCTAGTCTGAGCATTCAAAACTAATAAGTTCCCGTGTCATGGTTTGGGCAGTGGCCCAAAAGAAAAAGCCAGATACAGAGCATTATTTTCTAAAATAATGGATGGGAATTTATTTTCATACCAGTTTGAAAACACCTTCAGAGTTGGTCCTGCTTTATTCTATAAACAAGCATCTACTCTTAGGGCGGAGAAGCCACAGTGAGCCTGGGCGTTGTCACTGTTTGAGGTCAAATGACCTTAATGTAGCTGGCTGAAATTGTACTCTTTAACACTGCTTCCGGTTCGTGTGTGTCTATCCTCTTTAAGAACCTTCAGCAATTCTAGATTAAAGACTAAAAGCTGCTTTAGTTTTAAAACAGACTTGAACCCACACTGGTGTCCTCCATTATGTAACGAAGAGGTTTTTTTTTTTTTTCAGCCATGAGAGGAGAAAAATGCTTCTCAGCAGAATATCATATTGCTGCCAGCATGCCTGGTCCCTCAGGCTCCTCCAGCCAAAAACAGAGCTTTTTATCAGCTCAGATTACATACTTATGGGAAAATCCGAACTCATGGCTTTAGCACTAACTCCCTCTCAGATATATCTAAGGTACCCAGGAGGCTCATCTACGATCAATTTGAACACAACTGTGACACTCTTGTCACTGAGTTCTGGTATTTGATTGTTAATGTATACACTACAGTCCATTGTTTTCAGTTCCCCCAAAAGTGTTTCACAAGATCTAACTTCGAAATGATGACCTTAGCATTTATTAAATGCAAACAAAGTCATACTTAATGGTTGTTGTTTGAAACAAAATTACTGTGATACCTTAAGAATTTTCAAAGAGATTCTTAATGTTTTTCCTTATATTTAGTAGCAGAAAACTACACTCCTGTCTCAATGAACATAAACCATCCCAGTCACCAGCTTTGAAAAGCAGGATGCTTCTTCCATTACCCTGCTTGACTTCATGGCCCAAAAGATGAGAATTCAGTTCAGTCTTCAAACACAGCAACCGATTCATTTCATACACATGATACAAGCGAGTTTTACCTTCCTAAATTTGCTGCTGGAATTTCTCTTTTATCTTGCCTCTTTTAACTGATCATTATCACTAGAAGTAGCTTCTAATGTTTGCAAGACATAAACCAAGAAGGCTAAGAAAAAAATCAGGCTTAAGCAAGGAAAAGAAAGTCTGGAGGGGGACGTGACAAGATAACCTGGATAGACGGTGAGGAAAAGCAATTAGGACAGAATCAGTTTTCCTTAGCTTATGACCACAAGGCCGTTTTAACTGACAATAATACCACCAAAACATATCACTAATAAACTACACAGGCATGAGCATAATACATGGCCCTTGTGAAACAGGCTTAAGACCACATGTGGAAGCAATTGACAGATACTTTAATAAGGAAAAATCATAAAATCCCAGAGACTAACAAGCTTTGCCCATGGAATCTTTGCAATGCCTTCTGCTTAATCATCTAAAACTATTTTTAAGAATCACACTTATAGTCTGAATCTTTCATGTAAATGCAAATCACCTGGAAGTTACCTTTAAATGCGTTTTTCCTTTGGATCCCATAGTATTGAGACATAGAGTCTTTTAATGTGCTGAAGGCCTGAGGCAGTTGAAGTTGCAGTGTTGAGCAAACCCTGAGAGATAATAAAGACTTAGTTAAATCTGGGCCTTTGTCACTTCAAAGTGTATGCCATTGACCATGCGCCTTACACATCACTTACCTCATTCCTGCAGCAAAATGGGACATGAAAAATGTGAACATCATCAAAGACCCTTAGTAAATATTCTTTATTTGGCTATGCTTTGTTTATTTTTATTTAGAAGAATTTCTATCAATGTGAATTAACACCAATGGGATAGTGTATGTTATTGCAACCCATGTATAAAATGTACACTGATAAAATCAGGGTGATTTAACATTCCGTGTTTGAGATCTTCAAACTCTTGCTCTAGAACATCCCACATTATGTATAACTATAGCCTCTGGTGTAGGTTTTTGTGAAGTCCAGCTGCCCTGTCCACAGTCCTATGAAACACTGTAGTTTCCTCTTGTAACCTGTTTGTATACCTGTGATACCATTTCTCTTTACTGAGGTTTATTGAGAATCAGAAATTTTGTCTTTGTCATGAAAGACATAACCTTAAGGTTACAACACTAATAAAAGCTCTGAGTCTATTGAAAAATTTTACATTTGAAAGCTTAGTGTTAATGCTTACATGTCATGGTGGGTATGTGTATGATCAAATAAAGCTGCACTCATTTCATGTCCCCCTAACTAAACCACTGGATAACAAAATCCTGGGATAGTATTCTAATTTTAACCTAATAAGCATCTCAGAATAAGGTAAATGTTCAAGGTCTGAGAAGTCATTAAGAAAGGACTCCATATTTAAAAGGGGAGGGGATGTAGCAGAAGCAAGAAGCCAAAGAAAAAACTCAAAGCCATGGTTACTTGATGTGATTTACATACAAATCCTCGCCTGCACCTTCTCTAGGGGCTGAGAGGAGAAAATAAGCTCAAAACAAGGCTGTTCGCTTGCAGCTCCATAGGACGAAGCGAAGAGTGAACCAGTAAACACACAAGAACTCGCAGAGCTGTGCTAACGTGGATGACTTAATTAAGTACGGTGTTACGAATCCCAAGAAGGACATTGTCCTAAAAGAGTTTCTAACAACACTCATGACAGTTTCTTGTGGGTTTTTCATTTGAGTTTTGACACGAGGCTATTTTCAGGTTTCAAAAAAAAAAAAAAGTTCTTTCCATTTTGAAAAATATCAAACTCTAACATGAAATATCCAGAAGCCTCGGAGAGTTTCCGTCTAATAAGCAGAAATGGTGTTTTGCTATGCCTAAAGGACGATGAAATCTTTGGAGCCGCAGAGCCAGAAGCAGAGGCCTCGGGAGACTACTAACACTTTAACATTTCCCGTTCACATGAGCATGTTAATCCCACTCTCTGAAGAGAACCGCCAAAATGGCATTCATTAAGATTAAAACCATATTACTATAGAATGGGAAATTTATATGCATGCTTCCTATAAAATGCAAATAGTACCAGAGAATGGGTCTCTACTGAATTCTCGCTGTACCTATTCCTTGGCAGTGTTAAATCACACTGGTGAAGTTCTTTCACAAAGGCAGTATAAAATTATGAAGGAGCAGGCGCTTGCTGCTCAGCTGCCAAGGTGGCCCCACAGGTTGTTGACAACCTCCGCACACTTCAGAACATGTGGACCAAGAGCTGGGCTCAGGCGACGGAAGTGGCGGGAGGCAGTTCGGAATTCAGAGCATGGAAATACTGAGAAGGCTCCTGCAAAGCCTGTCTTCTAGCTGAGGTCTCCTCGTCCTTGTTCCAGGCATTGGACTTGGTTAAGTTCCATGAATGTGATTGGCATCGGCCTTTCCCCAGGACTAAGAGGAAAGAAACGATACAGTTTAAAAAAAAGTTTAAAGAATTGCACCATTACATTTTTCCACTATATTTTCAAACAATTATTTTAATGGGTTATAAATAAAACATTATGTAATAAAATTAATGTTTTCTCTTGTACTATCAAAATACTTCTGTCCACCAAACATGTAGGGTTTTTTTTTTCATAATCAGCAATTCTCCAAACTGTTGGGTACCAGTTCAGTGACCTTCAGCTCAATTCAACCCTGACACGATCTACAGAGAGCTGCCTGGCATCACGTCCCACAGTCTAAGGGCTCAGTCCCACAAGGCTGCTCCATTTCAGATACCAATTATAAGGCCAGGCTCCTGAGACTTCTTACCTTCAGCTACAAATCAAAGGGACAAGAAAAACAGCTTCCACCCATGGTGCATCTTTAGCTGAGCTATTCACAGATAGATATGGCTGAAAAGAAGGAGAAAAATAAGTCATATTTAATTACATACAAAAGTCATATTAATCTCATAAAATCTAAGGCTTAAAAAAGACAGGTTATTGATGCTTCTAAGGCAACCTGAACTAGAAAAGCACATAGAATCTTAGCTCTCTAGAGCAGTAGTGACAGTTATTCAGAGAAGGGTGAATAAAAGATGGTCTGTAATACAGATAAAAGGTCCATCTCAGAGAAGCCTTGGGAAGAGAAAGTGCCAGTCTGCTTGGCAGCAGTGGTCAAACTCCAGTTTGCTTTGCTGTGGTCTTAAGTTAATCTTCATTAGTTGTTCAACATTCCAAGGTGGATTCCTAACAATTGGCTTCCTTTTCCAGGACCTCAGAAAGCCTTTGACTCCATTGCTGAAAACTGACCCCAAAGTGGTCATAGTTCTGAGTAGTGAACACTAAAATGTCGTATTTTAGAAAGTCATTTTCTGAATGTCTCAAAAAAAAGCAAGGGTTGTCCCATGAGTCTCTTCCCAGGTTCACCAATTGGATGGGTTGATAAAACCCAAGAACACACTTGTTTATGATCATATGTAAGGGGTAAAACACAGGATGGAAATGAGCTATCAGATAATTGTGCACACCAGCAAGGCCCTAAGAGTCCCTGCATGGTAATTCCTTGTCCTCTGGGGAAAGCTTTGAAGACTACTACATAGTTATGATCAATCATTAACTTAGCTTTTAGTCTCTCTCTCTGGAGAATAGAGGAGAGAATGAAAGTTTTGCACTTGCAATCATGGTTTAGACTTTCTGGTGGCCAGCCACTATCTACTGAACTAACTAGAAGACCTTCTGATCATCCAGGAGATTCCAGGTAACTTAAGAGCTCAAGTCAGTAACCAAGGACAAAGCAGAATAAACATAAACTTCTTAAATCACAACATCATAACTGTAACCTCCTAGTTAATAACAGTTAGTTAATAGTTTGTCTAAGGGAATTAAAGGAGAACTAGTAAGAAAGACTATAAGTTTGAAAAGTAGTAAAGTTTGAGAAGAAAGTAAAGAACAGCAGCAATAGCTGAGGTTTACATGGTGTTTTAACATGTTTTACAGAGATGCCTCATAAGTAAAATTTGCAGTGACCCAATTTTACAATGAGAAAACTGGGACATAAAGCATCTCAAAAGAATCCATGAGGCCCCACAATGCAGTCTAACTAAAGTTGGTTTGGCTGCCAGGACACTTCTCTTAGACGTTACACTCTACTCCCTTTCATTTACTGAAGTGTTATCTTGTGTCTGTTTCAATCCACTGCCCAAAACAAATATGTAAAATGAATGAAATATTTATGCATGCTCTCTTTAATCTTAGTCTTCTAAACAGGAGATCCTGGAGGGGAGGAGCTGGTTTATTCATATTATGATAATCCAAAACATTTAGCATGATACCAGACACATAGGAAAGGTACTCAACAGTTTTTGATGAATTCAAAAATAATTGACTAGATTTTCAGACTCTACAACAAAATGAGTAATAAATAGAGTTACATTTAACCTTCTGCTACAAAGAGAAGTTTCCTTGATAAGGCACAAATACCACACTTATCTGTGAGTGTATATAAGTACAAATGTTTACAGACTGTTGTTAGGGTTTGTGCTGCTTTAGTAAATTAGAGGTTGTAGATTCTCCTCCAGTAGCCATAACTTCACTAGCACTGCGTAGTTAGTTAAGTTTCCAGCATCAGGCATGGTCTCTCTCTTAGTGAGGGGTTCTTAAGTTCAATTAGAGAGCTGTTGTTACTGTCAAGATACGCATGCCATTGCTGCTTCCTCAGGGTTACGTGCCATGTTGGTGACTGATGTAGTTCAAAGGCATCATAGCTGGGTAGAATATGTTGCCTGCCTCCCTCCTTTGGACTCTTGAATGCAACTTTTTGGAGATCACTGCAGAAAATCATAAACAGTCAAATGAAGGATTGTGGAACTTAGCCCCACTGGATAAAATGCAGAACATTCTAGCATTTAAGGCTCGGGGAACACTATAAAATAGAGGCCAGGATGATTGTAAGAGGATCAGGGAGTTTTCTATAAGATTGTGTGTAAATCAGGCTGTCATTGAACTCACTGAGATCCTCCTGCCTCTGTCTCCCTCCCAAGTGCTGGGATTAAAGGCAAGCGCCAAAGCAATAGCCATTTGTTTGGGGCTAACCTGTGTGGCCAACCACACACTTTGGTCAGGTTGATTGTGTGCCTGCTTGGAGTTAGGAAGAAAGTAGCTGAGAATATGCCTGCTGCTCAGCACCCTTGCCTAGGCAAGCAGCGGGATCAAGTCTGCTAGGCATGCATAGGGAGGAAAGCATGACAGATTCCTGCCATCATACATGGAGACATTATCAGGCAGCACAGCACACTACATGGAGATATACAGAAATATATTTCAGTTAGATAATAATCTTGAACATTTCAAAGACCTACAGAATATGGTATTTAGAATGTTTTAAGAACTTTGACTTTTCTCAACAGTGAGATATGTATGCTACTGGCAGCACCAATTACTTCAGAGAGGTTGACGGGCATTGAAGAAACTTATTACGGAATTTGCCTTCAATATGACAAGGCTAGCCATTTGGGCAAGCAACTGCTCTTGCCTGGACTGCTTGATGGTATGCTGTATGAACTGAGCACACAGGACCCATAGAAAAGTGACTGCTGAACTTTTCAAAAGACAAAATAGCCCTTCAAAGTTCCTGCTTCACAGAAAAAAAAATTGCCAGACATTCTGTAGGGCACAGAAGAAAGCAACTGACAAACTTTGCCAGTACAAGGCAAAACAGATCTTTAAACTTTCTGATTCACTGAAAAGTCAGCCAGATATTAGGGGCCTATAGGCTGAAGCTGGATGCCCCAACATTACAGAACTATGGGTGACTGTTGAGGAAGCAAGATATCTCTGTCAATTCTAGAACTTTGGAAGTTGTTTACAATGCACTTCCTGTTTACTTAGGTAATACCATATCTTTTTGGAGTCTTTGATGAGTTGAAGACAGATAGTTATAATTTTTCTTACTTATGATAAAAGATAAATTAGATACCAAACTTTAGACTCACAAAGACAAGATATATGATAGATAATTTTTCTTAATTTGCCAAATATAAATGGACTAAATACTGTGAACTATAATTCTTGCCTGATAACTGCTTTGTATATGTAATTTTACTATGTTAAAGTTAAAACCTTTGTTTTTAATTAGACAGAAAGGAGGAGATGATGTAGGATGTCCTTCTGTATATGTGTTGTTTTTATTGGTTAACAAGTAAAGCTGTTTTGGCCTATGACAGGACAGAATATGGCCAGGTTGAAAGAGATATATAGAGAGAGTAGGCAGAGTTAAAGAGATGCCATGTAGCTGCCAAAGGAGACAGATGCCACCAGAAACTTTCCCATAAGCCACAGCCACATGGCAATACACAGATTAATAGAAATGATTCATTCAAGATGTAAGAGCTAGCTAGAAAAATGCCTGAGTCATTGGCTGAACAGTGTTGTAATTAATTGAATTTCTGTATGATTATTTGGGTCTGAGCAGTCGGGAAACAAAAAAGCAGTCTCCATTTACAGTTGTGATTCCTAGTAATGTTCCAGAAGCCACACACATAAAGTCTCACAAGTATGACTGCCCAAATGGAGCTGAACAAGGATGACACCAAAAAAGACATGCCAAACTGGATGGAGAAAAGTCCCCTAGGCCTTACCCCTACACACACACACACAAAAAAAAAAAAAAACTATAGGCAACTGGGTATAGCTTGGAATAGGGAAGAAGGTTATCTTTCCTAGGAAAGAGCATACCAACTGGTTGTCCAAGGCCAAATGGCCTTCCCTGAAAACATGCATACAAGTAATATTGTATGGACCAAACACATTAAATTTAAGAATATATGTGTGTGTATGTACATATATATACATGTACATGAAATAACAGTGAAAAAGAGGCTATAAATTTAAAGGTGAGAAGGTCAATGTATCTTGGAGGGATAAGGAGAAATATTGTAATTATAATCTCAAAGGAAAAAAAGAAGAAGAAAGGGGAAGAGGAAGAAGAAGGAGGAAAAGAGGAGGAAGAAGAATCCATTATTTCTATAATGGTAGGCTCTTGGAGATAAGCTGTTATAGAAAACATGATAATGTTATCATTTCCATCAAAATGAAGACAACTAAAGACATATGCATAACAAAGTTGAATACAAATTAGGCATGTGGCTCTACATCTCACAGCTGCTCAATAAAACATTCATGGGCAGAGGAAATGCTTTCGGCTGGGTATATGTAGTGGGAGCTGCGGGCCTGCTTTTCATCCCGCCCAGCTCCCGCATGGCTGGCTTTACACCAGAAATAACAACACACAAACTGTATTCATTTAAACACTGCTTGGCCCATTAGCTCTAGCCCTTACTGGCTAATTCTGATATCCCCATCAACCCATCTCTAATAAACTGTGTAGCACCGGTCTTACCGGGAAAGATTCAGCATGTCTGACCTGGCGGCTTGCTTCATCATGTCTGCCTAAGAGAGTGAAGCATGGCCTCTGAGCTCACTTCCTCTTCCTCCCAGCATTCTGTTCTGTTTACTCCTCCCACCTATGTTTTAACCTATGAGGCCAAGCAGTTTCTTTAATACTTAACCAATGACCTTCCTCCATCATTTCCCCTTTTTCTGTTTAAACAAAAAAAAAGGAAGGCTTCTTACGTAAGCAAACGGGGGAGGTGTTGCGGGAGGTCCTTCTGCTCCTCCACCCAATAGCCGCTGAGATACCAGCCCATTGGGGCATGGTCTCTCTCCCTTTAAAAAAGCGGCTACTTCCCTTCTCGCTCTTTTTGCTTCCTGCTCTGGTTCCGGCGACTAGACTCCCTTCCTGATTGCGCAGAGGGCTGTTGTCTGGGATGGTGATCTGTAAGCTTTTTCCCCTTTAAATAAATACCACCCTATTAATCATAATTCCAAACTGGTGTGGGATAGTTTATGACTTACACCTTCAGACATAGCTAAAAGCACTCTGCCCTATAGATAATCTTCACTGGAGTCTCTTTATTTCCCCTTTAAATCAGTCATTGTTATAAGGTATCATAATATGTCTTGCTATAGAACACAATGCTCTGATCAGTTGTCAATATGTAAATGAAAAAAATCACCAGTTTTATCTATAGCATCCAGTAGCCATTGAACTATGTTAGCTTACTTGAGAAAACACCACAGCAGCTGGTAGAGTCTGTTACTGAGAAACCCAAACATTTAGAATCACCCTACAAATACAGTGAGTGAGATGTATGTAGATATCCCAAATGACCACAATGAAATTGGAAAGAGTCTGTGTGAGATACAGCATACGTTTATGTAACAAATGCCCTTCCTTAGTAAGCACACAATCATCTCTAAAGGTCAGCACATATGTAGGCTAGTGCTGATCTGTAGCATTCATGCTCAAAACTTCTCCATTAGCTGAGGCACCATGGGAGGGTGACACTTCCTTAGCTCCTGAATCAAGATATGACCATATGATTTTTCGTCACCAATGAACTGTTACTAGGCATCATTTGTGCAGATTCTAGGTAAAAGCATTAATGAGCAATGGGGAATTTTCCCTTCTTTTTTTACGTTGCCACACCAACTAGAGAAGCCATCTGTTCTAAAGAGTGTGGCTCCAGGTGGATTCTACCTGGACTGCCAAGTTGTCCACCCGGAGATAACTCTGGTTGCAAGAGTCATGCACATGCATATTAGACTCTAAGAAGGCATAAACTTTTGCTTAATTGAACCACCGAACTCCTGTTACCACAGCACAGCCTTCTCACTATCCCAGCTGTTACACCCAAATAGACCATGCTCCATGAGCAGTGAATATCCCTGTCTCATTTATCAGCCCTGAGCTATAAAGCAAAATCTATGAGCAATATGGTGGTTTGTATTCTGCCAAATAGATTTGGCTAAATTGATGCATAAACTGCTCATTTTAGAATCTGTCGAATTGGTTATTTAGAAGTGTATAAATAGCCAAAAATGCTTTTAAAACCACTCCATTGCTTATAATGAGAAAAACTGCAATATTCTACAGAACCCTTTATATTGGTAAGTAGGCCTTCTTAACTGTTTATTTCTGCATACTATCAGTAAATTACAACAAAAAGTATATGATAAATATATATAAATATTTATAACGTATAAATGACACGTCAAAAGCTAATCAGAGTAAATTTTACTAACTTTTGAAATTCTTATGTCTCTATTACTTACATCTCAATCAATTTTGGAAGTTATATGTATTAATTCCAAGCACTACACTTATCTATGCCAGGGTTCTTAACCTCAATGCTATTAATTTTTCAGGCTTGCTTTTCATGAGAAAAAAAAGTGTTTGCTCATCACTGATTTCTACATGCCAGTTTCCAGGAGCAACTTTCAACTGTGTTTTTTTTTATTTAAAAAAATAGTCTTCAAATAATTACCAATGTCTCCTTGGAGAACTTGTCCGTGTTTGCTTTCTGTTCCTGTAATAAAGACCATGACCAAAATCAGCTTGATGGGGAAGAATTTATTTGGCTTTCATGTCCTCATCAGAGTCCATCATTTGGGGAAGCTGGGCAGGAACCCGAAGCAAAGGCCACGGAGGAACACTGCTTACTGGCCTGTTACTTGTGGCTGGCTCAGTTCATTGTCTTATACAACTCAGGGCCCACCTGCACAAAGGTGGTTCCACCTACAATGCGCTGGATCCTCCACCATCAATGACTAATCAAGAAAATGTCCCACAAGCTTTCCCACAGGCCAGTCTCTTGGCATTTTCTCAATTGAGGTTCCTTCTTCCAGATGACCAATTTGTGTCAAATTGACAAAAACTAACCAGGACAGAAGCTATGTCACAAAAATACCCTACTGAAAATTACTAATATACTCTAGTAGTCCTTAAAAAATAAAGTGTCAAAACTCAGGCTGGGAGTCAGCTATTTTGGTGAAATGCCTGTCACACAAGCATGGGATCGTAAATTTGATCCCCAGAAACTATGTGTTAAAAATAAAAATAAAAGTCAGGCATGGTGGTGTGTGCTTGTGATCCCAGCAATGGAAAGACAGAGACAGATGGGTCCCCGAGGCTTGTTGGTAGGCAAGCTTAGCCTGCTCAGTGAGTTCTGGTCAGTTACTTTCGTTCCTGTAATAAAGACCATGACCAAAATCAGCTTGATGGGGAAGAATTTATTTGGCTTTCATGTCCTCATCAGAGTCCATCATTTGGGGAAGCTGGGCAGGAACCCGAAGCAAAGGCCATGGAGGAACACTGCATGGAGGAACTCTCTCTGGGCCAATGAGAGACCCTTGTCTCAAAAACCAAAACCAAACCAAAACAAAACACAAACTAAAAACGAAACACCAAAGTGGAGACTTGGGAGATAGCTTAGTATGTAAATTGCTCGACCTGAGAACACCAGGAACTAATTTGGGACCCCCTCACTGGTGTGAATGCCCAGTGCCCTTCACAGTCCACCTGTAAGCCCAGCACTCAGGAAGGAGAGACAAGGGTACCTGAGGTGAGCTAGAGACCCTGCCTCAAAGGATATGGTAAAAAGTGGTTGAGGAGGACATTCAGTGTCAACACATGGTCTACACGCCCTACACACACACAGACACATACACTCACACATATGCAAGCAACATACATACACACATATCACATGTGAAAGTTGACTAATTAATTAATTAAAACAAGATAGATGGTTCCTGAGGAATAAAGTCCAAGGATGACCTCTGGGTGCACAGAGGTAATGTGTGCAGCCACACAGACATGCACTCATGTACAGACAGACATACACATAAACAAAATAAATGTCAAAATGTGAATTACAACCTTTGCCCATTGACTGCCTTCATGAGGGAACTGAAAATGGTACATAGTAGGAAAAATACACAATTGTTTTCAAAAATTAGAAAAGAAATTTTAAGACAAAGTAATTGCTGGTTGGCCCCATTTCCCTTACCATGTTCAAAAAGAAGTCTCTGAATTCATTCATTCAGCAGCTAGTGACTGAATAACTACTTCATCTGGGGCATTCACTGGAGCTCAGAGAGGCAGCACTGAGTCATGCAGACTACAGACTTTCAGGAGCACACGGCTTCTGGGGAGAAAGAGGTGAAGTGCTGTAGAAGCATCGTTACTGTCATGAAGAAACTGCAGGCTCTCCTTTCCACATAGCGTGAGGACTGTCTTGAAGCAGTGTTCAGTATGGCATCGCAGAGAAAAGATGCTTAACTGTGGTTAGCACTCAGGTCATGCTCTCCCCAACCACAATGCTGTTCTATACTCTAAGCAGCCTGAAACCTATTTATCATCAACCCAGTTTTAAAGATAGAAAATGATTAAACAGAGGTAATGTTCCTTGCCTCATGTAAACCGACTATAAACCAGGTCTGTGTGTCTGAGGACTAAGAAGGTTCACACATCTACCTGGTGTGACCCAGACAGAGGAAAGAGAAGCTGTGGCTCTATTTGCCTAAGCAGAAGACTGACCTTCCATGCTGAAGACAGAATATGAAATCTATCTCATTATAAATTTATGGTAGTTTCCTAGTTAACACAACCTCCTTAAACCCTTCCTTGGGAGATGATTGACTATATTATTTATGAATTAATTAATTACAAGTGGGAGTTAAACAGCAGAGTGGTCTAGTACCGAACTGAAACAGAAAGGTGCAAAGTTCTGTGAGCCTGAGTGCACAGCAAATCTCTTCAATATGTATTGATTAGTCGGGAAACTTGATGGAATGCCTAGGCTAATAAATTAACATATTCTTCTCTGTTGTGAAAAATTTCATTTAGCTTCTGCATGTTGGGTTTTGCCAATATGTCAAATTATTTCCAACAACCTAAATGACTTAAATCACATATTAACCAAGGTGATGGCATTAGTCAGATAAAGATAATACCCCTACACATCACTGTAGAGTGTCATTGCCATCCTTGTTTGAGGTACTGTTGGTTCAAATCCTACATGATCCTGTGATGTATAAGTTCTAAATGTTTCCAAATATAATAAAGGTAACTCTAGATTTTAACTCACTTCATGTGAGAACTAGATTTCTATGTAGAAATCACCAGCTGTATAATTATCTCAGCTGGTTAGATAGCTTTGATACACATGTCACCTTGCTCTGTAGGCATAGCTGTTTGGGGTACCTTGACACACTCAACTTCCAGATTTGGTAAAATAACCCAAAGGCTATAAAGGCTGACAACATCATCTTATATATCAAGGAGGCTGTAAAATCTCAGATGGAGAAGTCCTCCGATTAACTGCATTCTCTAAACAATTCATGTTATCTAGAAAACGGTATCATCTTACAAAACATATCGGCCCACTTTTTTAGCAAAGCACATGTCTCTTATGGTTAATTTTAATATCAACTTGCCACAAGTTAAAAATCACCTGAGTAGGGAGCCTCACCAGAAAGAACTGTCCTCTTTGCCTTGATAGATGTGGGAAGGTCCACCCAATTGTGGGTGGCACCCTCAGGCCCAGATAGAAAGGGTATTTCAGAGGGAGGCTTATTTTGCCTTTTGCTCACTTGGCCTTCCCTTTCACCAACTCAGTTGATTGGCCCGGTTGCTGGGGATGACGATTCCTTTGCTGGTAGCAGAACCAGGGTTGAGGAGCTTTCTTCCTGGATTAGACACCTACAGCTCTCCAGGAACTTCCCAGGAGTCCCAGAAGGGACCTCTGAGGGTCCTGCCTTCTGAACTGAGTAACCACGGGTCACTCAGTCTCTCTAGGGAGAGACAGCTCTTCTTACTGTTGAGGCACCCAGCTTCAAGGACTGAGCACCAGGTTCTCATTATTCTAAAGTTTTATAATTTTACGTACTCTGAGAGAAGCTGAATAACACAATGTTCATCTGTGTGTGATGGTAAATTTACTATCCACTTGACTAGACCACAGAATACCTAGATATTTGACTGCACATTATCCCTGAGAATATCTGTAACTATCTGAAGATATTACCATTTTAATTTTTTTACATTTTCACATTTACTCCTTTATTTCTCTGTCTCTCTCTGTCTCTGTCTCTCTCTGTCTCTGTCTCTCTCTCTCTCTCTCTGTGTGTGTGTGTGTGTGTGTGTGTGTGTGTGTGTGTGTGTGTGTGTGTTCAGTTCTTTCCTTCCACTACGCATGTCATGGATATTGAAACTGAATTGTCAGTTTAGAAGCAAGCACCTTTATTACCTGGGCCATCTCAGTATCCCAAGAAGTTAGCATTTGGACTGGTGGCCTTAATAAAATAGATGCCCCTGCGCAATGTGGGTAAATCAAGTAGAATAAAAGGGTAATCGTACCCACACACACTTCCATTCAGCTAGAGTTAAAACACCAGTCTCCTGTCCTTAGAATTTCTAGTTCTCAAGTTGTCTGCTGGGAGTAGAAGTGAGACCACAGATTCTCTGGCCCTTGGGTCTTTGACTTACATCATGAACTTTCCTGGGTCTTCAGTGTGTAAGGCAGATTCTTAATCACCATCATATATCAACAGCCAATACTTTATAACAATCATAATACACTACATGGGGATGGATAATAAAAAAGTTCATAATATGGGCATTTGTACTAATTTTACAATATTCCATGTGGTAGGTTCAGAAGAACACCAAGGAGTTTAATGTGTATATACTTCAGGGCAATATTCTGACAATGATTTAAAAAAAATACCAGGACCGGGAAGACAGCTTAGCAGTTCTGAACTGCTGTGGTGGAGGAGCAGGTCTGGGTCCCGGCACCCATGCAGAGTGGCTCACAAACACCTGTAACCCCAGCGTTAGAGACCTGGTTCCCTCCTCCAGTCCCCACAGGCATCTGCGCCTACATATGCACATTCCCCAAAGATACACACGAATGCAGAATTAAAAATAAGATCAGCCTTTTAAAAGTCTCAATGCAGCCTATTACCAAAAAGCGGCTCCTGATAAGGTGCAATGTGCATGATGAATTCCAGAGACACGAAAACTCGTTTGATGCTTTAATTCCCAAGATATGTGATTTCCCTCGCTGGGAAAAATAATTTTCCGATTTATTATCATTACTGTTATTCTCCGCTATTTTGAAAATTACTTAGCAGTCTCTGCCATAATTCTGGTATTATCTATGTGAATTGTTTCTGTATTAGACATTGGGGCGGGGGACATCAGCCCATTGGATGCACAGTGGAACACATATGCTTGTGGTTTTATGCTACCTCTCTTGTGCTACCAACCCATGAGTGATTTAGAAATTTTCAGCAATTCTTTCTTTGTTTTACCCTTCTCAGTATTTATTTTCCTTTTAAAAAAAATGGTATCAAGTAATTTTACTGAAACTAACAGAAGCTCTCTATTGCGGAGCTTTTTCTAACCGTTTTATATTTACTAACACAGAGCTGTCTTTGTAACTCAAAGAGCTGTGCCCTGTTTGCAAACAGACCTTCATTTGTAAAAATCGGTTGCAGACCTTTTTATACTTTAGCCTAGAGGTTCTCAAAATCCAGCCCTGTTGTTGATTGGTTTTACTTTTTTTGCTCTTTTCTCTTGGCTCTGTCGGGGGCCCAACCACTCAGCTCCCAAATAAATCCACACAGAGAGCTTTATTCTTACTTGGCTTGGCTTGTTTCTAACCAGCTTTCTTTAACTTGAATTATTCCATCTACCTTTTGCCTCTGGGATTTCTCCTTTTTTTTTTTGTTTTGTTTTTTTGTTTTGTTTTGTTTTTGTTTTTGTTTTTTCGAGACAGGGTTTCTCTGTGGCTTTGGAGCCTGTCCTGGAACTAGCTCTGTAGACCAGGCTGGTCTCGAACTCACTTTTTTTTTTTTACTTCTATGTATCTTACTTTCACTCTTATTCTGTGGCTAGCTGTGTTGCTGAGTGGCTGGCCTCTCTCCTTGATGTCTCTGCTTGCTGGACCCTCCTGTCCTCTCTTCTGCCGCGCTCCTGGACAGTCCGCTCTTTATTAAACCATCAGGTGGTTTAGGCAGGCAAAGGACCACAGCTGTACTGAGTTAAACAAATGCAACGTGAAAGAATGCAGCATGTCTTTGCATCATTAAACAAATATTCCACAACATAAACAAATGTAGCGCATCTTAAACTAATATTACAGACCATAGCCCCAATCAACAGTACAATGAACACCAAAAGACTCAGAAAAATACATTCTCTCAGGTCTTGTCCTAATGTCAAGACACTGCACTTACGATCAACCCGTATTTCACCAAACCCTGTGATCCGAATTCAGAGGCAAAAGCCATTGCTTTCAATCTAGAGAAGGGGAATAAAGTTCTTTTTATAGGCTAAAAGCTACTTGGAGAGGGACTCTCCCTGTTTTCAACATCTCCTTTTTACAGACCAACTCCCTAAGCCATGAATTTTGAAACTTCGGCAGTGACCTGCCATCAAAGTGGTTGGTGACTCCATTTAATTTTTTTCTTCTAATTTCATATGGAAGAGATAAAAGATATCTCTAGAGTTCACATTCTTACAGAGGTAATTTTCACCAAAAATCCTGGGATAATATGGTGATTTTCTTCACAGCTTTGTGCCCCCATCAGCACTCTGCAGATGTGTGACGCCAGGACCCTACTGGCTCTGGCAGATGGTAGTGTTGCCCCTGTTCCTACACGGAGCTTCCTGTTTACATCAGGACTTTTATCCGATGTTTTTTAATACTACAGACTTCTGCAAGTACTTTTCCTCAGACAGAAATACTCACATTTTATGCTGCTTCGTGCAAATATTATTAGTAGAGAAATAAAATTGTATCAATAAATCAGAATGTATTTTAATAAACGGAAGTGAGTTCCCTAACAAAATAAGGAAGGGAAAAATGTTCTTTGTATAAATGGAACTGGAAATGGAGGCAGAAAAGATTTGCTTACAGCTTCCCATTTCAGTAATGAGTTCTAAAGCCATCCAGAGGAATGTTTTCCTTCCTCAGCTTGCTAGCTGGAAGGGTGACCAAGCAGGGCAGAGGACAAGCACATTCAGAGCTCTACTGAGAGGAGAGCTGTGAACCAGGTGCATTCCGGAACTGCGAGGCCTGCTGATGCTGAAGGGAATGATGGGACTACTGCATCCCGGGACCAGGGAAGGCAAAGTGAGGATTTGTTTTTAGAAACGACCACGCTATTAGAAGAGTAAGTCGATGCAGTGATCAATCTGGCATTATGGAACAATCACTTTGCCAACCAGGGATAGAGGGAGGGACTTCAGAGAAAACGCTGAAAAGTGAGTGTCATCAAGAGAAAGGTGTAAGAACCCAAGGTGAAAACTGGTGTCAGGGAAAAGAGAAGAGAATGGCTTCAGAAAAACGGAGGAGGAATGATAAACGGAGCTTCTCTGGGCGACTCCACTGGGTAAATAGCAATCCTGTGTCTGCTGCCTTCTCTCAAAATCTCTGCACCAAGAAGAGAGAGGGAGGCTTAAAATGTTTAAAGCTAAAGCCATTCATAAATTACATCCATGAGCGCTGTGTGCTTGGGGGGGAAAAGGGCATCAGCCAGAAGAAAAGTTTAGACTCAGGTGCAGAAGCTGAGACATGCATCATACACACATACACCACACGCATATACACCACACACGCAACACACACGTGCCACACACACATGCACCACACAAACATGCACTACACACATGCAGCACACACATGCAACACAATGCATCAAAAACACATGCAATATACACATGCACCACACACCCGTGCACCACACACATACACCACACACACATGCACTACACACACATGCACTACACACATACAACACACAACACACATACATGTGCCACACACATGCACCACACACACACCACACACATGCACCACATACACACACATGACATACCCATGCACCACATACACATGCACTACACACACATGCACCACACACACATGCATGCACCATACACAAATGCACCACATACACACACATTACATACCCATGCTCCATACTCACACCACACAAACATGCACACACCACACACAAATGCACCACACACTCATACACGCACCATACACAGACTACATCACACAAACGTGTTCACCACACATGCATGCACCACACAGGATGCAATATCATTAGACAGCCTTGAAGCTAAGCCCCTACAGACCGGCTTGTGCATTTGCCCTTCCCTGATCCCACTTCCAACCTGGCCAGTTACACAGGTGATCTGCCGCAACTGCTTTTGTAATTGACCACAGCAAGTATAAACTCTCTGGCAACTTTCTGTTTGGCTCCTAAAAGTTCCATGGTGGCTTCTTGGGCAGAAGTGGGCACCACTGCTATCTCATTCCCTTTGCCTTGGTCGCCACTGGAGCTGACACCTCTGTTTCTCTGTCTTTTTCATCTCTTCATTAACGCATTGCTTGCCTGCTCCACAGGTCACAATGGGGCAGTTTCTCTGTACTTGCATCATAGTTTTAGACTCTGGTTTTTATATACTATCTGGACAGCACTCATGCTTGCATGCCAAGGTATGTTACCATGGTAACATCACCCTAGCATTATTATCTTTATCAAAAAAAAAAATTAAGCTCACTTGAAAGAGTGGAAAAAAGGAATCCAGCCAAGAACTGAATGTCTTTGCTACTAAGCAATTGCCTCCTCCATGGAACACAATTTTAAAAAATTAATAAAAATCAAAAATACAACTTTAAAAGCTACTCTTAATGAAAAACTATTTAAAAGATATACATTTTAATTGCCTTTGAAGTGACTATATAAAGTGTTGAGTTTGATTATGGCATTTGCATATGTATTTTCCTTTCATTCATGCCCTTCATCAGCACCTTTCCCCCGTGGCTTCCAACCTGCTCTAGCTAGTTCCCTTTCTTGTCCTCAATAAGGAAGGGTAGTTTTTAACTTACCTTACTGTTTTTTCTGTGCAAAAGTCCTGGTCTGCTCACCACAGAATGGAAGCCAATTGGTCACAACTTCTTAATGGGGAGCCTAGTGATGAGAAAGTGGGAACCCCCTGACTCGTCTTGACAGGAGTCTGATTTAAGGACAATTTATACAAAGGGCAGATGATTGAAGAGTTCCGGACACCTTCTAACCATAGGGATCATAGCCAAATGATACACTTCAGATCCAGCTGCCTAGTCACAGATGCTTTTGATTTCTGGGACTCTCAGGATCAAAACTTATTTCCTGGGACTGATCTTGCTGCTGGTTGCTTTCCTCGTGTACAACTCCTAGTCTGCTACACAATGAACAGGCTAGAAGGGTAGCTTCTCCCATGGTCCTCTTGCTCATCACCAAACTCTCAGTAACAAAGATAAGACTTGTTTATTGTAGAGGAAATGATCAAGGGAGGTTAAGTGGGGAACCAAGTAGCAGATCTCTGTGGAGGTTCCACGGAGGTCAGACTGGAATTTTGTGGTTCTTAATGACTCCGAGAAACCTGTTGGGCCATTCACTGTTTTCTCTCTCCAACCAGAACTCGTATATAGAAATCCCACGGCTCTAAACCCTCAATGGGGAAAGCAAAAGTAATGAAAGACATCAGTCCTCTGGCAGCTGATACTAATAGCTTGGCTGACACAAAACTAATTCCTTAAGTTGAAATTGGTTTATTGTATGAGTTATGGTATTGTATAATGTAATATGGGGCTGTCCTCTTTCAATAAAAATTGTTTCCATTCTAGGCAAATAAAAAAGTGTCACATTAAACTACAGAATCTTTCTGCCTTTCAATTTCTTGCCTGGCAATGGTCATTTATAAAGAGCCCAGTTTAAAATATAAATAAGTAAGAGAATGTGACGTGTGTACAAGTAGACACTCAGCGGTGGTCTGAACTCTTTCTTTTTCCTTTTCAAGTTGTGTCTTTTAAACACGCACATGATAGATAGCGCCTGCATTTTCATAGCATCTGAGTTCTGAAGTTGTAAGCAGCAATCAAAGCTGCAGGAGATAACCTACTGTAATTTTAGACCACGGCAAAATCAGCCCCTTTATTCTCAACCACACACTCCCAAAGACAGGCTCAGCGGTGTGCTCCTTTTATGACTCCAGTTTATGCATCTTTTCCTTAAGACTGTAGCTCATCTACCTATCTGAAATTTCTAAATGCAGAAAGTTCTCGAGGAACAGCATTATTTTTCTACCAGCAGTCAAGAATGACTACCGGACAGACTATGTGGAATAAATTGGGGTCACTGAGACATGCCAGGCATTCGCCCTCTGTGCCATCCATTTGGAAGTTTTGAAAGTGTAGAAGCCACATGGTGTACTTTCAACAGTACACACATTTATAAAAGAAGACTTCTGATCATTGCTGAGTAGAGGGCGTTGTGAGTGAAGGGCAAAGGGCTGGAATGGATGCCACAGGCTAGAAGCTTGTGTGGTTCCGCTATTTAAATTAACAGCAGACCATTTCTTATCAGGCCTCCCCAAGGAGAGTTTCCCAAAGACAACAAGCAGCCTGTAAGCATTGTACTCCTGCTGAGATCCCTAGGTTTCACAAAGGCATCAAGACGACCAATGAGAGCACAACAGAGCTTCTCCCGCTTGGAAAAAGAAGCCTCAGAGATGGACACGTGCAAGGAAAGGGAGGAGAATTTGCGGTCGAGAAAATTCACTGCGCTGGGCAACACAGAAGCAAAGCCAAAGATCTCCCTTTTCACATGCCTTCTTTGAGTGACTGTTCTTCTCTACAAAAAGGGAGTCTGCATTTCTATGTTTGTCCTTGACAAAACATTTAGCTGAATGTGTCTGCGTGGGCATAACATAAGCAGACTCCTTTAACACCCAGTCTAGAGAGCAAAGAACATGGAAGGAATCTGTTTAGATCCTAGCACTGTCTGGTTCCTCACGTGGGAGGTGAGGAACCTGCCTGTAAACCATAGTTCTGGGGATACCAAGGAAGACTGCAAGGAGACAGGACAAAAAACCTACTTGACTTCAGAGAACGAGAGTTAAGCTATCTACTAAGGGTGGTAACTCTATGTGTCATGATTTTCCAGAAACTTAGGGATCCAATTTCATTTCTCAGCAAAAAAAAGTGTAGATGAAAATACTTTTTGTGATTGTGGCCTATGGATTTGCAAAGGGATTCAAAAATGCCATGCCATTGAAAATAGTTTACATGTTTCTCTAAAGTCAAGAAGGCTTCTTCTGAAATTAACACAGTGTCACATGTTGAATAAAGGGACAGCTTTTTCTAGAAACAAGTGAACATCAACCACACTAGCAAAGCAATAGATTATTACATATACATATAATATCTGTCCTGGCCACAGTTGTAATAACACATATGTAACTGATCAGAATATTTGATGCACTGATTCAAATAACTCCTTCAATTATCTGCTATTTTTTATCACTCCCTTGTCCTGAAGATGGGAGGAGCTTCAAAATCTAACACAACTGCTACCATTTAATTGCTTGTGGGAAATTGTTAACAATGTGAAAATCTGTTTTTTCGGCTTTTTAGCGCTGTCATTAAATAGAAGACTTGATAGAAATCACTTGCCTGCTGTATTTGTATCTGTGCCCTTTTTCGTTATCATGTATCGTCAAATATTTCACCAACCCCCTCCTGCCTGGGAAGATGAGGAAGAGGGTGTTTGCCTCACGTGGGTGGTTTGCACGTCTCTAAGAAATGGCGCCACCAAACCCCAGCATAAACCTGGAAAACAAAGTAACAGCTGAGTTAGTTTTTAGTTAAGTGACAAGATTGTTGCTTATAAAGTTTTAAATCTGTACATTTCAATAAAAATACTAATAATTGGGTCAAACTCAAAACATGAAGTAGGAGTTAGAACAGGGACCAACAAGATGGCTCTGTGGATAAGGGCGCTTGCTGCCAAGACGGAGTGATGAGTGATCTTTGGGAAGATACGGTGCAAAAAGTGAACCAGTTCCAAAAGTTGTTCTCTGACCTCCACACATTTCTCTGTCTCTCTCTCTGTCTCTGTCTCTGTCTCTCTCTCTCCCCCCTCTCTCCCTCTCCGTCTCGCTCTCCCTCTCTGTCTCTCTTTCCCTCTCCATCTCTCTCTCCCTCTCTGTCTCTCTCTCTTTCCAACACAGACTAAATAAATAAATGTAATAAAATAATTTAGAATAATAAAAAAGATGTTAGAATAATTGTGTCTTACGTTGGTCTCATGACCTTTAAACTGGCAGGCTTTTCTGATTTTCATGAACACATTGGACTTACTCAATGACCATAATGCTTTCTGATAGACAGTGCTGTGCTGAAAGAAGATGATGTGCAATCACACAGCACCACTTCTAACTTCACAGGATGGAGATCCCGCTTTGTGTTGGCAGGAGCAGCTATGTATGTTTGCCCCTCAAAACAAAGACTCAAAAGAAATGAATTTTTAGAATTGACCACTAAATGTTCTATTTGTCAAGATGTGGAAGCAAACTGTTAAAAACAGTGTTGTTTACAGCAAAACAGTATGAGTCATTTTGCAAAGTCTGTGCTGGAGGAGGGAAGAAGGGGATGTATTAATCATACAAAATGAATGACTTCCTGGGTGTTGTGTTGAGGATGAAGTTTTGAAAGGTTTTCCTGGGGGTTTGCTTCATACTTCTGATACCTGTTTAGCATTTTAAATACTTCTAATAAAGATGGCAGGACCACACTGTAAATTTTTACACATCAGAATGCACACACATATGCAAAACATGTATAAATACATAAGCCAATACCATAGCTGTTGTCGTCATTATGAGGTGTTATATACTCTACAAAGACACACACGTGTGCTTCCATGGGACTAGCCACACGGTAGGCTTGTTTGCACATTGCTACCGCATGCCTTTAAGTAATGTTTGGCAGAACAATGTTACAGTTGCTGACACAGCAATAGGGAAATGGCACTTTTCAGCTCCATTTAGTCTTATGGGACCACCACAGTACTGGAAGTGTCATGGGCCAAAACATTGTCACACAGTAATATATTCAATGTCTTTCGATATCCAAAAAGTCAGCCTCTGGGTACTTCAATAAAAATGCATTGTCTCCATTTTGCTGTGTACCCGTGTTAACCTAATGTCTCTATTTCCTTTTATGTTCTGATAGCAGCTTTTATCTTGTCAGTGTTTGATACACCATTCAAAACAACAAGAACAAGCCACTGTGGCAATGAAAATTTATACAGAAAGGTTAGGGTTACCTGCAAGAGGGTAAAGGAGAGCCAATACCTTCACATTTGAAATAATACTCTCCTAAAAGACTAGGACCAAGCGTCATCTCCAAATGGATCTTTCTTTTTAATGTTCTGGGTACTGCACCATTAAAAGATAATTACAATTACATGTACCTCTGCTGTGTCTGAGGCTGTAAATTTAAAAACATTTTCTAAATAACCACACAAACTGGATACTTATAACAATAAATCAGAAGAACAGCTCTAAAGTCCCCACATCATAACCCATTCTGTTCTCCTCCTTCGACTTGAGGACAAAAATAAGACAATGCAGGGGCAGTGAGATGACTCAGAGCCAATCAGTTCTCTGCAATGCAGGGGGAGTGAGATGACTCAGAGCCAATCAGCTCTCTGCAATGCAGGGGGAGTGAGATGACTCAGAGCCAATCAGCTCTCTGCAATGCAGGGGGAGTGAGATGACTCAGAGCCAATCAGCTCTCTGCAATGCAGGGGGAGTGAGATAACTCAGAGCCAATCAGTTCTCTGCAATGCAGGGGCAGTGAGATGACTCAGAGCCAATCATCTCTCTGCAATGCAGGGGGAGTGAGATGACTCAGCCAATCAGCTTTCTTCCAGACTTGGTGAACTGAGTCCAGTCCCGGGGACAGATATGGTAAAAAAGAGAGAATCGCCTCCTGCAAGTCACCCTCTGACCTCTATGTAAGCGCCATGGCACACTGCACACACTGAAGAAAAGGAAAAAGGTTTTAAATTTTATAATGAAATAAAAATGCTCTATCTCTCTTTGTGATTTTTGCCTCATATTCCAGTAAGCACGTTGTAATTATAGTGATGGCAGGCTTGCATCTGACAAAAAATAAGCGATTATTCTTCATCATTGTGGATAATATGAATTGCCCTCTGTGGTCCTGAAAGTCATCCACTCACAAAGGTTCAAGTGCACACTTTTGTGTGTAATGAACTTAGTTGTTCTGTGATGGATTGTGCAAAGACGACTTAATAAAAAGTGAGATGTTGAGGGATTTTTTTTTCTTCCATTTTTTGTACTCTGCCCAGTACTCCAACCTGCATAATTTACCAACCTTCACAGCCTCACCAAGCATCATCAGTCTAAAAGAGAGTGGTTCCAGGAACACAGGAAACCAATCATAAGCCAGGCTGGCACGTGATAGCCCTGGGTGGTTGTCCGGCACTCTTCTATCAGTCTCAGAGCAAGCCCTCTGTTTTCTTCTCCTGTGGATCTGGAGGATCCAACATGGGGCCTGACAGACTTGGCACAAAGCGGTTTCACCGAACTGCCTGCTATTGCATTCACAGCAAGTGAATGGGAGTCAGGGTTTGCAGCATCTGTTGAAGCCTGTCCAATGTACAAAGCCATACAAACATAAGTACACAAGATTGTCTGCGATGTGTGTAACTTACCAATGTGCACGAGAAGGCCTTCACTGGTCTAAGCTAGAATCATAACTTCTGCTTCTCAGATATGGACTCTGTACAACTGTGGGTTCTTCATAACAGAGGAGGGAGGGAGGAAAGAGGAGCACAGTCCAGGGTAGAGTGTAGCAGGGCACAACAGCAAGTGCAATAGCTGAGCTGTCTCACACAAGCACACACACACACACACACACACATCAATGGGAAATAGGGAACTGGGTATGTTCTTGAGATGTGCATATTAGGATATAGATCAAGACCACAGATTCCAGTGGTGTCCTGCATTCCAAGGAAGTACGTTCAATTTGAATAAACCGATCTAATGTGCACCAGTGCCCCATCAGGTTTAAGGTCTGCTGGTGATGGGCACTACTATGTATCTAGCTATGTACTAAACTCTTTACTTTGAGCAATTCTTTTAATTTGCAGAGCCGCCCATGGTATAGGTGCTGATGCTATCTCCCAGCTGCAGCCCACAACTCAGCCCAAGGACACACAGAAAGTGAGGAGCCAGCATCCCAACGAAGATCATTTTCCATTCTCACAGTGCTGTCTTTAAGGACTCTGCAAACCCAAATGAAGATGTTTCCTTTAAAGCAAAGGAAGGCCATGCTCTGAAGAATGCTGTTTTGTTTTGTTTTGTTTTGTTTTAATCAGTTTTCTGTATTAATCTCTCTAAGTCTTTGCCTATAAATAAGCAATTCCGTGTTCATGAGTATACACTGGCTTGAAATTTCGAGCTAGGCATTTATATTGAGAACATAATTAGTAAGTTCAGTTCACTGGCATCACAGTCCTGAGTGTTTCTCCTTTACTGTTCTTAGATATGCGGGGGTCTGTGCCACAGCGACCTGGACGAGCTCTGTGGTGCATCACAGTGTTCCCGCGCCACCTAGAGGCTACTATGTGCAGCGATGCTGTGCCTGGGATCTGCTACCCGGAAAGAAAGAGCCTCTGAGCTCTGAACCCCACTGATTCTCCACATCACCCTGTTCTAAGAGCTTGATCTTTTCTCCTTTAAGAACAAGGTGCTTTCCTCCTGAATTCTAAACTTAACACTAACAAAGGCCAGTTGCATTAAATAAAATATGATGCTGATATTTTTATGGTAAAAGGAATTTGGGAATAGCAGTTATAAGAAAAAATAGCTCACTAGAGATCTATTGTTGGTATTTCGGGCCTGTCTTTCTGCCATGGTCTATACCCAGTAATCTATTGCTGCACTGTGTGAGTAGTAAATCACCTCTCCTTGAGTTTGTCCAATTGCCAAATGTTCATTATATATATATATTGCTAGATGTTCTCAAATACCATAAAGAAATGAAATAAATCAGCAGGACCTAATTTCCTAATATTTACCTTATGTGAAAAACCCAGAGGAAGTTTTTCGAGAAGTGTTTTGTTCTAACTGGTTGCTCATAATGATGATAGGACAGCCACTGCTGGCTAATCTACTGTGCTTAGGTAGTTTTATGTATCCATATATTCTTGCAAACAACAAAGCAATTTGAGCGATATTAGAACCATCATTTCAGAAATAAAATGAGACTCAGATAAGTGATGATGCAAATGCATTGCAGGTGGCAACTGATGAATCTGGTACTTAAACAACAAACTCCAAATATTTGTTCCCTTTCGTTGCATCATTTTAATTGGGAAATAGTGAAGAGCTACTAATTATATATCCAAAGTGGCAATGGTAAGTTGATAACATTTATCTAAATATTTTGCTTTAGGGATGTGATAATCAGTGCCCATTGTCAACTTGACACTCTAGATGCATCTGGGAAGTGAGTGTCAATGAGGAAAATGAGGATGATATTAACTTGATGACATTAACTGAGATGAGAAGACTTACCCACTGTGGGCAGCACCATTCCCTGGGCTGATGATTCTGACCTTTGTAAGAGGGAGGAAGAAAGATGAGCACTACCACAGCATGCATGAGCTCACTTTGTCTTCTCTAAACCCTGATGGGACCAGCTGCTTCATGCTCTTCCTTCAGGAAGAACTGTAACCAGAAAAAGTGAGCCAAATAAACATATATCCATTGAAGGCGTAAATCACAAACAATCCCACACCAGTTTGGAATTAGATTATTAGAGAGGTTATTTATTTTAA
Source organism: Microtus agrestis (assembly GCA_902806775.1). Lineage (NCBI taxonomy): Eukaryota > Metazoa > Chordata > Mammalia > Rodentia > Cricetidae > Microtus > Microtus agrestis. The sequence goes on along the minus strand of CADCXT010002815.1, from coordinate 861,561 downwards.
GGGGGAAAAACTTACAGATCACCGTCCCAGACAACAGCCCTCTGTGCAATCAGGAATGGAGCCTACTCGCCGGAAGTGGAGCTGGAAGCCAGAGCCAGAGCAGAGGGAAGTGGCCGCTTTTTTAAAGGGAGAGAGACCACGCCCCAGTGGGCTGGCATCTCAGTGGCTATTGGCTGAAGGAGCAGAAGGAGCTCCCGCAACACCTCCCCCTTTTGTTTAAGTAAGAGAGTTCTAAACCTACTATGAAATTATATACAAAAAGTACAAATATCCTATTCTAACTAGCTTAAGTCTCGTATAATAAATAACTTGGCCAAGTCATCAACCCCAAGATCTGAGAAAGAAAATAATGTTATGCAACAAATCACAGAGACAACTAGGTACCTGGGCAATCACCCAAGGTCACGTTTGCAGCACTGAAGCAACCAACTTTGGCTAAGGCCTAAGATAACTGACATACCATTTTCAAAGACAAGAAACTTTTCAAAACTATCTTACTGGGCTGGAGAGATAGCTCAGTGGTTAAGAGCATTGCCTGCTCTTCCAAAGGTCCTGAGTTCAATTCCCGGCAACCACATGGTGGCTCACAACCATCTGGAATGAGGTCTGGTGCCCTCTTCTGGCCTACAGACATACACACAGACAGAATATTGTATACATAATAAATAAATAAATATTTAAAAAAAACTATCTTACCCTGTCTTGGCAGGATATGACTATCCTGTTTTATCCATGTACGGATACTCTGTATCTCTGTCAGTGGTTGAGGTAAGGGGATTTCTTTGCCCAAAGGCCAGTTCTGCCAAAAAGAAAGGCTCCAGGTGTAGTGTCTTTAGTGCTCAACTCAGTGGCTATTGGCTGAAGGAGCAGAAGGAGCTCCCGCAACAATCCATAGTCTCTCTCTCTCTCTTCCCAGGTTGGCATTTTATCATAACCATTAGGAAAGAAAACTAAAAATAAGAGATAACCAATAACATTACTTTACATATTTAATATTTGATTGAAAATCATTGAAATGGGATATTTTCTTTATAATATAATTTATTTTTATAAATTCTTTGGGAAGTTTACCCAGTGAACTTTGATCATGTTCTTCTCTAAATACACACCCTCCCCATCCTCTCCCAATGACATGTCCTCCTTTTTTATAACCCCTCAAGTCCAATTTGTGCTGACGTCTTCCTAAGTGTGGGGCCATCCACTAAAGTACGACTGACCTACCAAGGACCAGCCATACCTCTAAAGAAAACCTGTCCTTCCCTCCCCAAGAAGCCATCAGCTGCCAATAGGTCATCATTTAGGGATGGAAACTCATGAGCCTCCACCTCGCTCCATGTCGGAATGTATTAGTTTGATCTTGTATGGGTCTCGCGCAGGCAACCACAGTTGCTATTAGTGAATACAGCCTATGTTGCTCCTGTCCTATCCAGGAAACACAGTGTCGCTCCATGTTTTCCCATCCACTTGCTCGTACAGTCTTTCTGGTACAGTTCCCAAAGCCAGTGGGTGAATGATACGCACGTCTCCTTTGTGACTGAGGAAACCACTAACACATATTCTCTGCACTTGGACCAGCTATTAGTGTCTGTGTTAACCACTATACACTGCACCAACAAACTTGTCTGATAATCTACAGGTAGAGAGATACCAATTTATAGGGCAGCTTAGTGTTATGCCCATTTGGCAGAAATAGAGCAATAGGTTCTCCCCTGGGGCCTGTACTATCACCAGCTATGGATTCTTGGACAGAGTTTCTACAGGAAACTTTGAGTTTTCTCCTTAGAAATGGGCTTAAAGCCAATCAGAAAATGATAATTTTCCTCCATATAATCGTAGTCAGATTTATTGTCAGGACCGTGAGCTCCCTAATAATGACACTAAGGCTTATGATTAATTATGAAAGCTTGGCTAATAGCTTAGGTTTGTTTCTAACCAGATCTTATAATTTAAATTAATACATTTCTATTCATTTACTTTCTGCTTCTTGGCTTTATTGTCTCATCTCTGTCGTACCCATCCTGCTTGCTCTGTGTCCATGGCATCTCCACCTTCTTCTTCTCAGCATTCTCTGTGCCTGGAAATTTTGTCGAGCTATTGGCTGTTCAGCTTTTTACTAAACCAATCAGAGTGACACATCTTCACAGTGTACAAAAAGATTATTCCACAACATAAAATTGTGCTGGTCATTACTGTCTTTTACATGTTTCACATCTGGTTAGGACCATTGGTATTGTGCCCAGCAGCCAGCATAACACCTTCTAGTATGGTGAAATCTAGTCAGCATGCAAGAGGCATCCTGACCAGCATCATTTAATTTTCCCATCTCCTATGACCACAGTATGTGGTGTCTTTAGCAATCAGCTTTTACCATCAAGTTTTGGTGGGCAAATCAAAAGCAATGGCACTCAGATGTATCTTTTTTGGCAGATTTTCAGGACATCCCTAATCAGCCCTGGAGGAGCAGTATCCAAATCCAGGACTTGGCATTTTATTTGGTACTCTATGACTTCTGCTAGGATCATTATCCCCTATGTAGGGTATTTTCAATTATACTTTAAGAATAGAGCAAAAGTATCCTAAGCAAGTGATATTAAGAAGAAAGCAGGCATTGCCACCATAATATCTGGCAAAATAGAGAACAAACTAAAACAAATGAGAAGAGACAAAGAAGGGAACTACATTCTAATCAAGGGATCAATTAATCAGGGAAATGTCACAACACTAAACACACACACACACCAAACTCTAGTTTACCAAATTTCATAAAGAGCAAACTAAAGGAATTAAAGATATAAATTAACACAAAGCTGATTTATCACCCCATTTCTCCTAGAGATAGGCTATCTGGAGGAAAAATATACAGAAAAACCTCAAAACAAATACACAAATTTTAAAATAATCCCATATATCCTAGCTGACTGTTAGGCAATATAACAAAATCAAGAGCAAGCAAAACTCTAGAAAGTGTATAAACTCAGAGAGATTAAACATCATTGCTGAATGATAAACGGATCAAGGAAGAAATAAATAAAGATATCAAAATATTCCTGGAACTTACTGAAAATGAAAACACAGTACAACAAAATCCCTAGGACATATTAAAATCAGCCCTAAAAGGGAAATGTATAATCCTAAGTGTCTACGTTGGAAAAATAGAAAAAGACCACAAGCAAATGACCTAATGATGCAACTCAACGATTTGGAAACATAAAAACAATGCAAACTCCAACCCAGCAGACTCCAAGAACTAATAAAAAAAATCGAAGCATATAATGAGATAGAAACAAAGAAAACAAGACAAAGAATCAGTGACTTTAAAAGCTGGTTCTTCAGGAAGATAAACAAGAATGACAGATACTTGGTCTAACTAACCAAATGGAAAAAGAGAGAAGAGAGAGAAACCAAGTTATCAGAATAAAAAAGAAACACAGAGAAGCATTACAACAGATACCAAAAAAATACAGAATATTATAAGGGAATACTTCAGAGACCTTAACTCCACTAAATTAGAAAACCTGAAATAAATGTCTTCCATACAACTTCACATGTATTCTTAGTGTTCGTTATCCTTCTGCAAATGACCTTCTCTGCCTTATGCTTCCTTCTCCCCTATATACCTCTCCCATTATTCTCCATTTTCCTTTCAGGAATAAGATAAATTTAAACAGTTTATAATTTAATGCACTTCTAGAGCTGGCAAACCTGCTGAACCTGAATTATAGTACCCCGTCATGAAGATGGCAGTGAACACAAGCTGAGTCTAGAGAAGGTGGGAGTAGACTTGATGAAATGAATCCGTGGGGTGCTCTTCACATGTTGGCAAAGGGAACTGAGTCTCCAGGCTCGTAAGCAAGTAACTTGGCTCTAGGTGAAGAGTTAGTCTGTAAGAAATTCTTTTCCACTAAGCTGTCCTGAAGGACAACATAACATCCCTTATGCTATCCAGCCGCTCAGTACTTTTAGCTCATTTAAAATATCTACCCACTGTTAAAACTTCTCCCTGGTATTTATATTTTGTGAGGTTTTGTTCACTTAAAAATACTTCCACAAATATGTGTTATGCTTGTTGAATATTTAATGTCCTGGGAAATTATTTGAATGTAAATCAGATCGAATTCCATCATTAAAATTATGTTATAAATAAGGAAATAGTCTAGAGATCTTTGTAAGATGCATGTGGCCTGCTACTGCTAGATGAAAGAAAGGAATGATTATAAACACTTGGAGAGGTATAGGCACAATTATATCTGCTAGCATATCAGTGTGGGTTCTCGGGTATCTCTTCAACTGTAAAGGCAGCATATGGGCATTATGATCTTCGCGTGTTAAAACTAGGAGGGATGTAAATATCATCTATTCTAGTCAACATTACATTTTTTTGTGTGTGTGGATGAGAAAGCTGAGGCCCATGGAGATGAAAGGACTTCCCAATATTCACAGCAAGATAAGGGCAGATCCAAGAATAGGCCCAGGGTGTCTCAATTGCCAGTGTTGGTCTTTCAGTAAATTGCACAGTTTGTGCTACCCATCCGTAGCCCATCCCACTCATCGGATGAAATCCAAATATCTGCTTTTGCTGAGCTGAAATGGAAACAACAGATACCTAGAAGAGCAGTGGGCATTTGACGGACACTCACGTTCAGCCTCTGGCCCTGGACATCTACAGACAACAGAAGAAAACTCAGTGAAACGTTATCCAGACGGCAAAGGTTTGGGGAGAAACCGTCCATGCTTTCCTCTCCATGAGATAAAAATGGAGGCTTTTGGATATGCTCCAATAAAAAAAGTAGTGCTGGGGCTTGAGATGAAGCCCTGGGCTCCATCCTCAGGCCCAGAAAAAGGAAGAGAGAAAATGAGGAGTGATAAAAACAGGCAGGGAGAGGAGACGAAAAGGGGAAAAGGGGAGAATGGGGCGTGGAAGGGAGAAGAATTAACCTTTAATCATCATCCCAAGAACTTACACAGAAAAGAAAAATATATATCTGACATCATAATTAAAGATAATTTATTAAACAAACTGACAATCCTAAAACTCATAAGTTCTCAGACTGCAAATTGGTAGTTTAAATATTAAGACCTTTGGTAGAAACATTTGGGGCTCACGCTTAGAAAAAATGAATAAACTAAATGAAGCACATTCTCCAGCCTGGGTCAACCTGAGCTCCATGCACAGTCAGAGGGAGCTGAGAGGGCCAGTGTGGGGTCCCACCCTCTGCTCAGAGCCTCCCTCCATGTAACTTCACATTGCTAATAAGTATAAAAATACCAAGGGACCATCTTCAAAACTTCAAAAGGCTCATCCAAAATTTAACCATAGATCCCAATCTCAAACAGGAAAATAATGTGACTTAAAACTGCCCTTTTACCTACTACATGGTTAGAGTTCAAAATTGTGGTGACTCCCTGTGTCCAAGCTGTTGAAAAGCAGGACTCTTGCATGGTGCTGTTTAGCTGGTCCTTACACAAGGTGAGTTTTCTGTGTCTGCCAAAGTGGCAGCTGCGTGTATACCCTTCCATTCACTCTGGGACTTTTTCTGGCATTTTTTTTTGCAAAAAAATGCTTGGATGTTTTCATTGCTAACTGTTTATGGTAGTGAAAAAAAAACAGAACTTAAGTGTCTGTTCATAGTAGATTGGTTAAATAGATCATCATATAGCCATATTAATCAGATAGCCCTAAGACAGAATAAGCAAAATCCCTGGGCATCACTACGGGAAGATTACCCCGCTCAGAACTGCTAAGCAAAGAAGCAGTGTGTCGTACATCATGTATGCTGTATGCCTGTGTGACAAAGAGAGCAAAATAAGAAGCTGGCATTTTTTGTGATTTCTTTTGAAAATTCTGTAAGGATGGCATATAGGGACCTGGGGAGATGGCTCAATCAGTAAGGTTCTTGCCTTGAGAGCATGAGGACCCGAGTTCAATCCCCAAATCCCATGTGAAAGCCAAGCCCAGCATCACACTCATAAGATCCCAGCACTAGGGAGACAGACAGGAGGCTCCGCATAACTCGCCTCCCAGCAAGTGTAGCCAAATAAGTAAACTCCAGGCTTAGGGAGAGACCTTGTCTCACAGAACACAGTAAAAAGCAACTGTGGAAGCCCCCAGTGTTGATCTCCAATCTTCATACACATTCACGCATGCAGAAAATGGACATATGGGGGAATGGGAGCAGAATGCGATTTAATTGCAAATAATTTAACTATTGCTAAAAAGAAAGAGATAAGGACATAGAGAAAGACAGACAGACAGAAGCATAGAAATGAGGGTTCCCAAGAGAGCTTGGGTGGGTAGGAGACAACTGCATGGGGGTCCCGAGCAGGCGATCGGCTGTCAGCACGCATGTAGGACCAGAGCAGTCTCAGAGGGAAGAAAGGCAGTTGCTGGCTAAATCAAAAGCAATAAATTCACCACTGAGCCTGCGCTTGACAAAAGAGAGGAAGGTAATTGGGTTCGGTCATTTTGAATTAATTCTCTGGCTTCTAACGTACATTTTAATACAGAGTATGGGTCACTATCAGCCTCAACAAGTCTTCAGACTATTTTTTTATTTATTTTACATGCCAACCACAGTTCCTCCTCTCCTCCCAGTCCCTTCCTTCCACCTCCCCTCTGCCCCCCATTCTCTCCTCCTCTGTTTCTATTCAGAAAATGGCAGGTGACCCATGAATACTGACAAAATATGGAAGACCAAGTTGCAGTAAGACTAATCACCTCCTGCATTAAGGTGGGACAAAGCAACCCAGTACTAGGAATAGAGTCCCAAAAGCCAGCAAGCGTCAGAGACAGCCCTTGTTCCCACTGTTAGAAGTCCCACAAGTAAATCAAGCTACACAATTGTAACATATATACAGAGTGTCCAGGTCAGACCCGTGCAGGCTCCCTGGTTGTCAGTTCAGTCTCTATAAGCTTCTATGAGCCCAGGTTAGTTGGTTATGTAGGTTATCTTCTGGTATGTTTGACTCCTCTGGATCCTACAGTCCTTCCTCCCTCTCTTCAGCAGTATTTCCTGAGCTACAACTGGTGTTTAGCTCTGAGTCTCTGCATTTGTTTCCATCAGCTGCTGTATGAAACCTCTCTGCTGACAAACTAGGCACCAATATCACCCTCGAGGCATAGTTCTGAGGCTGGACCAGTCATTGGTTGGTCACTCCCACAATCTTTCCTCACCTCAGCACGTCCCATAGACAAGACAGACTGTAGTTTGAAGGTTATTTAGCTGGGATGGTGCCCCAATCCCTCCACTGGACATCTTGCCTGGTCACAGGATATGACCAGTTCAGACTACATGTTCACTAATGCTAGGAGTCTTAGCTGGGGTGATCCTTGTAGATTCCTGGGATTTTCCCTTGTCCCAGGTGTCTACCTCACCCTGAAATGCCCCCTCCCCCATTTCAGTTGTCTTCCTCAGCACTCGTCCCGTTCATCATCCAACCTGATCCCTCATATTCCCATCCCCACCTGCCCTGAGCCCAACCATGAAATTTCTTCTAGTTCTTCTCAGAGAGATCCAAGTGTCACCCCCACCCCCTCCTTGAGCCCTCCTTGTTACCTAGCTCTCTGGGTCTATGGATTGTAGCATTTTTATACCTAAACATAATAAAAACAATATACACCAAACCAATAGCCAATATCAAATTAAATGGAGGAAAACTCAAAGCAATTCCACAAAAATCAGGAACAAGACAAGGCTGTCCACTTTCTTCATATCTATTCAATATAGTACTTGAAGTTCTAGCTAGAACAATAAGACAACTAAATAAGATCAAGGGTATACAAATTAGAAGAGAAGAAATCAAAGTATCACTATTTTTAGATAGTATGATAGTATACATAAGCAACCCAAAAAATTCTACTAGGGAACTTTTACAGATAATAAACATTGTTAGTGAAGTGGCTGGATACAGGATTAACTCCAAAAAAATAAGTAACTCTCCTATTTATAAGCAATAAATGAGATGAGAAAGAAATCAGGGAAATAACACCCTCCACAATAGTCACAAATAATATATCTTAGTGTCACTCTAACCAAGCAAGTGAAAGACCTGTATATCAAGAACTCCAAGTCCTTGAAGAAAGAAATTAGAGAAGATATAGGAAGACAGAAAGAGCTCCCATGTCATGAATTGGTAGGATGAATATGGTAAATATAGCCATCTTTTCAAAAGCAATTTACAGATTCAATGCAATCCCCATTAAAATCCAAAAATAAATGTTTACAGACCTTAAAAGAACAGCACTCAACTTCATATAGAAAAACAAAGAACCCAGGATAGCCAAAACAATGTTGTACAATAGAAGAACTCCAGATGTATCGCCGTTCCTGATTTCAAGCTTTATTATAGAGCTATAGTAATAAAAACCACATGGAATTGGCATAAAAATGGGCAGGTAGATCAATGGAATTGAATTGAAGACTGAAACATAAATGCACACATTTCTACAGACACCTGATTTTATAAAGAATTATAAATGGAAAAAAAATGATCTTTAACAAATGGTGCTAGACACCATACAGAGGTTATAAAAAAAAGGATGGTTCAGATCAAACAGTCCTGTGACTACTTTAATCCTGCTGATGCCTTATATTAAAACCCAGGATTAAGGATAATCCCCCAACCTAAGGCAGGGCCCTGGAAACCCTAGGACGGGTAAGGGGAGAAAAAGGCCGGTCCCCACTCGACCTAAGTCACGGGCACCCTTGTTCCCAGGAGAGGTGATTCTTCACCACTCGAGAGGAGGGTCTCTCCGTCTCAGTCCCTTCTCCTTTGGTTGACACCATGGATGACTCTGACTGGTGCTCTCCACGTGATAGCTGCCTGCCTTTGTATGGGAGGGGATCTGTTGGGAAACCATTCGATCATTGGGAACAACCCCCCCCTTTTTGGGATTTGCCCCACACCCAGTTGAAGCTGTTAATGGAGAAAAATAAAATAAATAAAATTAAATTAAAAAAAAAAAACAAATGGTGCTAGAATAACTGGATATCAACATGTAGAAGAATATAGATCTATACTTATCACCCTGCACAAAACTCAAGTCCAAGTGGATAAAAGACCTCAACATAGACTGAACCTGCTAGAAGAGAAAGTGGGGAAATAGCCCTGAACACACTGGCACAGGAGACAGCTTCCTGAGCAGAACACCAACAGCACAGGTGTCAAGATTGAAAATTAACAAGTGGGAGCTTGTGAAACTAAAAAGCTTCTGTAAGGCAAAGGACACCATCAATTGGACAAAACAGCAGCCTACGGAAAGGGAAAAGATCTTCACCAACTCCACTTCTGACAGAAGGCTTATCTCTAAAACATAAAAAGAATTTAACAAACTAGGCACCAAAATACCAAATAATCCAATTTTGCAGATCTAAACAGAGAAGTCCCAACAAAATATCTCAAATGGCCAAAAAACACTTAAAGAAATGAGGACTACTGAGAACTCAAGAACAATGGCAATGGGTTTTTGATCCTACTGCACGTATTGGCTTCGTGGGAGCCTAGGCAGTTTGGATGCTCACCTTACTAGACCTGGATGGAGGTGGGTGGTCCTTGGACTTCCCACAGGGCAGAGAACCCTGATGGCTCTTTGGGCTGACGATGGAGGGGGACTTGATTGGGGGAGGGGGAGGGAAATGGGAGGCGGCGGTGGGGAAGAGACAGAAATCTTTAATAAATAAATAAAAAATAAAAAAAAGAAATGTTCAACATCCTTAGCCATCAGGGAAATACAAATCAAAATGACTCTGAGATTTCATCTTACATCTGTCAGAGTGGATATGGATCAAAAACCCAAGGGACAGTTTATACTGGGGAGGATGTGGAGCAAAGGGAACACTCCTTCATTGTTGGTGGGAGTGCAAACTTGTATAGCCAATTTGAAAATCAATATAGAAGTTTCTCAAAAAATTGACAATTAATGTGCCTGTATCAAAAGGATGCTCAATCATACCACAAGGACACTTGCTCAACTATATTGATAGCAGCTTTATTTGTAATAGCTAGAACCCAGAAACAACCTACGTGTCCCTCAACTGAAGAATGGATAAAGAAAATGTGGTACATTTACACAATGGAGTACTACTCAGCTATAAAAAAGAATGACATCAGGAAATTTGGAGGCTAATAAATGCAACTAGAAAAACCATTCTGAGTGAGGTAACACAAACCCAGAAGGACAAACTTGGTATGTACTCACTCATAAGTAGACAGCATATTTTCATTTTAGTGGACAACTGGTGTGGGAAGTCCTTCTGTCTATGTGTTGCTTTTATTGGTTAATGAATAAATCTGCTTCATCCAGTGACTTAGCAGAATAGAGCTAGGTGGGAAAACTAAACTGAATGCTAGGAGAAAGAAGGTGGAGTCAGTGAGAAACCATGGAGCCGCCAGAGGAGAAAGACTTGAGCCACCAGCCAGAACCTTGCCAGTAGGCCACAAGTCTCACGGTAAAATAAGAGAAATAGGTTAATTTAAAATATGAGCGCTAGCAAGCAATACACTTAAGTGATTGCCCAAGCAGTGATTTAAATTATGTAGTGTCTATGTGATTATTTCAGTTCTGGGCAGCCGGGAATGAACAAGCGGCCTCAGCCAAGAGATGACATACCTGTTTTAGGCTGATAACAAGCTAAAGTGGATATTTTAATCAGATGTAAAAGCTAATGCAAATAACAACCCCTTAAGAACCAATACACACATTCTTTCAGATGTGCCTAAAAGTTGTAAATCTTACAATATATCAATTTTCATTTAGCTCCAGAGAAATTTAAAGTTACAAAGAAGATTTGGTGACATGAGAAACTAACAATTAAAAATTACGCATAATGATTTGGTGACATGAGCAAACCTACAATTAAAAATTACGCATAATGATTTGGTGACATGAGCAAACCTACAATGCTAATACTCTCAATCTTACTCTTAAATGCTATAAATAAAAAGTTCATATAGGCAAAAAGATGAAACTATAATTTTCTACCACAACATTAAGTAGAAAAGGCATAATTTTATTCCCAAGGTCTGCCATAAATAGTTAGACATTCCTAGAGACTTCCAAAGCTGTTGACAACTTGCTTTCCTCTAAATCTTAATGCTATTTTCTGCTTTAAAATAAAGTCAATATGAGAATTCTACAATTTACACTTGAGTTACTTTAACCATAATTTTGAAAACATGCCAGTAAATTTTGTGGGTTTGGAAGCAGAAAGGCCTTGTCATCATTCCCATTCTTTCTAATGTGTCACTCCCAACAGTGCTGAAAGTTCCTAGGAGAGCATTTTCTGTTTGCTGTGTATCAGAGGAATGGACAAATATGTAACAACCCTCTCTTATGGGGCAGGGATGTCAATAGCAAAGATAATATTGGTCATTCATATATTTTCCTGAGCACATTTTTGTTTGTTGGTTGGTTGGCTGGTTGGTTGGTTGGTTTAGTTTGAAACAGGATGTAACTGCAGCTCAACTACCCTCAAATCCACCATACTTCTGCCTCAGCCCTGTAGTAGGGGAGGTGCGATCACTCCTGTCCCAACGGGTAAATTTTGCTTTTTAATGTTAATACTGTGCTTAATGGGTAAATCTGTTAGCGTTCTGGTTCTTCACTAGAGGTGGGTTTTTTTGACTCTCTTCCCGTCTAAGCACACATGGCACTGTCTTAATAAATACAGAGAGCAGGGTTGGAGGAGTCCAGAGCATCCAGGCTAGAAGGCAAAGATGCTATACATGTGTAGTGGACAGGACGACTCCTAAATAGAAAATTATAGGACCCCAAAGTCAATAGCACCAACAGTGAGACACCTCCATCCTGTGTTGTAAGAGGGATAATTGTATTTACACTTCTCAGTTTAGATTTGGAATTCTGAATAGAACCCACATAAGGAAGAAAGTTTCCGTTACTATATGCATTCCAAAGCTTAATTATTGTTTTAAGTATATCTTGACCGCAATGCTTTAAGAAGTAAAGATGTGAATGTGGTTTGTTTTTTCAACATGCTGGAGTTTAAATGTGATTTTCATTTTCACTAGGTAGCACTTTCATTTGTTGGAAATTCTAAGTCTAAAGATAATGAAAGCCTTAGCAACAAAAACTGCTCAAGACATTGCTAACTCCTCTGATAAAAGTCACAACGAGAACAGTCCTCAGTCGTGACAGGCATTTCTTCTGTATTTCTGGATGCTTTGTTCTTGGTCATGCTTCAGATGATAGCCAGATAAATCCAAAGCACAGTGAAAAATCAGGATGGTTCACGGTGTGAAGAAACAAGCCTCACCGACAAGTTTTCATTCTCCCATCACAGGCTATTAGAGAAAGTTCAATTAAACTAACCAACCAAACATTTTGGACTCATTGAATCTCTCCACAATGACACAGAATTTTCTGATTCATCTTAATCATTGCCAAAACAATATTGATCTTTTTCAGATAATTTCTCTTGCTAAGAAGCTTGACTATTTAATTGGAGTCAAGTGAAGATAAAAAGGAAGTAAAGTTCTGACTTGAGAGTTCACTGACCCAGAACACCCTGGAAAATCTGGAATTTACCAAACAGGGCCAGTGGGAAGCACAAGCGTGGGAAAGCTCAGAACTTTAGACTTGGTCTTCTAGGGAGCAATGCCTTGGGTGAAATAGTACATTCGAGAAGCAATGTTTGATTATTTTCTGGAAGGAAGAGTAAATAAAAACTGCAACTAGATCCACGGTTATCTGACATGATAAGTTTAGAAGAATTCTTTCACAAGAATGTGGAGAGACGCTGTGTCAAGTTTTATTTGAATATGCTGTTAGTATTGATGTCCAAGTGCATGAATTATTCATAAAATGGCTTAAAACATCTCTGTGACCATGTGTGTGTTTAAGGCAACTTTGTCCCCTCTGGGTTTTGTGTCACACAGAGCAAGCACTTCAGATGCCTTTGGGAAAAGACTTACAGAGACAGTCATACATTTTTCCAATCACACCGTCCACTGGATCTTTCCCACGACTTCTTCCTCTTTTAAATGTCGATCCTGAGAATGAAAATTTGTAATGTTTGAAGCTAGCAGGCCTTTTCCACGTAAGTCAGTTAGCTGACTCCAGACCTGCACTCAGAGCGGCTACCATCCACAGAGTTCCTGGCCTCTCCCTGCAGGATGTGGGTCCCACCATTTCACTGAATAGGCAGGTTTTTAGCCCTGAGGGATGACAAGCCTTGCTTTCCCTTACCCTCTGACACAGCCTTCAGAGAGCAGATTCAGTGCAGAATATGTGAACTAGGTTGTTTTTTATCTCACAGACAATGAGCTGGAGAACTCTGAAGGCCAATGACAGAAACTTCAGAACAACAGCAAGCCCCTGCTTTTTCTTTTCTTATGTCAACTGGGATTTTTCTGGATCCCACATTAATATTTCCTGCCCTTTTCAAGGCTGACTAGACCATGCCCATCCCTTAGCAGTAGAAAAGCAATTCTAAGGACAATTACATCCAATCCCTTCTTCTTGTTTTTAATGTTCCAATCATAGTCCTGTTAAACTGTGTATCCTTTAACAGTCTCGTGTACCTAAACGATGAATTCGAATCAGTTCCACCCCATTGCCCTCTCTCACCTCCCTCCCCCTCCTGCTAAAAGCTTCCTGTCAATATGGTGCCCCCACACCTCCGCTTCTACTTTTGTGTGTATGATCCACAGCGTTTAATCAGGGTGGTTTGCGTGAGCGTGAGTGGAAGGTTATTTACTGAAGCAAGTGCAATTTAGGGGTGGCTACACCACTGAAGAAAGCCACACTGCTTTCCCGGCAACCATTAACTACCAATAGCCCAACAGGGATGGGCGGGGCCTCATGAGCCCCTCCGCCTTCCTGGATGATAAGGGGCTCAAGGCAGGACTAATGTCAGGCAGGTATTATGCAGGTAGCCACAGCTGCTGAGAGTTCATAAAACAATGGCCATCTCATGGCCAGAAGAAGTCTTTAGAAGAGCAACTCCCAATCATACAACTCTTAAATTTTTTTGGTTTTTTGCTCCTCTTCTCTAACGCTCTCTGTGCCTTAGAACTGTTTGTTATACAGCTGTCCTATTTGCACTGACCCCTGAGCAGTTGCTTCTTCTCCACACTGGTTACATATGGGTCTCTGCATTACCTGCCACTCACAGCCATCAAAAGCTTCTCTGCTGGGTACTGAGAGCAACACTAACCTATGGATATGAGTGTTTAGGAGGCAGTTTAAATTTCCACTTAGCAAACAACAGTAGGTTCCTCCCCAGGGCCCAGGGACTCTGCAGCCTACTGGCTCCTCACCAAGTTTACTGTACAAGGCATGAGTTCCCTCCTGTAGGGCCTCAAATCCAGTCCACTGTCACACCCGTGGGAACATCTTGCTGGCAGGTCATTACTGTGTTTCACGGTATCTGCACCTAGATAAGATGACTAATGACTTTTCCACCCCAGGAACCTGCACAGAACGTTCTACACTATGAAAACTAACCAGGAGGGCTTATATAACCAGCTATGATGACCATGACTTTCCATAAGAGTGTGATAGCTTCCACAATAGGGTGTGATGATCAGGATACTGTGGGAAATGAGAACAGCAGCTATGGAAAAAGCCTGCGCTGTTTGGGGGCCTCTGGGGCCTCTCTGACAGGACGGGAACTTTCCTATATATGGTACTGGGATTCTTATAACGTACGGCTGCTAGGATGAGCACTAGCCATCCGTGCAGAGTCCTTCTATTCAAACTCTTTGCTTTAGTCACATTTTTCAACAAGCTTATACAATAGTTATGTGTCTGAATGGCCTTTGCCGGCATCCTTACTGCTGGTTTGCCCTCCCTCTGTTCTGGCCATTAGACCTTCCTCTCCCACACCCCTCCTCAGTTAACTGCTCCCACTCCAAGTATTCCCCTTCTGCACATCCACATCACTTGTGTTCTGAGGCCCCCTCTCTCTTTGTTTTTTTTTATTTTTATTGCTTTATAAATAATACCATTCAAAATTTCCACTTCCCCCCTCTTCCCATTTCCCTCCTTCTCCTTCACTCACCCTCCCCCTCTCCCCCCCCCTCTCTCCAGTCCTAAGACAGGGCAAGGTACCCTGTCCAAGGCCCTCCCCCCTCCATCCAGGCCTAGGAAGGTATGTATCCAAACAGAGTAGGGTCCCAAAAAGCCAGTACATGCAGTAGAGACAAATCTCAGTGCCATATCATTGGCTTCTCAGTCTGCCCCAATTGTCAGCCACATTCAGAGGGTCCAGTTTGATCCCATGGTCGTTCATTCCCAGTCTAGCTGGCTTTGGTGAGCTCCCATTAGATCAGTTACTCCGTCTCGGTGGGTGGACGAACCCCTCGCAGTCCTGACTTCCTTGCTCATCTTCTCCCTCCTTCTGCTCTTCAACTGGACCTTGGGGCTCAGTCCAGTGCTCCGATGTGGAGGCCCCCTCTCTCTTAAGGACTTTTTCTACTCCCTCCTACTGTCCTCTTTCCATCCTCTTGGCCTCAGCAGGCACTCGGCATTAAACACCCTCCTCTAAGAACTGATAGCTCCGATCCACAGGTTTGTTGGTCTTATTTTACTTCCTGGTGACTTGGGCTCTATTAAAGTAACCCTCTACCTTCAAATCTATTTCTTTACCCTCTCCCTGTTCATCTACCTTCAAATGTACAACCTACTTTTTCCACTAGAGTTTCCTGGGTTTTGGGGTCTTCAAGGACCTGTAGAACACAATCTGTTTTTAGTAACTTATGATCTGCAATTTTTTAATTCAGTTCTATGATTATCATATAAATTACTGTTTGTCCAGTATTATCAGTTATTTCCGCTGTTTAAAGTTGAAAATAGTGAGCGAAGGTGAGAAAGCACAAGCCTGAGTTCTCTGTGTCCCTTCGCTGTCTAGTCCAAGCTAATCACCTCTACCTCTCCACGGATTGTCTTCGCGCCGAGAAAGCCCACCCAAAGCCGGATTTCTCGGGACTACACGGAGAACTAAGCAATGCGGCACAAGTGGATGCCTGGCGCTCACGACCCTGCTTATTCAGAATCACTTTTTAAATGAAGTTTGTTGATCCCGATTGGCTCACTGTTTTTGGAAATCAGAGCGTGGTGATGCACAGGAATTGGGGGATTTGCCCAAACGCACAACGGAATTGAAGTTTTGGAAACAAATGGATTAGACCAACCGGAACCTTTCCCTACTAGCCCTTCACAAGCAAAGTCCTTGCGACTGAAACCATCGTTAAAATTGTAAGGAGGTTCAGCTCTCCCCTGCCTGGCCGAGGTTCCCTTAGCCCCTGCAGGTGCCGATCCCCGCACCGCTCCCACTCCCTCCAACTCCAGCTCTCCCAGAAGCCAGCCGAATAAGGTCTCCTAACTCCAAAATTCACGCTCTTGGCACAGCCATACATGTGAACACAAGGGAATCTTCTTCACAATAAAGTTGTATCTGCCTGCCAAGTTATCAGGAAATCTTTTAAGAATGCGAAACAGAACCTGTAATTTTAGATCATTGCAGGACAGCCTCAGGATCGTGAAGAACAGGGCCGGAAGCAAAATTAAACGCTCTAAATATTCTCTGCTATTTTGTGTGAGAGGTTGCCAAATGAGATAAAAACCAACTCCGCCTGTGAAGGCCTCTGCAAGCAAAACGCCTGGGAGATCAGCTCTCCAGCTGAACGAACAGGCGCGGGCTACTTCCCAGGAGCCCCTGCTTCGGGGCTCTGGGGCTGTGAACACTGGTGCAGCCAGTGTCCTCTCTGAGCATCCACAAAAGGATGCCTTTGCAGCCTTGTCATTGGTACCTGTGCACTTGACACACAGAGATCTCAGGTGTGCGTCTGCTGTCATTGCTCCCTTGAGGACACCTGGATTGAACAGAGCCTGTCACAGATTCACGCAATAATTAGATATTTGAATCAAGGACTCTCGATCTCAGTTACGTGAAAGCGCAGAGAAGGAACCACTACGGTCTCTGCTGACTCTTCCAATAGCTCTGCTTCCTGAGGCCCAGCTGTATCTTCCTTAAAGCCCCGCCCCCATTTTTTAAGACAACACCATGCTATCCATTTCCCTAGGAAGTTTGATGGAGCAATCAGAGTTGGATTCTTTATATGAAAAGAAGGAACCAGAGGAGCTAAAACTACCCTGAGCCTTCTCTAAGGTTTCCTGTTAAGCTCCAGAGATGTTAATTCTGGCTTTGGCAGAATGAATGTCTATATAAACTCTTTCCCATATGGAGATGTTGATAAAAAGCAAAAGAAAACTTGAAGAGGAAAAAGAAAAAAAAAAAAAAAACACCTGTCTCGATTCCATAGAATAGGATCATGAGCTCATGGAAGTAGGAAAAGCACATATCCTCAACAACGACTCATCAGTGGCAGGGTCGCCGCTTGTTTTTTTAGGGGATGGGAGCTGTGTCTCTGTGTGTGTGTGTGTACTTTTGTTTTGTTTTGTTTTGGGTTTTTTTGTTGTTGTTGTTGTTTTTGTTTTTTTAGATAGGGGTTTCTCTGTGTAACAGCTCTGGCTTTCCTGTAGACCAGGCTTCTCTTGTAGACCAGGCTGTCCTCAAACTCAAAAGATCCACCTGCCTTTTCCTCTCAAATTTTGAATTAAAGGAGCGTACCACCACCATCCGGGACTTCTTCCTCTTTTTATTTCAGCATCTTTTTATGTTTGAAATTAAAATAAAACTATATCACTCTCCCCCTGCCCTTTCTTCCTTTCAGTCATTCCCATGTACCTTGCCTAGGTCTTGCTTGCTCTCAAATTCATGTGCTCTATTTCTTTAATTGTTGTTAAATACACACACACACACACACACACACACAAATATCCTCAAATATATAAATATTACCTGTTCCAAAAGCCAATCAGAACTTCCAATTACAATTCCAAGCCTTGTCATTGGCTGGGCCCAGCTGTCGATTGCGTTGGGTGGGTAACTCAGTCTAGGGGTTTGTAACCCACCCTGCAATCAGTTACTCTACGGTCTCAAAGGGGCGCTACCTGGAAGGAAATGAGCTAGAAGAGAAGGAGGAGAAGACCATGCTAAGTTTGTCACGGCCTCCGTTTATTAGAGTCCTGGTTGCTGCTTATATAGGATAAGGAGTTGGGGGGTGGGCACAGGGGCCTGGACTCTTGTCGCATGGTCCAGGTCACATGGTTCAGGTTCGTCACGTAGGCCAAGAGGTTACATTTGGTCAGGTAAACCAAGAAGTCAGGAGTTGCCACACCTAGTTCCCTGGATAGCTGGAATGTGAGGCGGGTTCCGCTAACAGATAGTTCTCCATTAGCAGCTTAATTGGGTGTGGGGCAAGTTTTGTCAACAGAACCATTCTTAACATAATTATGGGTGTGGGGTTCTCTGTAGACTCCCCAGAGTGATGGTTCCTGAAATGATTTTTAGGAGGGAAATGGCTCCTCACACCCAGCGCTGCCTAACTTAGCTGCCCTTGGCTACCTCTTTCCTCATCTCCATGAAGATACACTGCTCTCTCCTTCCTCTCAGACACACAGCTACTTCTGGATCCTAGCACTTGCAAGTCTCTATCAGAACATCTATATGGCCTACAACTAGATAGCTTTAGGGTACAGGCACTTTTCTCTCAGTTCATCTGCTCAGAAAAGGCCTCCCTGAACGCCGACCTAGAAAAATAACTCACTGTTGTCTTCATATTCCGGTTAACTGTTCATGGTACTTACACAGTCAAGCTGCTGCGTCCTTGTCAATTGTCTGTAAGCCTACAGGACTGCAGTTCCGAATATGGTCAGGAACTTTGTGTGCCTTTGTTTCTTGTAGAGTTCACAGTACTTAGAAGGAAATGATGTGTAGTAAGTCCTGTAAGTCCTGTCTTTTATAAATTAGATAAATAGGCAATTGGCTGAAACTAGAGACAGAGACATTTCCATCTGCAAAAGCAGTGTAAAAATATAGAATGTGATGCCTATGGCTCTGACCCTCGGATCTCTGGTTACACAGTGGCAGAGACAGAGCCCTGGGAGAAGAGTCCCAGAGGACTTTGAATGCACAGAGGAAGCAGTTCTCCTGCTCTGGCTCCTTCTCACCCAGACTTGCTATAGACTGGGTACTGGAGCATCTCAGCCTCTATGAAGGGGAGGAGCATCTGTGAGACACCGAGCAGAGTGTTGTGGATGGTTGCAGGTAGAGCAGGGCAGCAATGAGGAGTAATTAGGGCCATCCCAAGTGTGGGTGCTGAAGAGGACGAAGTAGACTTGGGACGGAGGTAAAGAAGTAAGGCTGACCCATCTCTTTTGAAAATGTCTACACTAACAGTGCAGTTTTTCCTATGTGTCTCTTTCTGTTGTTAAATGGTTTTATGGTATGTGATTAGTTCATGTAAGGTTACGGAAACAGTTTGAGTTTCTCAATCACTTTGAAGAACAACAAAGCAGGGGAGGCTAAGGTTTATCATTCATCTAAGTTTCATTGAAATCAGAGTGGTACACACACACACACACAGAGAGAGAGAGAGATGCATGAACACACATGTAGGCATGCACACACAAAACAAAGCACACATGGAAGAAGGGGAACCAAGAGTTTCTCTGGCAGAGATAAAAATTTTATGTTTGGAGGATGAGTTCCCTTTTTCCCTCAGAACTTGCTGATTTGGATCATCACAGGGGATCCAATAATACAAACAAGGAAAAGAGAATTAGATTGCTTCTAGATAGAGGAGCTCCCCTGCCTACCCAACAGGGTTGATCTGGGTGTGACAGAACAGCTTCCTCAAGAGGAAGAAGTTCCCCAGGCCTTTGTCTTGGAGAGAGAATCAGCAAGAAGTCAGCCCCCTCAACAGCTCAGTGAAAAGTACACTAACCCAACCAGAACTCCTTACTCTTCTGCCCAACTCTCAGGGTCTGTCTAAATGCAGTCTCTGTTTTCCAAATATTCTATACACCTTAGCCACGTGCATTCCCTTATTGCTACAGTATGAGATGAAGGTAGAGTTTAGATTTGTCTCATTCCACAGTCTTGCCCCACCTGCAAATTTCTTTCCCTTAGAATCAAGGGGAAAGGCAAGCGGTGGTATTTGAAAAGAAATGGGAGTGGCACTACTGGGAGGTGTGGTCTTGTTTGAGTAAAATATGTCACTATGGGGGCCAGTTTTGAGGTTTCACGTGCACAGGATACCACCCAGTGTTCAGTAGACTTCCTTCTGCTTTCTGGTCAAGATGTAGCCAGTACCATGTCTGCCTATATGCCACCATGCACCCCACCATGATGATAATGGACAGAACCTCTGAAACTGCAAACTACCACACAATTAAATGCTTTCTTAGTAAGAGTTGCCATGGCCATGGTGTCTTTTCACAACTTTAAAACCCATACTACAAAAAAAAAAAAACATACTAGACAGAAGTTGGTACCTAGGGCTGGTGTATTGCTGTGATAGGCCAGACCGTGTGTTTGTCTGAAAGAAGTTGGGCTTTGGTACTGGGGGTTATAAAAGCAATGGAATGCTTTAAGCACTGCTCAATGGGCCATACTAGTAGGAGCATGGAAAACATAGGCGCTGAGAGCTATTTGAACTATGGCTGGGGGGGGAGGCTCACTCAAGAGGTTTCACAGGAAAAGAATTTTAGTATATTGCCTAGAAGTCATTCTTGTGATAGTTTGGCAAGGGAAGTGACTGCTTTTTACCCCTCTCCAAAGAGTCTGCCTGAGGCTAAAGTAAAGAGTTTTGGTTTAATTTTGTTGGCAGAGGAAATCTCAAAACAGCTTAGTATAGACTCTGTCCTGTGGTTATTAGTGGTAACTCTAATGAAGATATATAATAAGAGAAGCAAGCTGAACAAGGAAAAACATTTGAGGAGAAAAAGTGGAATGGAGCTAAATCCTCTGTTCCAGGAATAAACAGATTAAGAAATGGAATAAAGGGAGTGGTGACCTCAGGGCAAGATCTCACCCAGCTAAATTTCCAACTTGTGAAAAGGAACTGAAGAAAAGCTTAAAGCAGGGTGTGGTGGAGCACACCTTTAATCCCAGCACTGGGAAGGCAGAGGCTAGTAGATCTCTGAGTTTAAGGCCAACCTGCTCTACAGAGTGAGTTTCAGGACAGCCAAGCTTAGGCAGTGAAAGACAGAAAACTGGTGAAGATGTAACTGAATGGGGGGGGGTCCAGCCCCAGTAAATGGTAGAACTTGGCAGTTTGGGCCACATGGTTCGGGCTTTAGGGTTGGGATAGAAGAAAGGAGTTGTGAAATAAAACCCCTGAGGCCAGGCATGTGTCAGGGATTTCCCTGCATGGAGGCCTAGTAGAGAGGTTAGGTGTGGCGCTATGACTTTGAAGCCTGGGTTGCTTTGGAGAACCCGAGATGTTAGAGGTGCCAGAGTCATGGGATTCCTGTCAAGGAGAGCTGCTAACAGGAAGTGGAATCAGTCCAAAAGAAAGAATGTGTTGCAGTTAAACCTGAACAGAGGAGCCAAAGACCTGAAGAGCGTTTGGGCATCCAACATGGAGATGTAAAGTTTGCAGTCTGCCCAGCTGGTTTGCAGTCCTGCTTTGGTTCAGTGTTTCCCCACTGTGCTCCCTTCCCTACATTTTGGACAGTGATGTATATCCTGTGCCATTAGATGTTGGGAGTATGAGGTCTGTTTTTTGATTTTGATTTTATAGTGGATTACAGTTAAAAGATTGCATGAATCTCCAAAGAGACCTTGACCATTTAAAGGTTGCTGAGACTGTGATAGACTGTGAGGGTTTTTGAAGTCGGACTACATGCATTTTGCATTATGATATAGCTAAGTCTTTGGGGGCCAGGGAATGGAATATGGAGGTTTAAAAGAAAATGGCTCCCCAAAAGGAATGCACTATTAGAAGGTGTGGTCTTGGAGGAAGTGTGTCTCTGTGGGGGTGGGTTTTGATATTTCATATGCTAAGGATACCACATCAATCGATTTCCTGCTGCCTTCTGATCAAGATGTAACCAGCACCATGTTATGAAGATAATGGACCAAACCTCTGAAAAGCCGCCACCTCAATTAAATGTTTTTTTTTTTTTGTAAGCATTGCCATGGTCATAGTGTCTCTTCATAACAATAAAAATCCCTAAGACAGCAGTTTTCATACAGTAAGTTTTTCTGTGAGTTTTCTAACCTTCACAACCCACTTGTTTGCAACAGAATGTACCAAAAGCAGTAGTCCAACTGCCATTCTGATTTGCACAGCAATGGTAGATTGAGTAATAATATGATCTCAAACAAATACAGCTAGGGTACAATAGAGACACCCAGGCCACAAAGAGCAGGACTCTCCTGATGCTCCTACCAAACCTGCTGGGTTCTCACATGCCTTTTGAACAATGAGTGGATACCTAGGTAGATAGACAGATATGTATTCTAACTAGTTTGAGGATCATACGAGTTGTTGACTGAATATAAAATTGCTTCACCAAGCAATAAGAAAATTAAAGCTGTATTCTTTGAGAATAAAAATTGTTATAATCTTTTGACAGAAAAAAACATATCAAAAACCTTTAAAGCATACTTCTTTAACCTAGCAATTCTACTTCTGGGATTTCTGCAAAGATACTAATCATAGATGTGCAAACAGATTTTGCTAGAAGAATGTTAGCTTTGTGTGTAATTATAATCATGAAAATTTGAAAATGACATAAATGTCTCACAATAGGGGCTGAGTAAAACAAGCTGGGAACAAGTGTGCGGAGAGGTACAATGAAGCCATTAATGTGCTGTGGAAATATTTGGGAGGCTGAAAAAGTAATTATAGTATAGCCTTCAATTGAAAATGTGTTCTACTTTTAGTGTATCACAATGCCAATTTATTTAAAATAAATATGGATTATTTTACTCAAAAGAAGTCCAGAGGGAAATATAATGAATGTTATTAGGTTGCCCTTAAGTATTTGAATTATATACCATTTTTGTTTGAGTACATTTATACCTGTTCTCCAAAATCATCCATAATAAATACATATTATCATTTGATAAAAATGTTGTGTGTTTGAAAATTAAATGCTAAAGAGTATGGCCCTGGTGTGCAGAAGACTAGAGAGAAAGGTGTCTATTTATGCAATGAGAGAATAGTTTGTATAAGACTTCTTAAAGATATGGTTTCGTCTTGCTGCCTTGAGGAGCTAATAAATAACAGCTACTCTTCCAGCGAAGCAGTGGCAAAGGGTAGCAGGTGGGAACCAAAGCCATAGTAACCATCCTAACAGCATACATGGAGTAACCGTTCTCTGCAGAAGGATGCGGGGAGAATGTATAGGAAGACTGGAAAGATGGGAACCAAAGCCATAGTAACCGTCCTAAGCATATTTCTCTAACAGCATACATGGAGTAACCGTTTAGAATCTGCGAAAAAACAAGTAACCATCCTAACAGCATACATGGAGTAACCGTTCTCTGCAGAAGGATTCAGGGAGAACGTACAGGAAGACGTACTGGAAAGATGGGAACCAAAGCAATAGTAAGAGTCCTAACAGCATACATGGAGTAACTGTTCTCTACAAAAGGATGCGGGGAGAACGTACAGGAAGACTGGAAAGATGGGAACCAAAGCAATAGTAACCTTCCTAATAGCTTACATGGAGTAACCGTTCTCTGCAGAAGGATGCGGGGAGAACGTACAGGAAGACGGGAAAGATGGTAGTGATGATGCACCCTGAGGTGGCATACACAGGCAGGTTTTGGAGTTTTAAGGCACTAATCATTGCACTAATTTCTGATATTCTGTAATCAGTATTTTAAGACTGATGCAACTATACTTATATAACAATATCACAAGGGGCTCACAAAAAGAAACACTTGGAAAAACATTTCACATTTAAAACATGATTTGCATCAAATACTGATTTTGAAAGGCTGAAAATTTAGTAATATATATAACCAAAAATGTAACAGCTTTTATTTCTCCTTATCACAACTTTGCCCGTTTCCCAATTCATTTCTCTCATCTCATTATCACACCAAAAACTACTCTTTTTTTTCAGTTTTACGTGGTAAATTTATGGACCTCTGGTAATCCAGTTATAATACAGCCTACGCTGTCTATTTTTGCTACCTAGGAAAAATCTAAAGGAAATTGAGTCTTTGACTCATAAAGCCACTGCTAAGCTTATGAACTCCTTTCCATTCAAACCCCACCAAGCATAAGTTGATTAAAGGAGAAAGGCGTTTCAAGGCTTAGTTCCCGCTTCTACCTGATTTGTTGCAGAGTGGAATGTGACCGGGTGCACTTCAATTCAACCTGGGGATAAATTCCCAAGACCTAAAAGTTGGTAAGGAATCTTCACTGTCTTGGTGGAGAAAGCAAAGCCTGTGCTTGGCGCTCTGATTTAAGAAAATCGGGAGTTTGTCAGTCTAGGAGAACGTTCCAACCTGTGAGATTATCAAAGCCGAGTGTGGCGGCCTAGGCCAGTGGACACCATTTGTTTTTTCTCTACTTACTCAGTAACTACCTCTCGACTACCTACAATCAGTGCGCCGGGCAAGAGTTTAAATAAATATTAATTGAGAAGTTCAGGAAACTCCAATAATAGACTAGGAAAGGGCCCAAGGAAGGGAAGGCAACCAAAGACAAACATTCTGCTAATGTTTTAGGTTTTCTTGCCTCACAAACCACCCCTACACCCACTGACTTAAAAACAAACTCGTCCAGTCTCTCAGGCGTCTAGGAACCATCCAGGCGCTCCTTGTCTGGGCCTGCTCCTGTGATCTCTACTTCAGATGGGAACTCTCGAAGGTCTAATTGCTCATCAGGCCAAACACAACAATCGCTCTAGGGTGTTTTAAAGAGGAATACTCATCTTGAAGTTATCTCTCATCTTGCAACAGAATGACTTCAAACAGTGGTTCTCAGCCTTCTTAAGGCTGCCACGCTTTAATACAGTTCCCTATCCTGCAGTGACTCCCAACCATAAAATTATTCCCTTGCTACTTCATAATTGTCATTTTACTACTGTTATGAATCCTAATGTAAACATCTGATATTCAGAATATCTAATAGGTGACCACCAAAGGGGTTGAGACCCATAGATTGACACCCACTGGCTTAGAATCCCAGGAACCAAAAGAAAAACAAGCAAAAACTTAATCAGCAACACTTTCCAAGATTTTGCTTGGGTCGTGTTTGTTAATTGCCCAAGGAGAATTCAAGTCACATGACTGACGAGGCTGGGAGTTTCAGTTAGGAATTTGCAATTGTGCATGAATGGGGCAAGATTTATGACTAGTTGGCAACTACCACCAGCTGCCACAGTGATTGGAATGTCATCTGATAGAGAAATTCTGTATTAAACTATGGTTCAGAATTAACGTACCCAACCCTTGGGCTATTTTTACACAAGCTCCAAGTCATTGGAAGGCTTCTCCAGGACAGCAAGAGCTCAGCAATTGTAGCAGACATGGACAATTAGAAATCTAGAACAACCAGAAATAGTAAACCTGAAGGGTGGTTATAGTAGAAACTAAGGACCCACACTAATGTACTGCTCAGACTCATTCCAAGACCTGAGGTAAATAATGCCAATTACTTCCCTTCGAGCTCCAACTCTCCTTGCCTTGGTGTTATCATCCTTTCTTTCCTGTCTTTTTCTTCTTTTCTTCCTTCCTTCCTTCCTTTTTTCCTTCTTTCCTTCCTTTCTTTCTCTTTCTCTTTCTTCCTTTCCCATGTCAAACCCCTGAGAATTTAAACTAAAAGTCACCTTATTTGCTGGATACTCCCTTGTGCTTGTGGATACTGTTCTTCACACGAGTGGGACTCAAAGCCTGGCTTTGAGCACAGTCTCGGTGATCTTCCTGTCACACCATTTGACCATGAACAAGTCAAATGCGTCCAGAAACTGAAGCACTGCAGAGAGTCCTAGTACCATTGCTGTAAACATCCTGAACCGGGTATCAACAACTGATCAGTTAGGCATTACAAGTGTAGATGTTTTTGTCTTCAAAACTGCTTTCTGTGCATCATGGTGGGCCTGACCTAGCCTAGCTGTCTGGCTTATGAACTCTGAAGCCAGATGTGTGGGGTGAAACCCTGATTGGCCATATCCAAGCTTGGAACAACTCACTTCAGCTTTGGGGTCCCACTTTTCCTACCATAAAATGAAGGTGGGAATCTTTGAGAACCGAAGAACTGTAGCAAAGATAGGTACCCTTAGGGCAACATTTCACAGTGTGGTCAGTACTAGCAGTTTGGGGTAGGAAACTGTCATCCCTGCTTACCGATGCGTAGACTACCAGCTTGACCTAGTAAGAATTATTTTAGGGACAAAATTCTGAACAAATATAAATATTTGTCATTCATATACAGATGTTAGTTAATATCTTGGGGATGTTGACTGTAAAATTGGAAACATGTGGTGTTGAACTCAGCCGAGTTCAACTCTTTCTTATTGACTCATGGTAAGAAATAAATTCCTTCATGAACACAGACCCGGGTTTACCACACCCACATCCACACCTACACGTAAATAAAACAAATACACATATGTGTAGCTTAAAATAGTCTCATGTGGTATTTTCCACTCTCTGGTAATTCAGTTTATTAAAACATTGCCATGAATGTTAACTTACCTCTCTTGACCTTCTTGAAAAAATAGCGTAGAGCCAAGTCTTATAATTGGACCATCGCAGAGGGGAAATGCATGTCTCTCATTTCCAGCTCCTCTTCAGCCAGCCCTGCCCTGTAGTCAAACTCCTTCAGAATGAGAGGAGACAGAGAGGATTCCAGACCTACCTGCAGATTTGGAGGCTCACCAGGGTACCCTGCCCTCTATCTTGTGCTGGCTGCTCATTGTCCTCTAACAGTCAGGACTTGGGAATGAGTACTCTTGCCTGGGATGTCTGAGCAGCATCCTGGGACCCAGCACTCTCCTGCCTGTTATGGACAAGGAAGGCATGAGGCCAGAGCATGTAAGGGACATTAACTCCGGAAACCTGCGACAAGCCTCCTGCAAACCCTATAATAAAAATCCCAACCCCTGCTCTTTTACCCAGTGTGTGGTTAAATCAGCCTTTCATGCAGCTTCTAAGTTAGCGCTTGACAAAGAAGCTTGGAACATGTTGTAAGGACATCAGATGCAGGCTACATTAGGTATATTTTTTTTTCTATGATAAGCAGTACCTATGCCACAAAAAATCACTAAAAGTGGGGTTCATTTGCCTTCTCAGCTTTCTTAACTTTTGCCAGTTGTACCTCAGGAAATCCTAAGTTTAGTCCCAATGCGCATTTCTTAGGTTTCTTAAGCTAACTCTACTCTTGGAGGTCCATACTTTGTAGGTCAGAGACTTTACAAGATAGCATTAAAAGAGAACTTTGAGAATGGAGGGTGAGGCCACTCAATAGCATAAATGTAGATGAAGAAGATATTTCAAATGATGAGTTCGAGGCCAGCCTGATCTACAGAGTGAGTTCTGGGACAGCCATGGCGGTTACACAGAGAAACCCTGTCTTAAGAAAAAAAAGGAAAAAAATAAAATATCTGTGTAATTTACTGTGATTTTAAAAAAATGAGGTGCCAAATAAAGATTATTTTGGGGAGTCTGGGGGCTTGACTGAGAAGTTAAAAGTACGTACTAATCTCACAGACAACAAGTTTTATGCACCCGTGTTGTGGCTCCCATCTGCTCTAACCCCAGTTCCAGGAGATCTGAAACCCTCTTCTGGCCTCTGCAGGCACCAGGCATGCATGCGGTACAGTTACAAACGTGCTGGCAAAATTCTAACACAGGTAAAATAAAGTCAAGAAATCGTTTCAAAAATTTTTAAGTTATTTTGAATTTCTTCTTCCTTTCTTATGCTTTATTTGAGCCAAAAATAAATAAATAAATACAAGTACGTTTCCCATTTTATAGTTTGTTAAAGGAACGACTTAATTATTTAAATGTTCCACTATCTCCCCCATCACCACCTCTGACTGTGTGCAAGTGTGAGGCAACCAGCAGGAATGCAAATACTGTCCCTCCTGCTCTTACTTAATCAAAAGTTCCCAAGCATCTTCTCCTCTTCACCAACCGTGAAAGTCTCGCTAGCAAACATCATCTGTAAACAGACTACTAGTTTGACTAATTCTGGAATTTTTGTGGCTGAAACCTATTGACTTGCAGCCAGCAGTCAAAAGTCATAAAAATATCTGTAAAGATTACATTAGTGTTGCTTTTCCAGGAAAAAAAAAAAACAATTGGAAAATGGAAGACCTGCCCAACGATTTCTGCTTGGTTGCACTTTGATCAAGGGAAAACCCACAAGCCACAGGGAAATGTGATTTGAGTGACCGCCTCCTTTAAATTGGGCACAGCTTTTAAGCAAGGCCTTGGGGAAGACTAATGCAGCAGTTCGTTTGTGCATCACTTTGACCTTGAGAGGCGCCCATCCAGCACGCGCAGCACACAGCCTTAACAAGGAACACTGTGCCTAAGTGAGCTCTCTGGCCTTTGATGCTGATGTCCTGAGCAGCCACTCGGGCTTTGCCTTGCAGTTAATAAGTCACGAGAATCTCTTTCCAGCCGTCTCATAGCCAGGGTTGTTGAAGTCTCCAGTTACCCCAGTGCATCTATTTCCGGGTTGTTGTCATCTTAGGGCTCAGGCTACACATTCTACTTTGTAGGAGCCGCGTTACTTCATGTAAGATTTATTTATGACAACCCAACTTTAGGATTTCTCTACAGGGCTTGAATATTGCAGTTAACATCGTTGGCTGAATTCTAGTCTTGAAATCTGCCTCAGTCTAACACAATACTTTTCGGTCCTCCTTACCCATCTTGATTTACCAAAGAACTGGCTGCCTGAGAAGCTCAATACATCTAAAATCAAAGGCCAACTTTCCTAACACCTGCCCCCGCCTCCCGCAGAGGACCAATCTGATAAACATACCTCGTGACACTAATGCAGTCTAGAATCAAAACAAGCTTCTAGACAAATATAGAAAATAGACGTTTCCAGTAATTCTGTGGTTCTGGAGTATATAACTCCTATACATCAAGGGCTGGAGAGGGACAGTCAGATACACAAAAATGTCAAGAACTCAATGATTGCCAGGCAAAGTGATGCATGCCTTTAATCCCAGCACAGTGGAATCAGAGGCAGGTGGACATCTGAGCTTGAGGCCAGCTTGGTCTACAGAGGGTGTTCCAGGACAGCCAGAGATGCACAGAGAAACCAAGCCTCAGAAAGAAAGAGACAGAGAGACAAAGAGAGAGGAACAAAACAATGGAAATAGTATAATTCATATAACTACCAAAAACCAAATAAACAACCACAAGATGTGTTTTCAAAAGCCCTAACAAAAGAGATTTTACTGGAAAGGAAAGTGAAGACCCTAAGAACACACCTTGAAAACGTAAAGCTTCTTGGCAAATGAGGACATGCGAGCCTCGGAACCCACAATCTCTCTGCAAATAAGGAAGTCTAGTTCATCCAATATATTGCTTGGCTTTCATTTCCCTATTTAAGGAACAGCAATGGCTGGGAAGGGTGAAAGGCTCTGGCTGTGCTCCCTATGTGAGCCAAGCCACAGGTTTTCCCCTCTGGACTCCTCCTGAAGCCTGGTAGGCCCTAGCAAGGAAACCTTTCAAGGTGACTCACATATGTGAAATTCTTATCATTATGACAGTCTACACGGCTTCATCAAGTGGCTTCCAAGAATTATTACTCTCTCAATGCCCAATCCTCACTCAGATTCTCACCAAAATTTGAAAGCCAGACCTTGTAAATTTTTTCTAACAAGAATTTCTAGCATTTTCTGAGATTCTAAGTTAGGCATTGCTCTAAACACCTTGCAAATATATCTCATTAATACCTACAAATGTAAGGATCCATTCCTGAAGAACCATGAGAGGCAGATTCTATGCAGTGCCCTGCTTTCTGTGCTCAGCAGAAAGAATCTGTTCAGATGAATCTGTTCAGGTCCAGAAACAAGCACATTACTACAGCATATGAGACAGTGCTTCTAGAGCCACAGCCAAAGAGCTCCCGACAGCCCCGAAGAGGAGATGACTTACTTCTTAAATCTTTCTCAGGGTGATGTGCAGAAAACATGACAAGTGGTCAACAATCTTGAGGACCAAATAAACACTTCCAGAAAGTACAGAAGACAGAGGAAGGCGACGTCTGTGTTTTTAGAAGGGTTGTGGTGGCTGCTGTCACTGCTGCCACCATTGAACTTAGTGTAAGTGACCATGTTCCATGCTAAGAAGTTATGTCAGAAAAAGTCTGCAACGACAAAGTTGGAACAGAGGGACGAGAAAATCGGGAGTGGCCAGCTCGTCTGTAGTCCTCCTCGACTCCCTGGAGAAGCAAGTGTTTGGGGAAATGTATTGCATTTTGTCCCCCCCCCCTTTCTGATTTCATACCATTTTGTTTTTATTAGTTAAATTAAGCCAGGTCTTAAATCTTACTATTCAGAATTTGTGCAAGGCCAGTTAATATTAAGCCACAGCAGAGAAGACAGAAAGGGAAGGAAAATCGGGTGGGGCATAGAGAGAAAGAAATGAGGGAGGCTACTTTATTTCCTGTATCAGTTACTTTTTTCCAGGTCAATCTTACCAGTGCTTTGGTGCTTTGGGGAAACGTGTGGACTGGGAAGGATTTTGAGGGCAAAGGGCACATGCAACAAAGAATCAGTAGGAGGAGTCTTTTGGGAACTGAGAAGGAGACCGTGACAAAAAGTCCCAAGAAGGGCTGAGGAGGAAGCTTGGATGGCACCTAGCATCCAGGTGACTGTGTGAGACAGCAAGCGCCTGGTGACAGCAAACTTTATAGATAATCCTGAAGTCGGACCATTGTAAAGAGCTGGAGCTGTCGGCCACTCGGGGTTTCTGTGGGCGTGTGTCCACACACCCTGAGGAAAGGCCAGACTAGAGCCACAGATGTGGAAGCTGGAACGCAGAACTGACTGATAGGGGTCGCATGGGCCTTACAGGCGTCAGTGAAAAGGAACGGAGCTGGAGAGAGCCGTGAGCCACCAAAAAAAAAAAACCTGAGCAATTGAGCAATCGCAACAGCTCCATGGTTTTGGTGCTGATGGGCTTTAAGGAGGTTGTGGGTAAGTTTTATATACCTCAGGGTGGCCGGGAGAACTGAAAAATGAAGAACAACCACCAAAATTTCAGAAAGACTCAGAAAAACAAATATTGGGTGATCTCTCTTATAGTTTTTTTTGACAAAGGGGACAACGTGGGAACTGAAGGGAAAGTAGATAAGAGATTGTATTGGGCAATGAGCATGATCAACATATTTTATATAATTATGAAAATGTCAAAGGCAAACAATTAATATATGTTCATAAACACTTACGAAGTAACTGAGCATTTTCAGTGTGCTCATGAGAGACAAGGGAAATATGTAATTAGGACCAAATGAGACAAAATAAGAAGAAATCCTTCAAGGAAATATGAGAAGGGAGGTATCTTTCCTGTTTCCTCTTTCTCTTCTTTTTCTCTCTTTCTTTATTAAAAAAATAATTAAGACCTAATTCAAGAGATTAGGGAGAAAAGACAAAATCTGGAAGGAGGTAAAAGCGCACATGAAGCAAAGGGGAGAGGCATGACATGAAGGAAGAGAGCATCAACATTGCCTATCTCCCTGGGAATTGCAGGTCTGCCTGCAGAGATGATGGTGTCACCCCTAAGAGCATGCAGGTCTGCCTGCAGAGATGATGGTGTCACCCCTAAGAGCATGCAGGTCTGCCTGCAGAGATGATGGTGTCACCCCTAAGAGCATGCAGGTCTGCCTCCAGAGATGATGATGTCGTCCATGAGAGCACAGTCCACAGGCCAGAGGCACGGTCAGCACTTCCAAACACTATGAGTGAGTAATTGATTCTGCAACACAAGCACACATGTAGAACTATATACATAATGTTTGGGATGGATTTTTAGAACTAGTTTGAAAATAAATAGCATTCTACAGCCATCAGCTCTAAACAGAGCCAAAAGTAACAATGAGCTTTGCTTACTATGAGCATCACAGAAGAGGATCATAACTGACATAATGGTTCATTTGGCCAAACCCTGTGTACCCAAAAAGCCATACCATCAGCAGAATAATTGGCTATTGTGAAAGCTAGAGTAATATAAATACAGAAAGCTTCATTTTCATAAAAGAAATCCTGGGCCACCCTTACTTCATGACCTTCTTCTGACCTTCCTATGATGTCAGTGTTGTCCTACAAAAATATACTGTGCCTCACAACACTAACGCCCAGGAGTTAAAATGATGTGGGATGTCCTTCTGTATATGTGCTGCTTTTATGTTGATGAATAAAGCTGTTTTGGTCAATAGCTTAGCAGAGTAAAGCCAAGTGGGAAGTCCAAGCAAAGATACATAGAGAGCCTAGGAGGAGTCAAGGAGATGCCATTGTAGCCACCAAAGGAGAAAGATGCCAGAACATTACCAGTAAGCCACAGCCTCATAGATTAATAGACATGGGTTAATTTAAGATGTAAGAGCTAGCTAGGAGTATGCCTGAGCCATTGGTCAAACAGTATTGTAATTACTATAGTTTCTGTGTGATATTCAAGTCTGGGAGCCAGGAAAGGAAAGGCCAGTCTCCATTTACATTAAAATGCTTCCCATTTTCAGCTGATGAAACAACAACAAAAATCAAATAAGATCAGGCACTATGTGAAGAAGGTGGAGTTAAGGAAAAACTCAAACTGGAAAGATGCTGATAAGCAACAATTATAACCTATGTAGACTTTTGCAAAATAAAACTAAAAGGCAGAACAAACCAGTCCACTATGATAGAAAAAAAAAGAGTTGTTACACAAAATGTAAAATAATTAAAGAACACGAGACCCCGGACCTTCTAGGAAAGTTGGAGTGTTACTTACTGTAGCTTCTCTATGCCCTTGAGCAGAAAGAGAATCAATAGCGCAGTGTCTAAGGAGCAGCTGATTCTGTTGGAGGCTTTGGTTGTCGCTCTGAAAGCCAGCACCAGTGTCAGCATTTTCAGTGCCATGTGCTTCTTCAGCTGTCTGGTGCACTGCTCAGAATTTTATTTACAAAAAAAAAAAAAAAAGGCTTACAAATGACCGAAGCTGAACTGCAATTGACAAATGGCTGAAATAGCTGATCCAGACATGGCAGTACATACGATAATCCCAACACTGAGGGCACTAGCGCAAGAAGATGGCCCACGTTCACGGTCAGGGTCAGCCTTGGTTACATAGTTGGTTTGAGTCCAGCCAGGAACACAGTGTTCAAATGTGAGACACTGTCTCAAAAAATGCATCTATAGAGAGATATATTATTATATACACATATATATATATATTATATACATATTCACATATATCTATTAGTGCAGTAAGTTCTCTGTGGTCTGTAACTTAGACCCTCGCTCATAGCTAAAGGAAATTCTCAGTTGCAGTCAAAGCTTAATAAAGATTCTCCCCATCCGAAAACACAATGCCAAATTGAGAACTTTTGTCTGTCCCTCTTATAAAAACTTCAGATAAAGTCCGGCGGTGGGAACACGTCTTTAATCCCAGCATATGGGAGGCAGAAGCAGGTGGATCTCTGTGACTTCAAGGCCAACCTGTGTAGCTGACTGCGTAAAAGAGGGTGGGGGATGCAAGTCAAATAATTCCAAGATAGCTCCAAAAGATTCCAAGATTATTTTTTATTGTAAGGGAAAAACTCATAGAACAGGAACGGGAAGTCCAACCTCAAGGTGTAGAGCAGGGAACAAAAGAGAGAAAGCTGGGCAGGCGGCTGGTTTTTTCGGGAACCCAAAAAGTGATGCCCCAACCTGGTTCCAGCCTTCTAAAGGTCATTGACTGAAGGAGGTTCCCCATGAAACCTGGTCTATACAGCAAGCTTCAGGAAAGCTAAGGCTGTTAAACACAGAGAAACTCTTGTCTCAAAAGACCAAAAATAAAATTAAACTTAATTTAAAAAAGAAAAAAGCTACACATATCTCTAGTGTCCACAGATTGTGATGAATAGCTAAATGAACACAAACTTCCACCTTTAGAAGTGCTAGAAGTTGTCAAGGAGCAGAGACAGAACTGTGGCTTTTGCTGGCAGAGCAAAGACTAAAGTCTGTGGATATTAAGAATTGCTGATGCACTCAGAGAAACACCATCAGAGAAACTGACTCTCCTGCAAGCTTGACGTCTAGAAGGGCCTAGAAGAAAGGTGTAAAGCAGTATCTTCATGTGTCCCCATGAAAATGGCTTTCTCTCTGTATCCCAGAAAACCTAGGATGGACAAATGGCAGTCTTAAGTAGCTATGACCATGCTGCCCGGTGTGTTTGGTCCCTGTGAGGCTTTCACTAAAACCTCCATAGATGGCTCCAGATTCTAGCAAGAAAAATTTCAGTATCAACAAAATCCTAAACTAATCACTATTCATCAAAAATAGTAATATCACTAGAACAAAGCAAATTGTATAATAAGGGTATAAAGTGTACACGAAATGCTTAACATCAAGGTCCACAGAATGACAAGTTTCTTTTTCTTTAGTTAGTTGACTGAATGGTGTTGGCATGGGATCATTTTTCCTCTAAGGGATCACAGAAATGGCCTTTATGCCAGGTAAAGTAGACATTTGATCGTAGATATAATAGGAGACAGCCATAAGGCAAGTGATGGCTGGTAACAAGAAGGAGACTTCGTGATGCCCTTCAATACATCCATCAAGTGTGTTCATCTCCTACAACTACTAGACAAGTTACCTAAAATAACAAATTTACTCTTTCAAGGCTTGGGAGGCCAGAAGTTCAAAGTCATGGTATTACCAGAAGGCAAGCAGACGCCTTTAACTCCAGAATTTGAGAGGACAAAGCGAGGGGATGTAAGTTCAATACCAGGCCAACTTGAAAACCTGTCTCAAAAATCCAAGGGCCAACATGTCCACTCAACAGTAGAGCACTTCCTTGTCTGGCATCCACAAGGCCAGTGTAACAGCAGGGCTGTCCGCCTGTGACACCCAGAAAGAGAAAGCTGTTCATGCCACTGCCCTGACTTCTGGTGACTACCAGCCACCAGTGGCATCATAATTCAAAGCCACAAAAACTACTCTTATACTATTTTTATGTTCTTTCCTGAATCTCTGTATTTCAAATATCCCACATCCTCATCTTGCAAGATACCAGTAATTATATTCAGAGTCACCTGAGTTCAGAATGACTTCATCTCTATGTCTTTAATTGATTGTATCTATAGATACAAATAAAATCACACTCTCATGTACCAGACAATAGGAGTAAAATAAATTATTTTAAAGGATATATCTCTACCTATTATCACAAAAATGAATCATATACCAAAACTAAATAAACTATTTAATAAAATATGGCCCATGAATTAGAAAGCATAAAGCATATTTTTGACATATTATATTAATAAATTCCCCCTTTGTAAAGCAAAGCCCCTCTATGTAGCTCAGGCTGGACTAGAACTCACAAGCCTCCTGCTTCATCTTCCTGAATACTGAAATTGTGGGAAATTATAGGTGTGTTTTATCACACTGGATAAGTTATTCTTTTTAAATTATATATTGTAAACTGCTAGTATTTGCAGGCTGGAGAATAAAGAGAGTCTAACTAGCGACTCTCTTTCTACCCAATGGGAAGAGAGCTGAAGCAGTCTTTGCGGCTAGAGAGACAGCTGAAGTATTTTAAGGATTTGACTTAGAAAAATTATAGACCCAACTCATGACTTCCTGGCACTCATCTCTGGAATAAGGCATGCCCAGCCAGCACTGGAATCCGTGGGCCAGTGCAGCATGTAAAAATAACATAACGACACATGTTCCCCGAGCCGCCACAGCCTACAGGTGTGCCCACTTATTAGAGAACTAGACAAGTATCGCCCAGCTTAAACTGTCTCAAAAATATGGTTAACAACTATGCTTATACCAATTCTGTACATTTTATCTAATGTGTAGTTCATATAATAGTTTATAGTCAATTCTTCTAAACTAAGGTTTTCAGGTTTACATAGTTCTAAAACAATAAAGAATACGAACCTCTTGATATAAGACAAAAGGAAAATGTCATTTGAACTGTGTGGAACAGTTAATATTTACAGTTATATGATTCAGGAAGGGAGACTGCATGACGCCCAAATACTGATGTTAACTTTTGATCCATATGCAAGATTTTATAGCTAGAGGCTAAGGTATGATAACATAGTTCTGTCAATTCAGACAAAGTAGTATTTTCTGTTTTCCTCATAGAAAGCATAGTCATCAATTAGTAGTTTTGTCTGCAAAATCATAGTCTACCACTGTATTTCTTTGCTGTATTTGATTATATTATTCAGTTCTTTATAGACATACAGTCATTTTGAGACCTGCTGATTAGAAGAATCTTGTGTCTTTCTATAAGAATCTTGCTTGTTCCTCTTTGGCACTTCCCATGGTGTCTAGATCAGTCCTTGGTATACAGGAAATTCTCCATTGATAGGAACTGTCAGATTTGCCCAAGCTCTCTATGAAATATCTAGTCTTCAGATGACAATGCGGAAGGAATTCTTGGAAAATCAATTTCGCTCAATATTTTTTCTCTAAAACTGTTATGTAGACCAAGCACAGTGCCTTGCTTTCTTGATTTGAAAATTGAAACCTCTAACTCTGCCTGTTTCAGAGGGCAGTTCCTTAAAAACTAATAATGACATTTGTAAATTGTTCTGAAAAGCGACTTTTTTGACAGTGAAATTGAGATTATTATTGCTAAATATTCGTTCACACTGGCTGTGATGGCAGATGCATATAATTCCAGCTACTTGGCAGGCTGAGACAGGAGAACACAAGTTCAAGGCTAGCGTGAACAAATTATAAAGACCCTATCTCAAAACTAAAAATTTTTTAAAAGGGACTAGAGGCATAGCTCAGTGATTGAGCAATTGCCTGATATGTGCAAAGTCCAAAGTTTGATACCTAGTATTGCACCATAAAGCAATCTACGCTTCCTTGTGGGTTTTAGGAAAGGTCTTTTTGAAATCTGAAAACTTGAGTTAACTAACTGGCCTTCTTGGGTTTCCTTCCCTTGGCTTACTTTGATGTGGGCAAATGAGACTTTAGTCTTTGAAGTGTACTTCCTATTAACAGTCACACAATTTTTTATTCCTAGAAAGGAAACTCTGGTGAGATGTGGCAAGCTACTCCATTTAATTTTCTGACTTTCAATTCAAATTCTTGAAATCAGAAATGCCAGTAAAAACTTCACTTTTCTATGAGTGTTCTCCTTGGGGACGAGTCATTGTGTTGCAAAGGCAGCTGGAGCTGAAATGGTTCCCATTTGGGGCTTTAACTCACTTGTGCCAAGCCATAGAAATTATAACTTACCTTGCCTTTGAAGATCTCTTCCCTCATGGCCTTTCTCATGTATAAAATGTATTGTAATCACAGCTTACAAAATATAAGAAAGCATGAAACACGGATTTTTTTTTTTAAAGAATGTACCTGAATAGCCACCGGCCCACTTAAAGCAGATATCAGAAGAAGGCTGGTAAAGTGAGCCACTTTTTGTCCCCCTTCTTGTGTTAAGTGTGTTTTACTTCCATCCATTAAGAGTGAATATCCATCCCCTCTTCCTGCAGCCGTGGTACAAAAGAGAGATGGGGGTTTTGTAGGCTCAGAGCCCTCTCCGTGGCTGCTGTAGCGTTCCACGGTGTGAGGGGGACGTGTTCACCCTTCCACATAGTGAATTATGCTCTACATCCTTCCTCAGCCCATCTACAACTGCTGACGCCGGGGACCTGG
Source organism: Microtus agrestis (assembly GCA_902806775.1). Classification (NCBI taxonomy): domain Eukaryota; kingdom Metazoa; phylum Chordata; class Mammalia; order Rodentia; family Cricetidae; genus Microtus; species Microtus agrestis. Next base: position 823,898 of record CADCXT010002815.1, on the reverse strand, counting down.
GAAACAATATCTCACTACAGAAACGCTTTCAGGAACAAAGCCCAGGAACTCTATTATATTTGCGCAAATGCTTTTGCAGACATGGGAGATATGAAGTTGAGAAAGAAGTAATTAAATGAAAAGGTTATAGATGAAAAAAAAAAGTCTGAAGAAAAAGAAGCAGAACCCTGGGACTAGCAGGAGATAAAGTAGCCAGAGGCATTTGGCCTTTTCTGAACGATTTTAGCACAGAACGCTTGGCAGTCAGAAGAGGTGGTTACTGGAGCATCCTGCTTCATGGAGTGAAGCAGGGCTTTGGTTTCACCAGTGTGTTTTTTATTTAAATGGGTCTCAAAGACTTCAATTTTTATATTACTTTTTAAAGGTTTCTATCACCCCATCATCATCCTTCAATCCATTTATTCTCTCATTCCCTCAACTTTATGGCGACCCTACTGTGTGCCGGCCACCATTCTAAATGCCATGTTACATATGCACAAAAGATAAATTGTATGCAAAGTAAAATACTATAAGCAATGTTCTCTGGGCTCCAGACTACCATGAAGAAGACAAGCAGTGGAGCTGACAAACAGGTACCCTGTGTTGAAAAGGAAGAGAGCTGTCAGCATAGGATAGAGCATGGTAAGGGGCAGGTCATGTGCGCTGCTCTGAGTGTAACTGTTCCGTTAGAATAACCCAAGCAAGGAGAATGGCTGATGGCAAGACTGCCACTTGCATTGCTGTTCCTGCTTGGGGATGTGGTGGGCATGTCTGTCCTTGTCAGTGTGAACAGATTCACATACGAGGGTGGAGAGGCTAGGGGCCCTGTCCTATGTACTGTGTCAGTGTGAACACACTCACATACGAGGGTGAAGAGGCTAAGGGCCCTGTCCTATGTATTGTGTCAGTGTGAACACACTCACATACCAGGGTGGAGAGGCTAGGGGCCTTGTCCTATGTACTGTGTCAGTGTGAACACTCGCATACCAGGGTGGAGAGGCTAGGGGCCCTGTCCTATGTACTGTGCCAGTGTGAGCACTCACATACCAGGGTGGAGAGGCTAGGGGCCCTGTCCTATGTACTGTGTCAGTGTGAGCACTCACAAACTAGCGTGGAGAGGCTAGGGGCCATTGTCATATGTTTCTCTCTTTCATGCTGCACTTTACTTTTTGTCAAAAAAATTTATTTTTCATTTCTTATTTAATGTGTTCCGATGGTTTTATCTACATGTATGTATATCTATTACCATATGCATGTCTCGTGCCCATGGGAGCCAGAAGGGGACATCAGATCACCTGGAACTGGAGTGACCTACAATTGTGAGCTGCCATGTGGGTGCTAAAAAAAAAAATCAAATCCAGGTCCTCTGCAAGAACAGCCAGTGCTCTTAACTGCTGAGCCATCTCTTAGCCCTCCTGCTCTTTGGCTCTTTTCTGAATCTAGATAGAGCTCACCCATTAACTAGGCTGGCAGGCCAGGAAATCTCCAGGATCCTCCACACTCTCCAGATCTAGGTCTCCAGACCCAGCTTTTTATGTACGTGTGTTCGGGGCAACTGGTCTTAAGTCTCCACACTCAAGCAGTTTTACCCCGTTAAGCATCTCTATAGCCCCCTCAACTTGTCCCTTTTAAAATCTGTGTTCACATCCACGTGTGGTTATGGATGTGAGTGAGTATGTTGGTCCTCACCTTCTGCCTTGTTTCCAGGCAGGATAGCTTGTCGTTACTGCTGACTATGTCGGGCTAGCTGCCCTGCAAGCTACCAGGGAATCTCTGGTCTCTGCCTCCACCTTGTTGTCAGCATGCTGGATTATGGATGCTTCCACCCCATCCAGCTGTGCATGGGTTCTGAGGATCAGAACAGCTGTTACCATGTTTACAGAGCAAGTGCGTTACCCACTGAGCCATCCCCCCAGCCCTCCACTTGTAATTTTAAGGAATAACTACAAATACTTCCAGTGCTTTCATGTGTTGCCTGTTATGAAACAAACCCAACAAAGATGAGATCACCACGGTTTTCAAGCAAAGAGGGAGGTTCAGTGTCTGGGAGAAAAGGCTTTCCAACACATCCCTTTAAAGTCTTGAATGTTACAACTATCCATAAGTTCTCTAAACACATTAACTCTTTGAAAAGTAAGTGTTGTAAATGTAGAAACAAGCTACAATAGTTAAGTCAATTGCTTGGGAAATAATGATATTATAAGATGAGTTATCAATATCTGTAATTGGATCAAACACAGTGTTCAGGAGAGCAGAGGTGTTAGCATTATCTTTAAAGAAATTCTAGAAGAAAATAACTCTCAGCACATGGCTGATCTTTATAGTCAAAAGCACACAGGAGAGCAGCCTAACAGTGCCTCGGTCTTGGCCCTCTATCTTCTTCCCTCTGGGCTCTTCCACGCTAATTTAACCACTAATCCCTTTTGAGAGTGAACAGGACCACACTGGCCTGGGGATTGGGGGATGTGGTTACATTTTATTTTGGTTTGTTTTGGTTTATTCCACCTCCTCCTTCATATTGAAAATCTAACCTTTGGCACTGGCACTAGGCACACATGTGCCGAGCTGGAATTGGTTCCACCAATTCCATTAGTTCCTGTAGGAACAGTGGCCACCAACCAGACTGATTCAAATGTTGCCAAGCAGTGGGCGGCATCACCATAGAGCAGGGGTCCGGGGTAACACTGAGTTGGCATGCATTCAGGTTCTAAGTTACTTAAAGGGCATTTTTATTCATACTGTCTTCATGCATCAAGTAATGAAGCTAAATATTCCCCTACCACTACAAACTATTTTGAACAGCTTGTTCTTTGATGACATCTTAAGTGACTGCCTCTGAGGTTAGCAGGTATCGTTTGAGCCACCTTCAGATTGTTATTGGAGATACCCAGTCCTGCCAGTATTTCAGAAGCCTCCAAAATCAACAGACTCTCAAACTCGGGGAGTTAGAAACCCACATGAAGGGGGTGAGGCTTCATTTCCCGCTTTCAGCTCAAAACATAGTTGTAGCCATTTCCGACTCTAGGCTCCAGCAAAAAAAAAAAAAAAAAAAAAAAAGGCATGTTTTATTTTTAAATTCATGATTGTTCTTCCTCACCGCCGTCCACTTAAGTCTCCAATACTGTCAGTGTCTGGCATATTTCCCATCAGCACTTTTTTTGGCCACAGGTGGGTGGCAAAATGTTTGGTTTTGCTTTCTGGTTGGTGTTGGAGAAAGTCCCAGAACATGGCTAAAGTCGAGTTGAAGAACTGGGTCTGTTACTACAGCCTTTATTGTTTCAGAGATTGGAGGGATGGGGGAGGGGTTTCTTCATGTCCACTTCCCCATAGCGTAGGCAAGAAGAGGAAAAAGAAGTTCAGTGAGACAGGAAATGAAATCGCAGCTGTACTGGGCAGTAGCGGAGAACCTTCAGCCACAGAATCAGCTGTTCACTCCAGCCGCAAGTCAACTACCAGGAAGCCGAGAAAGAATATTTTTGATTGCTGCATTATCCTCATTCTGACTGTGTGTTGTGATGACCCCATCTCAACAGGAACATGATCTACGATCAAAGAAAATGACTTTGCCCATATAATAGCCATCCTTTCTAGTCTATTTTATTAATTCAGATTCACATTTTAAAAGAATAAAGCCCAGGGTGGGCCTGGAGAGAAATCTCAATGGTTACATGTTGTTTCAGAGGATCTCGGTTCAATTCCCACTGCCTACCTAGTGACCCACAACCATAAACTCCTAACCCAAAAATCTGAACCCCTCTTCCTGTCCCCACAGGCACTTAATATAGGTTGTATTCATATATACACTAAGACATAGACATAAATACCCATAAAATAAAAATAAACCTTACAAAAACAAAAGGTCCAGGGTATAGAGTACCCTTTAACCACAAAGCTCACACAGTCTAGAATTCTCTCTTTCTGTTCTTTGCCCTTAATTCCCGTAAGTGGCTTACTCCTTGGATGCACATTCTGCTTACAGTGGCCTGGATTCAAACTCTAGCAGGACAACAAAGGATGTGCTGCTTTCCAGAGCTTTCCAGGAAAGACTCTGCCCACCATGGCCAAGTGCATCCCAGAGGACACAGCTGTGCACATGGCTCTATGCCTTGATGGCATGAGCCTAAGTCCTGTGTCAATTCAGTGTAACCCACAGAGACCAAGATTGTGCAAGGAGACTTGTGAAAGAAAAATGAAAAACCAAAAAGCAAAAGTGGAACCTAGGCAAGAAACAGGAAGAGGAATTTGCTGACACAGAAATCTTTTTAACGTTTTCAATTTTAAAAATAATCTTAAAGTGTCAGGAGGTGGTGGCGCACGCCTTTAATCCCCGCACTCAAGGAGGCAGAGGCAGAAGGATCTCTATAAGTTTGAGACCATCCTGATCTACAGAGCTGAGTTCCAGGACAGCCAGGGCTACACAGAGAAACACTGTCTTGAAAAAACAAAACAAACAACAAAAACAATTTAAAGTAACTGAATAAGTGATAGAACTTGAAGTGGTGAATGGCAGCAGCTGCTCTGGGAATTGAAAATGGCAAATGAGCCCTTGTCTTCTGCAGAGTCTGAGCTGCAAGAAATGCAGAGAAGTACCAAAACAGCGTGATGCCAAACAAGAAAAAGAAAAAGACAAAATCATCATTACATCCAAACTCAAAAATATCTCCAAAGGATGTGAGCTCCACACCATTAAAGAGTCCTTGAGTTAAACAGAAACATCTCTATTTTAATTTCTTTTCCTTTCTTTTCTTTTTCCTACCCTCCGTACTTACTTGAAAAACAGACAGAGGGCAATGTTTAAGTGTGTGTGTTTCTCGCACGTGTCAATGACAGACTACCCTGTCCAGGGCTAGAAGCAGGAGGAACTCCAGGCAGATAACATGGAGATCCCTAAGCAGGGACTCTGATGGGGGGCGGTGTCTGGAAGGCAAATACAAGAAGCTGATGATGCAGCAACAGGAAGAAGAATGAACCCTGCCAACACCGAATCCTTGGTTATTCGGGCTACTGGCATCTTTTGGAAACTTAATTTTCCCTTACAGCCAGGATTTAAAGAAAAACTTGGAGAGTTATGAATTGTGTGTGCCTCCTAGGCCTAAAGGGATAATCAATCTTTTAACCACAAGTCAAGTGCCTCTCAAGTTTAATACTAATAAAGGCAATTTCCTCCGTCCTTCATATCCTGGTAATTTAATCTTTCTTTTCTGGAACTTTGGCTGCCTTCAGCAAAGAAAAGGGCTTACATAACTGAAATATATTTGCCTCAAATAACAATAAAATTCACAATTTTTTCATCTACCTAATAAAGATAAAATGTCACTGGTTGGAGGCTACGTTTGTGAATACAATATGGCTGTCACTAATGTCAGTTGATGATGAAGCCAAACCTAGTCTAGAACCCAGATGGCCTACTCCATTGATCCCAGTTGTCTATTTCTGGTGGTCTACAATGTACCAATTAGAATCCAGTTAATCAGAGTTCCCATACTAGCAAGTCATTCTCTCTTGGGCCAACAGCTATGTAGAACAGATGAGAGAAAGATAATAGAGACCTCCTGGACAAAACAGATGGGGGTCTCTGAAAAGAACAGAAAGTTTCGTTTCATTTTATTTTGTGTTATATTTTCATTCATTTGTTTTTTAAGACAAAAAATCTCACCATGTAGCCCAGACTGACTTGAAGCTCATAATCCTCTTGGCCTTAAACCCTGAGAGTTGGGATTTTAGGCCTGCATCACCGTGGAAACAAAAGTTTAACTTTGCTCCAGCAAGGAAAAACTAGGAGAGTTATGAATTGTGTGTCCTTCCTAGACCTAAGGGAAAATCAATCTTAAACCCTGCCGACATAAAGTACCAACTCTATACAGAAAAAGGAACTGGCTCATTCCAAGTCCAATATGAGCAGCCATGACCTGGGGACCCAGATCAGTGTTCCAGCACAGCAGAGGTTACAGGGGGAAGAGCCATGGATCAATGTATTTACAAGATGCAGCTGTGGGGTCATCTGGTAGACAGGCTACAGAACGTCTGGGAAATCCCCGAGGGACCTCAGTGTGAACTTTGCACATCCATGGCTTTAGGGCTGGTGAGTCTAAGTGTATCAAACTTGCTGGGATATTTCAGGACTTTGTCTGAAAGTTACCAGTGGTGGGTAAGATAAAGAAGGGAACAGTGAATGGCTGCTGAAATGGGCTAGATAGCCCATAATAATTCTGGTTCTTACTGTACACAATGAAAATGTTCTAGCCAGCTGAAGTCAAGTGGTCCTCAAGATCATTAATGCGGGATTCCGACCAGAACTAAGGCTCACGAAGCACAAGACGAGCGAGTCAAGTACCTATTGTGTTTCTTATGTGGTCATTCATTGCTGTTATTTACTATTGTGAGCTGTCTTCACAAGCACAACAGAGTCTCTTAGCCGGATACAATAAGCCTTGGAATCTCATGTCTTCCTTGCCTATGATTAAGCAGCCTGGTACACATAACATGAAATGCCCAGAAGAAAACAATGTAGCCGTCAGAATGACTGGTGCCCCTCACTACTGCTGTCTCACAGAAACTATTTGGTATTCCGCTGGCAACTGATAAAGCTGCGTTGTACGTGTAGATCCAGGTTGGTGTGTCAAGAATCAGGTCTCTGTGTCAACAAGGCCCAAAGCCAGATGCTACACTGTAGCAAATCATCAGAAAAAGCATGGATACCTCCCAAACTCTGCCCTCTAAAATCCCGAGTCCTCCCAATCTGTCTCCCACCCAGCCACCAAACATGAGGCCTCTTGGAGACACAGTTGAATGTCTTCTTCCCTGGACACATCCCATTCTCTCACCTATGAGAAAACTCAAGGCTGCAAAAATCAGTGAATTTTTTTTTAAGTTCTTTCCTGACCTAAGAATACTTATCAGATGAACTCCTTGAACAATACAAGATTGGGGAGTAGATTTACTAACAAGCACAGGACACATTGATGGCGTGGTACATTGTGTGTGATGGGAAAGCACCCACCACGGGGAGGCACAAACTTGAAAGAAATGTCCTAACCGCTGCACTCAAATTCCAGACCGCCTCGTATGAACATGGAGAGGATTGAATCGCAGCTAGCTGTCAGAACAGGGCTTGTTGGAAGACACTGGAACCTCAGCTGACTCCACAGGACACATGAGAAGAGTTGCTGTCTAGGCTGAGAGGAGGCTGGCTCAGATGGGCCGAGAACACACTTCCCTGAGACTGCGAATCGGATCCTTGGCAAGCGTGTGCTGGAAGTTACAGCAGATGGTTAGGAGAGAGACAAGCTTGGAGAACTCTGTGTTTTAGACTGCAGAATAGCAATGTAGGAATGTTCTCCCCCGCCCCCACGTTTTTGTGGTCCTTTAGGCCTTAAACTGGTGGATCTGAGCACCTCTATAGAACGACACACCAATCCAATTGTATAAGTCGTCAGCCCTCTGTATCCATGTTTTTTATAATCTGTGTGTGCATTCAACAAACTATGAATCAAAACTATTTAGGAAAAAAAATGTTTTCTTCTTTTCTGCATGCGTAGGTGTGTTGCCCCTTGCCATTTTCTCCCAAACAATAAAGTATGGCACCCATTTACATAGATTTGCATTGCATTGTTACCAAGGAGAGATAGTTTAAAATAAACAGGAGGCAGGGTACTCATTATACGAAACACTTCTGCATACCTGGGCTTCAGTACCACGTAGAGCCTTGGAACAACCCCTGTGGACGTAGATACATCAGTCTGCGTATGAAATGAAGACTTGAAAATTCCAGATCTCTCAAGTTCTAACTCTGTGAGAATCGGGTATCCAGAAAGAAGATAGATGCCACTATTTCGTCTGAACAGAGACAAGATGGTAACTAAGAGAAATACTCCTAAGGTCCCTGCTTACTTAGGTGCTGCTTTCTTAGCTGCCCAGTGGCCTCTGGCTCCAGGTGGAAAGGAACGCCTCCCTGCCCCTTTATTTGGGCTGCATTGATTCCAGGAGCTCTGGAAAATCCCTTTTTAGCCCGCTTGCCCGCGTAAAGCGGCTGCATCTGCATGCCAGAGCAACAAAAAAGTTCTGGTCCTTCCAGCTGCGCGGGATTCCCAGGTTGAACTCTTCCCGGAAACTTTGCTTCACAGCTTCTCTTGCGAAATCAAGCGGGCCCTCCCTTCGCGCTCTCTGGCTTTTTAAAGGCGAGAGCCTGAAGGCAGTGCAGAGCCTGAGCTGGCAAGCTCGCTCTTCATTGCCTGGCAGCCAGTGCCCACCGCAGCTGCGCCGCCTGACGGACGGCCCTCTGGGCGCCTCTCCCGCAGGTGGGTCACTTTCCTGGCTATTGCCTTGTCGCTTTCGCCAGAGGCTGAGATCCCTTTTCTGTCTCAGCCCACCCCCAGCCCTTGTTTTCTGGACCCCACTTTTCAGAAAGCTGATACTGAGATATAGGCAAACTCACCCCATATCTCTCTCTCTCTCTCTCTCTCTCTCTCTCTCTCTCTCTCTCTCTCTCTCTCTCTCTCTCTCTCTCTCTCTCTCTCTCTCTCTCTCTCTTACACACACACACACACACACACAAGTTGGCCCAAAGCTGCAGCAGGATCAGTTAAACAATTCAGCCAATCTTTAGCTTCGTGGGGTTGTATTACTCATCACGGTGCAGGGGACTCCGGAGGAGAAATACCCAAGGCTGGATTCTTTCTCTGTGCATCTGGCTTCGTACAAATCTGAAGCGCCATGGGAAAGGAGCCTGGAAGTCAGTAGGTGTGCAGGCTAGCAGTCTAACACTAGCTCTGAGGACTTCCTCACACCTGAGGCTGAGCACTCCTTCTTCCCTGCTCTTAATCTAAATATCCTTAACCAGCTTAGCCATGGCTTTTCCAGAGAAAAACAGTTTGTCATGCCGTTTACTGCACAAGGGACAGAAAGTCTGTGCAGGTGGTAGGTGGTTTGGGAATTTTCTTTTGTGTTGGCGTTTTTATTTTTCTCTGAATGGCACAGGCCCTTTAATAGATGAATGGTGTGTCGTGGAAAGCCAGTTGCCTGAGCCGTAGGGTGGGGGTGTTTAGAGTTCTATTCCTTCCACAAATCTAAGCTGGAAGTCTATTGGTCCAAGAGTATCCACAAGGTCCAGCTCTACAAGGTAAAAAGCCTTATGACTTAAGATGCTTCGGGTACGAAAGGAGTTGGAGTCTTGCTAATGCTCCAGGTATAACTGAGTAATTACTTTTCGTAATAAAGCAAGCTTCGTTTTTGTAAGGAAGCCACCCAGCTGCTCTCACGGAAGCATCTTAAAACCTCACCACATTTATCATTCAGAGACTACTCTGGGCTTTCAAAGTCATTCTTCAGCCTTGCTGTGTGAGAATGTCCAATTCTGGATAAATGGCAGTCGTATAAATGTCACTCACATGAAAGAACATTTTTTTTCTGATGCAGTAGGTATAATTTTATAAAATGGCACATTTATTTGAGGCAGTAACTTTTTTGAGATATGGCCTTTGCAAGGCCCTGGGTCTTTCAGAACACTGTGATTTAGCACGGTGTGAAAGCCTACCTACACACATTCTACCTGCATGGCAAACACCACCAGCACAGAACACGGGATGGAGTAGTCTCTAGCATCAGACTTCAAGGTTGTAAAGTAAATGGTACATGTGTACCTCGAAATTGGGTCATAGTGCTTTCTCCGGTTGGCGACATTTCTGATTTTGCTGTACTTCACATAGCAACTGGCATTCATCGCATGGCCTGGCCTCTATGGCACCTGCCACCCGTAAGTTTACTAACTGTTGTTTAGAGGAAACCAAATAGATTTTTACAACCTTTTATAAAAAATTAAAGCTAAGAAGCCCTGCAGTGTGTGCACGCCACTGTAGAGAAGTGGGTTTGCTTGCTATAGAACATTAGAGTACCTCATCACACTGGAAGAGTTACCCCCAAATTACCCTGTATCCTCAGTACCAGTGTTCAAATGGCATAGAATCTGCTTTCACAGTATACAGAGCTGATTCTGCAGGCACAGAAACATACATCACTTGTTCATGGCCCTCACCATCTAGCTCCTTTCATAATAAACTTAAGGACTGGAGAGATGGTCAGTGGCTAACATACTTGCCCCAAAAGCATGGGGATCTGAGTTCAAGTCCTCCGCAGTGTCATAAAAAGCTGGTTCCCAGGGTACACACAGATTATCTCAGCTCTGAGGTGACTCCAGGAAGGATTCCCTAGTTCATTGGCCTGTTTGCTTTGCCAAATCAGTGAGCTCAAGGTTTAGCAAGAACCATTAGGTAGGAGGAGGAAGGCTAGGTAGAAAGATGAGAAGCCCACAGAGGTAGGAGGCAGGCAAGTGAAATTAACAGTGGAGGAGTAAATATGTTTAAATGTGTCTTGTACATGTATAGAAATGTTATAAAGAGGCCCATTATTATCTACAATTAATGTATTCTAATTAAAGCATATGATGGGAATAATCCAGAAAGATAACCAGCACTGACTTCTAGCTTCCATGCACGTGTGCACACACACAAAGAGGTACATGTGCGAACACCCCACAGACACAATTAATAAGTGAATAAATGTAGGTATTTTTATCAGCTGCTATAAAAATCATTTTCTCCAAAGTCTTAAAAAGACTGACAAACTACTGTTGAGAGGGAAGCAAAGCCAACAGCAAGCACACAGTCACCTGCAAAGCTGGAAGGCTTGTTAGGGCCCTGGGTTGAGTTGTCATCTGAGGAGACAGATGACACCTGCAGCTTAACAAAAAGCTACCCAAGTGTCCGCTCCAAATTCCCACCACAAGAAGCAGGAATAAGCCAGACAGAGTTAATTTCTCTGGATGGACTTTAGAACTTATTTAGCAATTCGACTAGATAATAACTGAAATGAGGTTTACATAAAGACAGGGTCTCTAGGTTACCTGCGTACATCCAAAGAGAATGGCTCATTAGTTAATGACAAAGACTTCTTGCGCTCTCTCGACATGGTATGTTAAACCAACTAAGATGCTTCTCGGTGACTTCCAGGTCCTTTCCAAATGGGTCTAATTAACATCTGCTCTTTTGTTAAGGAGAAATTGGCACTGCAAAGAATAAAACTAAGTAAATAGCTAAAGGATAGTGAACGCTTAAAGCAATGTCTGATAAGAAAATGACTTGAGCTATATAGAAATAATTTTTCTGCCAAAATTATTGAAGAATAAAGAACAATGGACGGTTATGCTGTTTGAAGATTGTCTTTCAGAAACATGTCATTGCAAAAAAGAATGCACTGGTCTACGAAAAGAAATATTTCCACTGTAATTAAGCAGGCAGGCCATTCCACATCCCGATCTTAATTCTGCACCGTGGTCAGAGTCTCTCCACCCATGTGTGGAGAGCTCTCCCTTCGTCGTGCTTTGGCAGGAGCGTATTCATGGAAGTGGCTTAGACGTATGGTCCTTTTCCATTTAAAGGACATCGTTCTTCCTAACATCCAAATAAAGTTCACTTTTCTTCTCAAAAGCAAAGAATATGTATAGGAAAGGTAACTTTAAAAAGTTCAGAGTTGTAATTATGAATTAAAAGATGACTAAGAAGTAGCAATCTAAGGCTATAGCGCATCTCTAAAAGAGTTATCAGTGGGGCTGGAGAAATGGTTCAGCAGTAAGAGTAAGTGTGCATACTCTCGCAGAAGACCTAAGTTCAGTTCCCAGAGGCCATGCCGAGAAATTCACAACCAGTGGAACTACAGCACCAGGTGGATTCAATGCCCCTGGCTTTCTTGGGCATCTACATACACACACACACACACACACACATGCAATTAAAAATAAACATTTTTAAGTTGTTAGAACACAAACTGGATAGTCCCTTTGGTCTGTGCACCCAATATTAAAGGAAATAAAATGTCTTAAGTGCAAAGTTGGATCTCGTACCATACCTTTAGTGGGCAAAGCTGGGAATTTAGGGCATAGAGATAATTAGTGTTCAATGGGAAGTATGCGTCTTTGATCTACACCTTTTTAAATACATACTAGGCAAGCACCAAATTTAGCTTTGAGCCCAAGTTAAATGGTGGCTGAAGCAACTCTGGCCGGCTTTACTAAATGGTCTTGTGCCATTTCCGAGCAGATCAGTGTCCTTGATGGGAACTCCCAGTGTCTGTACATCCCTGTGCGTGGCCTTCTTGCACGCATGTTAGTGGTCTGCCTGTGATCTGCGCTCTCCCTGAGACCCCAGCTCCCTGAGAACAGTGGACCCCTGATTCTTCACTTCATCCTTTTGCCTAAGACAATACCTGGCACAGGGATGCTATCGTAAATATCCCGAAATAGGAAAGTTTACCAAATCACTCCTAAGAACACAGCTCTGTGTTGGAACAATGTTACCCAAAGAGGTACCTAGTCAATAAGTATGGATGATATTGCTATTCTTTCATTTAACACTGTCAAAGTCCAGTTCTTAACCCTGACATTTGGAGAGAAGTTTAAGGTTGGTTTTTTACATAGAAATCATCATAATTATTATAATTCTCTTTTATTAATATACAAAACTGTAGAAGTGGTGTTTCCTCAGTTTCCATATGTTACTGGGCTGGCATCAGAGTGTGAAGCTCACAAACCATTCAAAGAACCTATTCATATCCAAGTGTTCTTATATGCATAAACTCACTACCTTGCTGCTACCTGATTCTTCGCACTACAGAAGTTGGAGGGTGATTTGTTTAGCATGTTCGGTTCTGTGACAAAGAAATAGGGGGAAAATAGTATAAGAAATGTGAAGATCGAAGCGAAGTTAATTAGTAAACGGTTCACTGCCATTAACACTAATGTGCTCGTTGTAGACCTCTGCTAGATTGAGATTCTAAGCTATCCTTGCTACAGTTTTGAGTCACTCCTGAAAAACTGAAGATTATTTCTGGTGAAGGCGGTACACAGAGGCTCCCTTTGGGAAGCAAAAGTCTACGGCTATTAGATTGATAGGCCAATGGTGTTGGCCCAATGTGTGAGGAGGAAGGAGTGGGGCCTTTATTGCAGTGCTGGAAATCACATAGATTGTTTTCAAAATTAACCTGGGAGCCTTGGGGGAAGCGATGCCCCCTATGGGAAGATGTAGACATAAAATACAATCAGGATACGAAAAGTGGCTTCATCTGCCCACCCAGCTGCTTTCCCGGCTCCGTGGTCACAGGCCCTGTTTGAGAGAGAAGCACGGGCCGTGGGGAAAGTGCTGCTGCTGTGATAACTGATTCGAAGGAAAACCCATCTTGACTTGCAGCCCGGGATGAGTTCCTTCCTTCAAACTCTCCACACCTGATTTCAGGCTCCTGCCCTGTAAGGTAACGCCACCCACTAGAGGGAGCTAAAATGAAAATCCTGGCTACTGAAGGGAAAAGCTGTTTTCTTGAAGTGCATTTACCAGCTCGCTCTGCTCTGCAGCGTGGGCATCAGAGTATAACAAAAGGATGGGTGGACTTTCTGTCTCCTCCTAGTGACCCTCTTAGAGCCCTTGGGGCCCATCCCTTAGAGAACTGCTTTACAAATGGCTTCAAGCGTTACTGCAGAGTTGAAAGACCAAGCAATCCCCAGATGTTCCTAAAAATGGCAAGGAGACATTTTAAAACAGAATGGAAAGCCCCGTGAGAAGGGTTTCTGGGGAGACAGAAAAACTCTTCTGCCCCCTAACTTGTTTAGCAATTATCAATTTGTAGATAATAATTCTCAGTGACATTTCATTTGAATAAAGTTACTTGGAAATTAAAATAATTAAACCACTTCCTAAACATTTCAGACAGTAACCAGCCCACTAGCTGACACTAAATGTTTGGTGAATTATTGGAGAAGCCAAGCTAAGCAGTTGCTCATAGAACGCATCTACACCACTGAGATGTATAAACCCTGCCATCTGTGAGAGAAGGATGCCTCTCTGCTGGTGGTGACCTCTGGCTCCACTCCTGCTGCCGAATTGTTGGTGATTTGTAAGTTGGTTCAGATATAAAATGCCAGCAATGGTCAAGGCAAATTAACCAAGGCATGGCTGAATCTCTGGCCATGTCATGTGCCCCAGGCCCCAAGCAGATGAGCTAAGAACCCCAGACAGCTGATCTCTAACCTGTACAGCCAGGAAACCATAAAGCTCTCTTACTTTACCCTGACAGATAGTGCTGAGATCTCAACGTGACAGCATGGATCTACGTGTTGTATCGACGTATCAAACAAACTAGAATATCAATAAAGAACTGGTTAAAAATAATTTTCTACACTGGAATTAAAATATGTAATAGGCCTCCATTACTGTGGTGTTATCGTCTCTGGAAGGGAGTAAGGACTCCAGACAGAACTATTAATGCCCAGCTACTATCACAGCTCATTACCAGCCGGCATCAGCATTTCACGTGGGAGTGTATAAACCGCACAGCCTTAACGTGAAGGTTACCTTTCATTACATTCTTGTGACTTGATCAGTTTGTGCAGGGTACCTATGTCTCACATGTCATCCTGTCGGTTAATAAAATGATGCTCAGATTAGAAATCATCAAATCAGCTTCCCTGCGTGAACAGCATTTCTCGGATACGACCTATTTTTCAGCAACCAAGGAGCAGTTGAGGAATATTAAGGCAGCAACTTCTGAATGGACTCTGTGGGGCACACCTGGTATCTTAACACCCAGGGCTTCAGCAGGAGAATCCTACATTAAGGCCAGCCTTAGCTACATAACAAGTTCTAAGCCAGCCTGGACTACATGGCAAAACCATTTAAGAAAAACAAAAATGTCTATAACTTTACATAGTTACCAGCAGGTTTTTTGGAAATCACAAAATGGTGATGTATTCGGCTGTGAGCTTGCTGTAATTTTTACTTAAGCTGACAGAGTAGTAAGAGAATGGGCAACAACACGCATGTGTGAGAAGGAAACACAGCTTGGGTAGGGCGGTTGCTCAGTTGGCAGAGCGCACACAAAGCCCTGAGTCTAGTAAGTTCTGGTAATCGCAAGAAGGTGGAGCAGGAGGATCAAAAGTTCAAAGCTAACCTGAGCTACGTGAGAGTCTGTCTCCCCAACACAAAAAAAGGTATGAATATTAGATGGGCAATCTGAAAATTAGTTTTTGTGAGCTTTAAATCTCTGTAAAGTTCTCTTTCTCTTCAGTATGCATTATTTTATTTTTACTGTTAATAGGTACAAGCTTCGTATGACAAGCATTGATGGTGTCCATCTATCCTTGTGATTAATGGTTTATTGTAGTTTTATGATCCTTATTCCATTAGAATGCGTGCTCTTCACAGGCTTGGAGTTTCTTCTCAGCGAATCCGTCACATTCTTCAGCTAGCGCTCAGTCACAGAGTTCTGCAAACACATAGCACTATCTGGTAAGCTTCCATTTCATATGGACAACTGAGAAAATCTCCGGGGAGTACCGAGTATGGCTTCTCTGTTAAGCTAGCTAGTTACGTGGACTCTTGCTTTATGAGTCAGGGTCTGTGTAGCCCTGGCCGGCCTAGTACCCCTCTAGAACCCAGGTTGGCCATAAACTCAAAACAGCACCCCTGCCTTGGTCCCCATCCGTACTAGGATTGCCTCCTGTTCAAATTAAAGTATTTTAAACAGTGATATTGTAAATATCGCCTTTATTACCACACAGATAATGTATACATGCTCACTTTCCCAACTGCTGCACGGGTTCAGCTTGATTAAAGATACCAGAAAAAAAAAATGTGTTATCCCAGTCAAACCTGAATTTCACAGTATAACTGTTTCGGTGTGAATGTTGCAAAGAATAAAGATGCTCTAATAATTATTCATTATTTAACTGAAATCCAAACTTAATTGGAATTGTGTGCTTTTTATTTATTAAATCTGGTAATCCTTATATACAGGCACCTGCTTACAGAGGTTCATATTAACCTGAACTCAAAATAACTGCCCCTCCCTCACAGAAATTTTTAGTCTGTTGCCTCGTTCTGTATTCTTTGAAGTACTTACTTCCCTCCAAACCAGCATATTTATTATTTATGTGTACGTTGTCCAATTTTTTATAATAATGCACAGACAGGTTTTGAAGCCTACAGATTCAGAGTTTTGACTTTCTACTTCCAGGGAGTCAAAACACTTTATAAGAAGTCTGCATTCTGTGTCCCTTCATCCTCAGTGGGCGTGTGTGTGTGTTTCCACACCAGAGTGTCTGTGAGTGTGCATGCATGCACACATGCGGTCATGTGCTTCCGCACCAGAGTATGTGTGCGTGTGTGTCCAGGGGAAACAGTGTCTGAGGAATTCAGGTGTTTAAAGCGTGATTTCAGAACCTGAAGCTAAATTCTCAATGGAGGAAGAGTCAGAGTGACTCTAGAGATGGATTCAGCTGCATGACTACCTAGCTGCTATGCTTTCCTATGTATGATTTGCTGTTAAGGAACTCCTTGGGAGACTTGAGGTATTCTGAGTTTGGGTAACAACTCTGTAAGATTTCCTTGACAGATGAGACAGAGAAAAGCTACCTGTAGTCTGATGCCAAGTCTTGAGCCTGGCACTCTTTGGCTCTGTCCCTTGTGAGGCTTGCACACTCAAGCCTCAGTCTGCCTTTGGTTTCTCGTAAAGAGAGGAAATCCAGTTTTCAGCCAAGACTACAGGGAAGGCTTGAGGACTGATCAGAAAGAGTCTGGTCATCCAGGTTTTGTGCAAACTTTCCCCTACTTGAATGTGCAGCTGGGGCTCAGAACCACTCGATTTTAGAACACTTTATAGAAGTACACGTCTCCACAGCCCTTAGTGATCCCACGATGTCTTTAATGACGGAAGAAAGTCAGGAAAGTGTGGTGGGAAGAAAGATACCCGTATGTGCCCCGCCTCCACCTACACTCCTCCAAGCCCCCTTCCGATAGATGTCCTCTCCGCTCACCTTAGCCCAGCTTTCCACTTCCTGAAGCTGAAAGCTCTTTCTGTTGTTGATGAAAGTGTTCTCTTTAGTTTTGCTTTTTATCGCCTCCAAACTTTTTCATATAAAACGTAGTTTTGCATTTTTAGTTTGCATACATATGTGACATTGGGTTAGCTAATAAATAAGCTGGCCGCAGTGGTGCATGGAAATAACTGAGGGTTAGTCTTTACAAAGGAATTGTCTTTGGATTCTTCAGAACTAAAGACATCAGAGGGAGTCTAGAGTTTCCCCTATCTCCCCTTCGTAGCCCTGGGGTTGCAAGCACGTGCCACACCTTTAACTTGAGCGCTAGCTCAGTGTTGAACTTAGGTCCTCAAGCTTACACTGAGCAAGCACTTTGTCAATTGAGTTATCTTCCCAGCCCAATCAATTAATATTTTAAGGCAGCCTATATGTTTATCTCCCAAAAATTCAATTAATTTGTGTTACGAATTTGAATTTTTAAAACATTAAATTTTTTTGAAAGTATAAGCACCTAAAAGAAATGTTTGTGTATAAACAAGATTATTCTACAAATTACATGGATAAAGGAATTATACTAGCTATAATAGTCTTTAAAGAATATAGCAGAAAGAACCACTCTACCAAATATATATGCATGCATATATATTTGTAGCTATCAGTATTGTATGGTATAGACAAAGGAACAGATACACACACACACACACACACACATCAGTAGAGCAGAATAGAGACCCCAGAAAATGAGCCATACCGACATGGACTATTGATATTTAGCAAAGGTACAAAAGCAATTAATAGAGTAGGATAGTATCTCAACAAATGATAGATATGCATATAGTTAACTTACATAGGACACACATGCACGTACACTGACCTAAGCCTTAAACTTTGTAAAATAAGCTAAAAATAGATCATAGAGTTAGCTTTTACACTTTTAGAAATTCATTTAGAACCTAAACTTCAGGGAGGTCTTTTAGATATCAACAGAATAATCTATAAAATAAAAGAATCAAAAGTTGATGTCATTAAATGTAAAAACATTTTTTATTATTTTTCTCTCATACAATAAATCCTGATCAGTTTTCCCTCCATCCACTCCTTTTAGTGCCCTCCCCCACACCCACTTTTCCACTCCTCCTTCGTTTCCCTTCAGAAAAGAGCAACTCTCCCAGAGATATGAACCGAACATGGCATAACAACTTATAATAAGACGAAGCACAAACCCTCCTATCAAGGCTGAATAAAGGATCCCAGTAGGAAGAAAAGAATCACAAAAGCAGGCAAAAGAAAGACACCCCTCACACACTCCCTGTTAGGAGTCCCACAAGAACACCAAGCTACACAGCACAGCATATATGCCAAGGACCTTTCAGAGTCCCATACAGGCTCTGCAATTGTCCCTTCAGTCTCTGTGAGTCTTAGTTTATTCTGTAGACGCTGTTCTCCTAGTGCTCTAGTGCTCTCCAGCTCTTCCGCCTGCTCTTCCACGGGGTTCCTGGGGGAGCTCCACCTCATGTTCGGCTGTGGACCTCTGCATCCACTCTAACAGTATCTAGGTGAAGCCTCTCTGATGATGAGCTGGGCTTTTTTCTAGGCCAGCCTGAATTAGAGTAAAACTTTATTTCTGGGGAGGGAGGGATGGATGGAGAGGAGGAGAGAGGGAAGGAGGGAGAGAGAAGGGACAAAAGACATGAAGCAATGTCTTACTGAGGGTGACATGCAAATGGTAAGTAAGTACCTAACAAAGTGTTCAGTTCCCTCAACCATTAGGAAAATGCTAATTAAAACCACACTGAAATGACAAAGTGGCCAAAATGGAAAATACCGGAACTCTTAAACTGCCAAGTAGGACTGTAGTGCTGTGTGGCCACACTGGACAATAGTTACGCGGTTCCATATAAAACTGGGTATGAACGTGCCAAGTGCCTCAGTAATTGCACCGGGGTGCATTGTTCCAAACAAATGTAAACTTACTGTCATGCCAAAACTTGTACATGAGTGTTCATTGCAGTGGCCCAAGCTGTAGACGGCTGAAAGGTCCGGCATTAAACGAAGGTAACTCTAGGACTGGGACTGTAACTCGGTGGTAGAGCCGTGCTTGGTCCGAGCAAGCTCTGGATTTGGCCTCCTAAAGCATTTGTTTCAGTGAAGTTGTATTCACCTCTGCTGCGGAATGCTACTCAGAAATACGGAGGCAAAGCTGAGAAAACCTGGGTGAATCTCAGGTTTTATGCCGAGTGGAAAACAAGGCAAGGAAGAAAGCCATTACTTGTGTATGCACTGTGTGCGGGTTAGTTCCGTGGTGGCCTCAGAAAGACAACTATAGAGAGCGACTTAGTGGCTTCCAAACTGGAGCCCTCTGGACAGAAATGGGAGTGGCTACGAAGAGAAATGGCAGACAGGGATGCCAGGTGCTGGAACTGTCCTTCTCGGCTTCAGCCCCCACCCCCACCCCCCAGCAATTCTCATTCTCACAGGAGGCCTCATCTCTACAGAATGTTTCCTTGAGTTCCCAACGCCTGGGTGGAATGCAGAGACGGGGGTGGGGGGCAATCAGGGGCAGGATTCTTCACCTCAAGACAACTGTCTCTGTGACCATCAAAGTCACCTTTGCCATTTGGCAGCTGCTTCATTGTGCGTTAATCCCTCACCTAAGTCAACACTCCTGTGGAATCACTTTGCATTCCGTGTTTCCCCCACACACACCCCACAACCACCCGTGTCCCGTGTGTTGTCGTTCAGCGACATACACCCCCACTGTCTGCCCCAGGCGCCCTTCTCCCCTCACCACTGAACAACACTTCGGTCAAGGAACCTCTCTGGAAGGTGTTTCCATAGGAAGCAAAGCAGCCCTGGAGGTTTTCAAAGCTCCTGTTCTTTTGACGCTGTGTAGTGCCCACAAGGCTGAGCGCAAGAAAATCTGCCCGTTTTAATCTTTAACCCATTTCACCTTTGGTAAATGCTCTTACTGTTTGTTTGCTTTCTTACTATTTCTTGTTTTCCTCTATTTTGTATCTAAAAGTAAAGTAGGGTGGGAAATTTTGGGAAACTCTGAGCAAGAATCCTTACCGCCTTCATGAACTCATCTTTGCATGCAGTTATTTTGATGCACAAACATGCGGTAGCCCTCTTTGTACAACACTTACTGTAAGAGATGCCCTATGCATACATGCTATTTCTGTGAACACCTATAATTAGAATATTTTTTTCCGAGATCTAAGAATTAAAATGCTCCAAAGAATTGCTAACTTCTCCCGCATTATTGATTTCACTGTTCCAATCATGGTAACTGTTAGGGATATTTCCTAACCGAGCCTCTCTGCCAAGGCAAAATAATCCCGGTCAAGCCAAATCAGACCAGATTAAAAGATATCCAGGTTTAAATAGACACCTGCACCTGGGGTGCCCTGAGGGGAACAGGAAGTCTCCAAGGTTATCATCAGAGATGAAAAGGGAAAACCACACGTCCCTTGACCCTCCTACGGGAGGGGTCAAGGTTTGAGGGGCACAGAGGAAGGACCTCCAAAAATGGAGGCCAGAGGCTTGGATTACAGTAACTTTAAGTCTGATAATATTTTTCATTAAAAAATCATATTATTGTGCCTTATCTTGCGAGCGGAGTCATAATAAAGGATTGTAGGCCGATGGGTTATTAGAAACCTGATTCTGGGGAGCTGGAGAGAAGGACAGAGGGCATGGTCGGGGAACACAGGAAAGATGGGACAAGATGGGATCAACCCCAGCCGTGGATAATGAGTGCTCTTCTCCTCTGGAGCCTTGTGAGAAGCTGAAGAAATGTGTCAGATGTAGTGCTGAAGAAAGCAGAGCCGCAGAAGAAAGACAGAGGCCACAGAGGCCGGCTCCCTGTTGGTCTGTGGTGCCCGTGGGCTGTTTATGTCTGAATGCAGGACAGACACAGTGATCTAATGGAAGCCCAGAGACTAGAAACAGGACCCGGAGGACTTAAAGTGAGGCTCATGGTGTGGCCACAAAGTGTCAACCGTAGAGTTTCTGTAACTTCCTCAAGTATTAAGGAAGTGCTCCAGGCACATAAAAACCACACTGCCTCTTACTGGGTCAAGTTTTTACATCTGCAATTTGCCCAGTGACAAATCTTAAGTTTTAAAAACAAAAACAAATTTTAATAGTTGGAATAACAGCCCAAGGGTGTTACCTTAAACTGCAAGATATGTCCTAAGAGGATACTAAGTTAAAATATGAAAAAAATATATAAATAAGATAAATTCATACTTCATTCATTTCTATATCTGTGTTTTGATAAATTTATGTGGCATAAAGCCATTTCATACAGGATTTTATTAAAAATATAGTGGATAGAGTAGGCACATCCTAGTCTCTAATTCAGATTATCTTTATACACTTAAAATAATCGGCTATGAAAGCATGGTTAATGCTCAAGTTATATCCTTTAGATAGATAGTAATTAAATGACCAGTGGCTTATATCCCTTTGATAATAAATCGATTAAATAACCTGCTAGAGATGAGCTGGGTTTTGAGCATTTGTGTCTCAAGCACTGTTTTAAGATAAACAAATTAGTCTAAGCATCAGTATCGCTTAATCAGATACTGTCTCTCATCTCAAAGATGATGAAGCTGAGTCTGAATAACTTGCCCAGGCCATGTTGCTAGTAAGAGTTCTTGCAAAGTGCTCTGGAATCTCAGTCTGTAATGTGCATATTTGAAAAGCATAAGGACCTGAATTGGATCCCCAGACCCATAAAAATGCTAATCATAGACGGTTTTTATTATCTCAGCATGTGGAGAGTGAATAGAAATGTGTTCTAGATTCATTGGCCAACCCATCCTAAGCTTGCTTAGCTTCAGGTCCATGAGACCCTGTTTCCAAGGATAGCCTTCCCTGATGATAATACCCAAAGTTGTCCTTGAGTTTTACACACACACACACAACGTTAACCCAGAAACTAGTGCCACATAGTCAATATTTTCATTTTCACAGAATTTTACAGAAAGTTAGAACACATTATTTTGGTGGTCAAATGGTCCAAATCACCTGGAATCACTGTTTGTAGCAACCTGTGAGAATATTGCAATAAAGAAGTTAGTCTCTCTGACTGGTAAATTCACCATTTCTGTAGTTACTGCATATAGTAATCCAATGTGAGAGCAAAACCATTAGAATAAAGTCGTGGGGGAAAGAAAGAGAACGGTAGTCAGTCTGTTGACACACAAAGCAGGTGTACAGAACAGAATGTTTGTCATTCCAGTGGCTTGAAGATTTGAGCTACAAAAAAAAAAAAAAAAAAAAAAAAAGGCATTAACTGATTCGTGGTTGGCCAAATTTGCTGTATACTAGCTTGCATTTATGGCTACAAAGAACTTTTCAAAGACCAGCGTACTTCCATATGAAGAGTGTTGCTCAGCCCCAGATAGTTTCCCACATGTGCCCTGCTTATTCCCGCTGAGCGCATCTGCAAGTGGTCTGAAGAAATCAGTGTGTTGGTTGTTCACATTTTCTGGGATGGTGCAGTAAAGTCCTGTATTCCCCCTCCCCCGACTCCTGTCTGAGTGCAAAGATCTGCATTTTCTGTGTGTTCTACAATTGCACAACTTCAGGAAAGCCCAGCCAATATAACAGTACTTTGTCATGAGCCAAACAGGGAAATTTTCCAAAGTTCCCTTTAAAAAAAAATGGTGCAACCTTTATATATGTTTCATGATTGATGTGCAAAATACAGTGACTGATCGCTGGTTTTATTTGCTGCACATCAGACTCAACTGAGCTTTGCTGTGACCCCACTTGAATAAATGAAGCATTGTCTTTAGGGAGCACCCTCTCTACTGACTTCTCTCTCCCTTGCTTATCTCTTTAATGGTCCAGTCTCCCCCTCTTTCTGCACACTGCCTGGAACACAGGGAGAACCCTGCTCCTTCTGACTCTCACCTTCCACCTGCTCATGCTTAACAAATATTTGCCCACTGTCTAGTCCTTGGAAGACAGAGCATTTCTCACCACAGAAAATAAATCACTGAAAATCAGAAGCCCCCCCACTCCCGACCTGTCCACCAAAAAGCCTCTAGATTAGCTAAAAGTTTCAATAAAACTTGAGAAAAATTTTGAGAAAAGTTGTCCTGAAAAAAGACATACTATGCTCCCAAAGACTTTAGAGGAACCTAGATTATTGTGTGAAGTTGTAGAAATATCAGTACTGAACACTGACTGTTGCTGGCTTCCCAGCAAGATGTTCAGCTGTTTTTTTAAATATTGCACATTTTTTCTGTTAATGTCTTGAGGTGTCCCTGTTACAAGCTGATGATCTGTAAGCTCCTTTGTGTTTCTATGCCTCTAATTCCCTTTGCTTGTTTTTCAGTAATGGAGACGATGGGTGCAGACGCACTCCCTCTGACCGTGAATTCCTCAGAAAAGCGAGAAAGTGTCTGCATTTTTGGAACAGGCGATTTTGGAAAATCCTTGGGACTTAAAATGGTTCAGTGTGGTTATGCTGTTGTTTTTGGGAGTCGAAACCCGCAGGTGTCCAGCCTTCTGCCCAGAGGAGCAGAGGTCTTGAGCTACTCCGAGGGAGCATCAAAGTCTGACGTCATAATCCTGGCCATGCGCAGAGAGCATTACGACTGCCTCGCAGAACTGGCTGACCACCTCAGTGGAAAAATATTGGTAGATGTCAGCAACAACCGAAAGATCAATCAGTATCCAGAATCGAATGCTGAGTACCTCGCTCAGTTGGTGCCAGGAGCCCGTGTGGTCAAGGCGTTTAATACCATCTCAGCTTGGGCTCTGCAGTCAGGGACACTAGACGCAAGTCGGCAGGTAAGGTTAAATGAACTCACATTCAGCATTTCGAAGGTGAATGTTTTTTATATGTACTTATCTGAATAAAACTCTAAAATAAAATCCCCACTAAATATTTCATGTTCTAGTATGTGCTAAGGACAACTTCCTTGGGTTTGATTGAGAAGTGCCGTCCACTGTGGTTCATGTGCGCCTCAACTTTTATTGATAGCTTGATGGAACCAAATGAAGTCCGAATCTGGGGTCCTCCTGCCCATACCAAAAACTAACAGCTGGCTGGCTCTTCTTCCACTTGTGTGAGACTGGCTCCATTTAAGCCGCTGAGATTAGCCGCTGTCATAAATGATGTAGCGCCCACACGCGGAAGAAAGATGAGTCTCCTCAGGCTCCAGTGAACTGATCCTACAGCAGCGCTGTGTGCCTAAAATCACCTTCAACAAAAAGCATGGCCGTTCACCTTCCAGCATACACATGCAGCTCACAACATCATCTTGCTAGATGTGATAATTCCATATCTCTGTTTTGAGAGTACTAGCATACTATTTTTCTATATGATACTCATATGAAATTTAATGACAATTATTAAATAAAAAATAATTATGGAATTAATTCTTTTAACTCAGGTGTTTGTCTGCGGGGATGATAGCAAAGCCAAGCAGAGAGTGATGGACATTGCCCGTACCCTTGGACTCACTCCGTTGGATCAAGGATCTCTTGTGGCAGCCAAGGAAATTGAGAACTACCCTCTGAAACTATTCCCAATGTGGAGGTTTCCTTTCTACATGTCCTCTGTGCTGTGTGTCTTCTTCTTCGTGTACTGTGTTGTACGAGAAGTGATATACCCCTACGTGAATGGGAAGACAGACTCTACGTTTCGCCTGGCTGTGTCCATCCCGAACCGTGTGTTTCCCGTAACAGCGCTGACCCTGCTCGCTTTGGTGTACCTCCCTGGTGTTCTCGCGGCCGTTCTGCAGCTCTACCGAGGCACAAAGTACCGTCGATTCCCAAACTGGCTTGATCATTGGATGCTTTGCAGAAAGCAGTTGGGTTTGGTAGCACTGGGATTTGCTTTCCTTCATGCCATCTACACACTTGTGATTCCTATTCGCTACTACGTTCGCTGGAGACTGAGAAACGGAACCATTACGCAGGTAGGTTTCTTCTCTGTATTTCTCTACTCCTTAAAGCAAATTGCAGCCTTGCTGTAGCACAACCTGCTTCACAACTGCAGAGTGTGGCTCCCCGAAGTTTGTTCTTTATCTTTAGGGGTTTGGGGGGTTGTTTGTTTGTTTTGTTTGTGACGGTTTATAGTTTAGGGCTGGCTGGCCTCAAACTCATGGTTTTCCTGCCTCCACCTGCCAAATTCTGGGATTAGAGGCATGAATTGTAACACCCACCCAACTCTTCATTTTTTTTAAAGTATCAAAAATCAGAAACATTATCCCTGGGCTTGTAAATTAATCCACTTGTGATCACATAGAACTCCTGAGAATAAAACTTAGATTCCAGACTCACTTGGCTCTAGATCTGTAAACCTGGGCCCACAGAGACACTGACCAACTGGCAGGTTTGGGACTCAAGAGTTCCTTTGGGTAAGGGTCAATAAGCACAAACTCCTAGGTTTCAAGCTTCTGGTTTTATGTAGATTTCTTTTTGAAGTCTAAATCACTGTCTTCTAGGTATGGAGTCTGCCCAAACATGTGCTACAGAAGCACAAACAATCTCACAAAAGGGTGCTTAGAAGTCCATCCATGCTTGGCTTGTAAGAGGCTGTCCTTACTTTGCCAGAAAACTAAACAATTCTGAAAAAAAATTCAAATACTATCATATGAATACTCAAATATAAAACAACTCTAGTCTTTCGGCATTTACAGCAGAAATACTATAAGTCTGGTTTATAAATGAACAGTCTTGGTATATCTCGTTATAGTCTCAAAGGCTATTTATTAGTCAGTAACTTACCAACATTGTGTCCATGAGTATATCCTCACACATTCCCTAACAAACGCATGGAAGCTTCTTGAGTAAGGATCACACTATACAGCCTGATTCCCCTCACACTGTAATCATTATAAAAGACCCAAACTCTGTGTATGTGTGTGTCTGTGTGTGTAACATATATATATATATATAAATATATATGTATATGTATATATACATATATATATAGAGAGAGAGACTAAATAGGATATAAAAACGAAATTTTGATGTGATTGTTTGAGAACACTGTACTTTGTTTGAGAAATAGGAAGTCATGTGCTGAAGAAGGCTAACACATATGCTGACTTCATTTTAAGGTCATAGGGTAAATTAAAACTCCGTATGTGATTCCTAGAAACAAGAATTGTAACAAAATCGCAGAAGAACCAATTACCTTTTCTGCTCAAAACATTCAAGTGTATTTTTCTAAAACTGTTCCTAAGCAATCAATAATGAACAATACACAATTTGCTTTGGACAAGTAACGTGTAGAGGTGTGGTTCAGCACCCCAGAATGAATGAGCTGCAGAGAGAATCCATGTTCATTGTTTGTAACTTTTCATAGGCCCTGGCTAATAAAGACAGCCCGTTTAGTACCTCTGCAGCCTGGATTAGTGATTCCTACTTGGCGCTGGGAATCCTGGGATTTTTTCTGTTTCTTCTCTTGGGAATCACTTCCTTGCCATCGGTGAGCAACATGGTCAACTGGAGAGAGTTCAGGTTTGTCCAGGTAAGTGCTTCCAATTTCAGTGACCTGAGTGTTGCAAAATGAGTACAGCGTTTTGCTAGTAGTGTTGCAAAGCGCTATCCTGCCTGACGTTTCACTTGGCTCCCTTACTTCCCAGGCAGCTCATTAACTGTTCGCTGCGGAGGATGAATTGGGACCCTGACAGGCACACTCCAGAAGGGTTTAATTTTCTGCTCAGGACATCTTGCCAAGATTCCTCACTGCCCCCAGAGTAGCCACTGAGAGGATAGAGTGAAAAAACTCAAAAAGCTATTAACTAGCTGTGGAGGCACCAGGCAGAAGGAGTAAAAGAACCCAAAGACAAATTTTCACCTTCTGAATTCAACTGTACAATCCGGACATACTGATAAGAAAGGGTAGATATACCCTCATGCTTAAACGTCCACAATATTTGATAAGTATCATCACCTTAGACTTATTCCTGGTCGGTATGAGAGAAATTCATTTTTGCTACATACCCACCACCAGACAACCTCATCAAAGGCAGGAACTATCCTGGAGACCAGTGATCTTCACAGTGCCTGTCTCACCCAAAAGGGCCTCAGAAGCATCAGTAGGGAACTCGTCGGGCCACGCCCCCAGGCACCACCCAAACTGAGCAACCAGAAGCTCCGAAGGTGGAACCCAGCTGTTGGCTTGAAAAGGCCCTCCAGATAACTCCCACACATGCTCACCATGCGCCAGTGTAATAAAAACAAACCATTAGCAAGTGAAATTAGATTTGGTTATCAAATCCTGAAGTTTCTCCTAGAGGCCAAACGAGGACAAATTCAAAGAATTCAGACAGAAAAGAAAAACTAAGAATTCCAAAACCACAATTTAGCATTCTTCTTCCTGTGATAGAAATCGGCTAGCAGCTGGCTTTGACCAGTAACAGAGAAGAACATAGAACTTGTGGAAGCCATTTGTTTCTGATCTCTGGATAAGATGATCAATAAAGAAATTTTCCTCTGTTGATCAAAGCAGCGCCTTATGTCTCCTAATCTAAAAGAGTTTATTCTTAGGACCTGTTTTTAATCAAGCCAGGAGGAGATAAAACTAGCATGTCATCAATAAACAAGACTTTTTATATTTTTGATGAAATAGTTATCATCCTAAAAAAAATGTTATGGTTCTTTTCTAGACCTAGCAGTGTCCTAAGTATTATAATAGTATCTATCATGTGTTTGTGGTCATTGCCAAGTAGACTTCATTGCGCGCAACACTTCCCTTTACGATGTGGAGGACTTAACACCCATGTTTTTGTTTTTGTTTTTAGTCCAAACTGGGTTATCTGACCCTGGTCCTGTGCACAGCCCACACTTTGGTGTACGGTGGGAAGAGATTCCTCAGCCCTGGGATTCTAAGGTGGAACCTTCCTTCAGCCTATATTTTAGCCCTCATCATCCCGTGCACGGTGCTGGTGATGAAGTTCATCCTCGTACTGCCATGCATAGACAAGACCCTGACGCGCATCCGCCAAGGCTGGGAAAGGAACTCACAACCCTCAAAATCAGCACTGAACGGAAAACCAGATATTTAGAAGAAAGTTGAATTTGTGGAAATTTCTGAACTAGTATAGTGAATGTTTAGAGAATAAGTGTCCAGTTAAGATAGCATTCTCTCTTGTCATGGTCGCAGGTTTATCCTCACTAAAGGAAATATTGCCTGACTTTGAAAGACTAACGTAGGACGCAAGCTCCCACTGCCTCTCCTCATGTAATGACTCACTGCAGGCCTCCCTCACTTCCCTTTCCAGGAACCCTGGGGCGGCCACTGGGATTAGGTTCACAGTTTCACACAATGAAACGTTGTAGTTGTGGGCAGCATGCATGATGTAATGTTTTGCAAAATGCTGGAAGATTTTATGCAACTTCCTTCTTTAAGTCAAGGGCTGAGGTAAGAGAGAGGGAAAAAAAAGGAACGCTGCCAGTCATTCTAGAGGTGTTGATTGGCACACCTAAAGGAGAGCCCTGGAGGGGCTGGAGAGATGGCTCAGTGGTTAAGAGCACTGCCTGCTCTTCCAAGGTCCTGAGTTCAATTCCCAGCAACCACATAGTGGCTCACAACCATCTGTAGTGAGATCTGGTGCCCTCTTCTGGACTGTAGGAATACACGCAGACAGAATACTGAGAATACTGTGTACATGATAAATAATTTTTTTAAAAAAGAGGCCTGGATGAAGGAGAGGAAAGGAGGGTTTGCTTGTTTATTGTGAGGGTGATGATCTTAAGTATTGTCATACTGACCTGGGGTATTTTTGGTTTGGGTGTAGTGCTGAGGATGAAACCTAGGGTTTTATGCATACAAAGCAAATGCTATGTTGCTGAGCCACACCCCAGCCCTGCCATAGTGAATATGTAGTCATATGTCCCCCTTGACTTTGTTTTTAACAATATGGATATTTACTATTGGGAAATATTTTATAACTCAACAAAAATATCTCAATTTTTTTTAAAGTACTCATTCCTTGGATGTATGGAAATCTATGCAATTGTCACAACACTCCTTGTCTACAAGGAATGGGTTGAGGAAAGTCTGGGTCAGAATAGAGAGACCCATTGGATTTTTCAATGTACAATAAGCAAGGGAAGGGCTGATAATGGCTTTGCACAAACTGTCAGACAAGCCAGATTTTTAGCTAGTAAGCTAAACAGATGCTATGACTTTTCACTGTGCTGATTGTTATTATTTAGAGATTGTGGTATGCTTTTGGTGCTATATTTCTAAATACTGCTCAATTTAAGCACCTGTGAAATTAATTTCTAGTATAAAGATATAGCGCCCCAAATTCATCTTTGTTTTAATTTTGAGGGGTGAAGTTTTAAAGAAATTATCTGAAAAGCATAGCTGGGAAAATTGTGGAATGCTGGGAAGAGCCGCAGCGGAAGGGAGGTAGCCAGCTCTGGCTTCCTGTGTGGATAGTGCCTTTCCCAAGGTGACCTTTAGCAGGCTTAGCATCCTAGCTCTAGCCTGGAGCTAAAAGGAGATTTTTGCACAGTCTTCCCACGTGTCCCTGAAATAACTGAAAGGCATTGGGTTTGACATTTTTCTGCCTAATCTATAAAGGCTGTTCATTTTTCATTTTTTTGGCTTTTATTATCACATATCATACATGATATCATATATTGCTCACAATCCAGGGTTTTTTATATAAAACTTATATTATATAAAAATGGGCATTTCTTTTACTATTGCTCTGATAGAATATGTAGGCTATATCCAGTTTTTGCTAAAATGACAATAGAGGTAATGTCTTTGTACTAACAATATATTTCTATATTTTTAATTATTTCCTTAGAATATTTTCTAAGTGTTAATAGCATAACATTAAAGAATATTTTATAAAATTTGCTGTATTGTCAGTTTCTAATGTGACTCTCTCAATCCCCTTGACACACCGTTACAAAGCCGAGATTTTACTTCAATTTGTGTTTTCTTCAAAACAGTTAAAAAGATTTGAAGGATGTGTTCCTGCAAATTACCTTTGATGAGCCCATGCAAGCGTGCCAAGAACTGGAGAACTCTGGGCAGAGCCAGGGTATGGGGGACAGACTGTGGAACATCAGTGTAGATGGAAGGAAACACAGCCAATCCCCCACGGTGCACACAACAGCCAGTTGTGCCTGGGCCCATCATAACACTGACTGAAATAAAATCACCATTAGTTTGGTCTAGGGAGGCATTTGGAGTCAACCACGTACCCTTTTCAGTAAGGGCTGTGAAATAATAAAATAAAATAGAAAACACCACACCTAAGAAAAGTACACGTAGAGAATATGTACTGAACTCTCTGTACTCTATTGGAGATGATCTATCTCGATACTTAGTACACGCAGTCTTTGAGGCTGAAATCAGAGAGCCCCAGGGCTTTGGCTCAATAGTTGCCTGACTTTTGGGGCATGACCACAAACGTTCTGTGGGCCACCAGGAAAAAGCCACTGCTCCTCTCTCTAGCCCTCCCTCCTTCCCAGCCATCCCATCCCCTAGGGCTCAAAAGGAACAAAGCTGGCCTTGCCAACAGGTGGGGAGAATGAACTTAGGTCAGATGGCAATGCGTATTTTGAGTGAACTGTATTTCTTTTTTCTTTATTTTTATTTTATTTTATATATATAGATAGAAGAAGAAAAAATTTTAGTATTGTTTTGATTTTATTGTAACTGTGCTCTGGTTCTTCTTATTTATTCTATTTGTCTTTTATATCACCTATCTTGATCCCATTCATTTCCCAACCCTTCACATCTGCCCTCTGTGCTAACCTCCCCCCCGCCAAATAAAACAAAATTTATGAGAAAAAAAAAAAAAACAAAAGGGGAAAAATTAAAATCTTGTCATGGAAGGTGAAGTGTGACCCACTGAGTCACGCTTGAAATCCCGTTGTTTGTGTATCTTTACTTGCAAGTATTTGTTGCAAAAAAAAAAATAATTGGTCTGGTTCGCGGCCTCTGGTTTCTTCTTCACCATTGATGCTGGGCCCTCACTAAGACTCCGCTTGCATAGCCTGTTGTTGCCCTGGTTGTGGAGATCCTACAGCTTTGGGTTGGTGGGTCAGGTCCCTTCACATGCTCCAGCAGATCATAGATGGGGTGGATATTGGGGTGGACCAAGTCCTCACCCTGGTTCTGGGCCTGGGCTTCTACCAGGACTATTCTACATAGAGACCTTACACTGAGATGTGTATTGCCTGCAGCTGTAGTCTCAGCACTTGGGAAGTAGAGGCAGGAGGATCAGGAACCCAGTCAATCCGGGAGAACATGGATAGAACCCTTGGAGGGAGCAAAAGGGGAAGTCTTCTCTTTTAGAGCGTGTAGGACGGAGACAAATGAAATTCTTCGTTATCACGCTAGAGTGAAGGACAGATGTGAGATTCTCACATACAGCCACACAATCTCCCTTCGGAAAATACTAAGTCCATCCGGGTCACAGCATGGCCTCACTGTTTATAAAGAGAAGAGGGTGAGAGTTCAAGGTTATCTTAGCTTGCACTAAAAAAAAAAAAAAAAAAACCAAAGTAAATAACTAAAACAAAAATTCCACCAAGCTGCTTTTCTGCTGCAGTGCTCCCTGTATTCCAGAAGAAAAATTATCCAAATTCACTGACACTTATTTTATATGCTTTTATATGCTTATTTTATATGTCATTCAGAGAAATGACGATTGTCATAGATATGTAATCACTGGACATTAAAAAAATAGTTTTATTTAATTCTGATTTTGACTCGTTAGCATCCCAATGAATATAACTGAAAGATTTTGAACCACAGTACTTACAAATTCTGGGACTAAAAATCCCTGCCTTCTAGGGTGAGGTAAAGGAGAGGCAGGCATGGGTTTGAAGCTGATGTGTGGATCTGCCGCCCCGCGCAGCTCCTTTCAGCATCCCATAGGAGCTCCACTGTAACCAGGGGCGCCACTGTAACCAGGGGCACTGACAGGCTAGATCAGAGGAAAATGATTTCATCCTTGCCTGGACTTCTGTGAGAATTAGAAAAAGATGTTTCCTTCTCCAGGCAGATGCCGCCAGACCAGGGCTAATGACTTGACAAGCGAACTTCACGTTGGATTCAGACTGCATGACCCCACATTAAATGCCGTGAACAGTGGACAACCGGGGCTTTCCGAACTGACAGGAAATGACTTGGGAGCCTGTGGTAAACGAGAAACAATTGCGGCAGCCCCAAGCTGAGACCCGTTTATTACCATTAGAAATTTATCATGAGCTCTTACTACATCTACCGCTCAGGAAATCACAAGAGAAAAGGGATAGCGAGCCACATGTGTGGAACCTTGAACCTCTTGAGCTTAAAAGATTCCTGGACACCATCTGAAAGCCGGAGAGCGTGGAGGTCAAGGTGCTGCATTCAAGGTCATGGTTTCTAGTGTCTTGGCACAGCCACCGTCCCCTGGTCAGTACACACACATACCAAGAGTGCCCTCATAAATTTTTGTAGGATCCTATTCTAATTTCCAATAACCAAGATTACATTCTAGGAAAAAAAATACATCCATACTTCTAAGGATGTGTTTGGTAGAATTTAGGAAAAGAGAGTAAGTTACTACCCTTTTCCTTGCCTCTCCTCCAGCTCAAACCGAGATCCTAAGCTATCAGACAAGACCTGAATAAGCCAGGAGGGAGCTCCTTAGGGAGATACCTAGGGGGCTGGACAGAGAGTGTGGAGAAGCAGGAAGGCAGCCAAGACTGAAACATCCGGTACTATTTCCTGCTCCAAGGAAACCTTGCAAGCTGTGTGATCTTTTTCATATAACATTGCAAGCAAATCCTGTATTTTGGCATGTATTTTCTTATTGAGTCCATATAACGATTCCATGAAATTAATCATGGATGCATTCACACAGCTTGTGAGGGGCAGAGCTCCTTCATGAACCAGGACCCAGGGTAGTACTCTCTCAACATCGTGCTTGACCTCCCAAATCTTCTCGAAAATCCACAAGTTAGGCTGCAGACCCTAGCAACTATGTTCTGAAATGTCGTGGGTTGGGGTTTTATCTAACTGCAGTTTTACTTACTCATTTGGGGGAGCACACACCTGACAGGTGAGGGTGGAGGGCAGAGGACAACTTGCAAGACTTGATTTTCTCCTTCCGTCGGGTGTGTCTAAGGGGATTGAACTCAGGTTCTTGGGCTTGGTGGCAAGGGCTTTACCTACTGAGCCACGTCCCAGGCCCCTGAAGTGTTTTTTAAGATCTGAAGCCCACTGAGATTTTAGGCGTTCCTAACTGTGTCACTGCCAAGCTTTCTTGTGTGACTTTCAAGACATCCTACCAGGTTTCAGTAAAGGAACTGCAAGCGTTTCCCGGTAACGCAGCCACCATCTTGGTTCCCACTACAACTCCATCTGTAGGTTTCCAGAACTCCACAAGGGGCTTGGAGCAGCAGGAGATGGAGGAGCCACTGAGGACCAGGCTCCTTTCTCCTGGGGTCTGAAGGCAGATGCTTCCCCACCCCTTCACCCTTCACCCCTCACCCCTCACCCCTCACCCCTCACCCCTGCCTCCCGTGTCCATTATTTCCCTGTGCCTTGTGCTGAATGATCCTATTTGTTCCTGAGACTTAGTGACCTATGCAGGAAATTAGATAACGCTTCTCATTTAATATTTTAATACTTGATAAGGAAATTTAGTGTTAATAGTGGGAGAGGGAGGCTCTCTCTATGAAGTTCAGCCTCTTGGTTTGTTCAGAGGAAGGGCTATTTACTGTGTCGAGGACATCAGAACATGAACAACCAGAACCGCACTTTCCCCCGGCGCTTTTGAGAGTACGATGAGGCTTTGAAAGAACATGGCCTGTACAGGGGCTTCTGTTACACTAATCTCTTCTTCCACGCTGGTAAGGTAGACAGTGAAAAAGCACAAGACATTGCCTGCTCTTGGTCGTTAAGGCAGAGCAGTAGACTCTGCCGGGTCGAAGGATCGTGTGGAGTTCATCAGCCGCCGTGCAGACGTAAACCTCTGCGGAGTACTGAAGCGCCACCAGAAGGAAATGGCTGTGCCCTGTCTGTGCCCCTTGGGCCATTACTAGAAACTCATTTGTTGCTAACCAAAGTTTTCCTATTTGTTCATCTCTCCATTTTCTTCGGTGCCTCTGTTTAAGTTAAGAGAAAGCAGTATTTTTTTTTGCCATATTTTTCCCCAGATCTCACAGACTGATATATCTGTAAAACAAAAACCTCCCACACTTAAATACTATGGCAACATCAAATGTCCATACAAAGTTCCAAGCCGTTTCTGTCTTTACCGCAGTAACAATCACTGCACAAAGCTGCGCCATCTTCGAGAAGGTGCCCAGAGGGGGTCCAACCCGGCTCACTTCACCCGGAAGTCTCTCCTGAGACACGTGCTTGGTGAATATGGTTTATTCTGGAAGTGAAATCATCAAGTCTTGGGAAGAGAACACAAAAGAGACAGAGCAGGGAAGGAATAAGGTTTCAAGCTGGTCACTCCGGTCAGCCACTGGTGGAGCCCAGCACTGCCAGGAAACTCGGAGACGGAGTCAGATTGTAACCCACAGCTGCCTCCACAGAGGAGAGAACAAAATGGTTTTTCGTCTACCAAATCCTGGCTCATCACTGAGTGAGAAAAGCTTCCAGAGCCTTAACTTTCCAGGACCCCTGAACTTCCCTTTGTACTCACGGTACAAGCCTTGGTCAGGAGAGACAGCCAAAGGCAAGCTCTTCCAGGTTCCACTCACGTATTCAAACTGTAGAGACCAGCGGTTTCCACCCGGAAGCTGGTATTGGCCTAAGACCCCAAATTTCATCTTCCAGTAAAGAATGGTGGAGGTGGGAATGAGATCCAAGGAGGGGCCAGTGTTCTGACTCTTTCAGGATGCCTAAAGACGGAAATTGAGCATACCACGCTGCCCACCATACAGAGGATCAGAACTACAGAGGAGTGCACACTACATGTTGAGGGTGGGGACCTTCGTTCCGATGCCCTAATCTTGGCTATGCAAACTAGAACACCCTGGTGGAGAGAAACTGGGCAACATACTTGGAAATATAAAATGCACAATAAATTTTGACCTCAGAGACCATCTCCCAAGAATTTATCACACAGATATTCTTGCAAGTTTGGAGAGAAAAACACCCTTTGCTGCTTCCATGAATGGAACCACTGTAAGTAAAATGTAGAACAGGGCCAGCAATCCAAACTTTTTCTGTAGGTCTAGCTAAGCAAACTACAGTGATTTTTTTAACCAAACAGGACTCAAAATAGCTGTTTAAGACAAATGAGAGGTCTTTTAAATAATATTTTTCATATATATTCATACACACACACACACACACACACACATATATATATATATATATATATATATATATATATATATATAGAAGATTCATTCACCATTTAGTGTGGTTGGTATCATTCCATGGGCTGGAGTTCTGAGTAGATAAAAATAAGAAAACAAGCTAAGTACCAGTTTTACCCTTCTCTGCTTCCAGACTCAAACACATGGGGCCAGCTCTGTCTCCCATGTCTTCCCCACAGTGATAGAAACAGAACTCATAAACTGTGACCCAAACAAAGCCATTCTTTCCTTAAGTTGATTTCACCAGTATTCTGTAAGAGAAGCAAGACAAAGAACTAATACATAAATCTTTATTTAGCCCAAGGGTATAAAGTAAAGTAACAGTGAGGTATGGTGCTGTTTGCATGCACCTTCCTTCCTTCCTTCTTTCCTTCCTTCCTTCTTTCCTTCCTTCCTGCCTTCCTTCTTTCCTTCCTTCCTTCCTGCCTTCCTTCCTTCCTTCCTGCCTTCCTTCCTTCCTTCTTTTTTGTTGTGTTGTGCTTTGTTTTGCTGCTGTTGTTTTTCCTTCTATTGAAATAATTTCTTTTCTCATACAATATAACCCCTCCCTCTTTTCCTACCAATTACCTCCTGCCCTTCCAGATACACTTCCTGTTTGTCATTAGAAAAGAACAGGTTTCCACCAGGTGGTGATGACGCACACCTTTAATCCCAGCACTTAAGGGGCAAAGGCAGGTGGATCTCTCTAAGTTCAAGGCCAGCCTTGTCTACAAAAGCTAGTTCCAGAACAGACTCCAAAGCAACAAAGCAACACAGAGGAGAAACCCTGTCACAAAAAAAGAAAGAAAGAAAGAAAGAAAGAAAAAAAAAAAAAAAGAAAGAAAGAAAGAAAGAAAACAGGCTTCCAAGAGACAACAACCAACCAACCAACCATGGGAGAACAAAATCATAATTAGATGAAACAAAACTTGAAGTTGGGCATGGCAACCCAACAGGAGAAAAAGAGTCCCAAGAGCAGGCACAAGAGTCAGAGACTCATTTGTTCTCACAGTCAGGAGTCCCATAAAAATACTAAGCTGATAGCTATAGTGTATATGCAGAGGGCTTGGTATAGAATCCTGTACGCCCGGGCTTGCTGCTTCAGTTCTGTGAGCTCACACGCACCTTGCTAGCTGACTCAGAGGGCCTTGCTCTCCTGGTGTCCTCCATCCCCTCTGGTTCTTCCAATCTTCCTGCCTCCTCTTGCATGGAATTCCCTATCTCTGAGGGGAGCAATTTAATGCAGACTTCCCTTTAGAGCTGACTGCTCAAAAGTCTCTCTGTGTGTAATGTTGGCATCCACTGCAGGAGAAAGCCTCTCTGGTGTGACCGGATAAGGCACTGATCTATGTGTGCAGCAGAATATTATGAGGAGTGCACATACTGATACCAGTCGTGTTTTCTTTTACCCTACGTCTCTGGGTTATCAAATCTCTGGTTCTTGGTAAAAATATCAAGTGTGGGTTCCCTCTTGTGGAACAGGCCTTAAGTTAAATCAGATACTGGTTGGCCACTCCCACGAGTTCTGTGCCACCATTACCCTAGAATATTTGGCAGACAGAACAGACTGTAGGCCAAAGGTTTTGTGGCTTGGTTGGTTCTACAGTTCTTTTTCAGTAGCCTCCAGAGGACCTTCCCTCACCAGAGACTAGAACATCAGGCTGAACACTCGCCGTAAGCACTAGCTCAGCTTCTCCATTTTCAATGAGCTGTATTGGTATTGTCCTCCACAATGGAGTCCCTGCTGTCAGTGTGTGGAGAACAACCCATTCATTGTCTTAGTAACAGCTGAACTGTTTAGGATGCTCATGGGACCCCCCCAGACCAAAAATTCAATTAAATGCAACCCAGTCCTGCTACTGGAAGCCTCCCATGGTGACAGGAGATGGCCAGTTCCAACTCCCATTACTAGGAGTCTTCATTAGGATCACCTTCATAGATTCCAGGAAGTTTCCACTCGCTGAGTTTACACACACACACACACACACACACACACACACACACCCTCAAAGGCTACTCCAATTCCAGCTATTCAAAACAGATGAGAGGCCCTTTTATTTTAAGCATATTTATTTGGAAATGACTCCAAAAGTATACATTAAGTTTAAAAAGATGTGCAATGGTCCATAGTACAATTTTTTTGTATTGTGTATTTTCTTTCATTGTTTTGTATTTTTCTTTGTTTTTGAAATAGTGTCCAACTATGTCACTTGTGACAGTCTTACAATGTGCTTTTAGTTGCCAAAAGAAGCCTGAAAGAATTGAAAAGATTCATATCCAAACAGGGTAGAAAAGTGAGAACTGGAAGAGGAAACAATATGCTCTTTTTTTTTTAGCTTCATAATTATATGATTGTTACACAGATCACATGGTTGTTAAAAATTTAATTTAAAGTTTGGAGGTGGTGGTGCATGCCTTTAATCCCAGCACTTGGGAGGCAGAGGCTGATGGATCTCTGAGTTCAAGGCCAGCCTGGTCTACAAAGGCAGTTCCAAGACAGCCAAGACTACATAGGGAAACCCTGTCTCAACCAAACAAACCAAAAGAGAACTTAGTTCCAGAGATAACCATTTGCATCATCTCCCACCTAGAGAACTTAGTTCCAGAGGTGGCCATTGGCATCTCCTACCTAGAGAACGTAGCTCCAGAGGTGGCCACTGGCATCTCCCTTCTAGAGAACTTAGCTCCAGAGATAACCATTTGCATCAATCTCCCACCTAGAGAACTTAGCTCCAGAGGTGGCCCTTGGCATCATCTCCCATCATCTAGCTATGTTCCCAACCACACTGAACCTGTTGGATCTTCCTTCTGTAAAATCATCTCCAAATCTTTCACCAGAATGCTCTCCCTTCCTCAAGTCTCCCACAAACAATTCAGGTTCATTTAAAATACAGTTCTGGGGTCAGCAATGTGACTCAATAGATAAAAATGGCTGTCACCAGCCCTGATCACCTGAGTGGAATCTCTGGGGCCCAGCACAGCCGGAGAGAGCTCTCCTCATGAGAGGTCCTCTCTCCTCCACACACCTTAGCTGTTCTGTGTGCACACAAACACACACTTTAGGTAAAGAAATAGTTCAAAGAGAAAAAAAAGTAAATAAAATCTAGTTCACTGAACTAAGCCTTGAGCTCGGGATGAGATGTAGCCACATGGGAACACCATCCAGTCATGGCTGCCTTACACTGGATGATGCCTCAACTCACAGAGCCTAAACCTTCACTAGTTTTCTTGTTTCATTCCTGTTTCTATGTTAGATAGCCATGATAGTCACAGGCTGTCAAGAGCACATCAAGTAACAAAACTAAATTCTTTTCACATTGAAATCTTAAGTCCATTTCCTTGGCAATTGTCCCACGAGCCCACTTCAGCCTCCCTCTGCCACTAATACCACCCACCTATATGAATCATCATTAATATTTTCCAACTTAAATTCAAATCACAAGTGAATAAGAACTCCATTATCTTTGCAATAACTCAAAAAATCTAGAGGGCCCTAAAATATAGTTAATTGTAAAAAATTTATCCCATGAATATTGAACCTTAACTCATGGGAATCAACAACCTATTCTAGAGCCCATCCCAGAAACTTGTATTATTAATTCAATTTTCCAAACATTTGTTTTTTAACCATTCCTAACTATGACCCCCATATCTTTATTTTTAATACTGATAGCAAATGTAGATATGTTTTTATCCATAATCTACAACTTCAACTGTGATATCCCATAGCCTGGATGAAGCCAACAGACTGTCCTAGCTTAAGAGCTCATCCCATGGATGTGGACACTGAAACCTGGGGGTGGAGCGGCCCTTCCAGGTCTCATGGCTATGTAGTAACAAGCAGAATTAGGCTGCAGTTGGCTTGATTTCCCCAGATTTTTCTGCTCTTCTTGGATTCCATGGAAAACAAATTGGTTGTAGATCAAAATCAGAAGGCTCCAGAGGACAGATGGATCAGAAGCAGACAAATCCAGCCATGGAGAGGGTGCTTTTCAGATGGTACCCGGGGCTTCACTTCAAACAAATCAAGAGACTACAGGACAACACCCCGCAGTGTGTCTAAGCTGTAGTCACAGAGGTACTAATGATGAATGACATTTTTAACTTCTTTTACATCCTCTAATTAAAATAACATTTAAATTCCTAGTAGATGTTTTAAGGCTAGTCAACATAAAAACACCCATTATTTCATCCCTGTTGGAATTCTTCTCCCATATAAAGAACACGTTCTCAAAA
Source organism: Microtus agrestis (assembly GCA_902806775.1). Taxonomy (NCBI): domain Eukaryota; kingdom Metazoa; phylum Chordata; class Mammalia; order Rodentia; family Cricetidae; genus Microtus; species Microtus agrestis. The sequence continues at coordinate 784,516 of CADCXT010002815.1, read as the reverse complement.
AATGTAATAAAATAGCTTTTTATAGAAAAACTGGTTAAATTTAGCAGGCAGGCATCAGGAACGCTCATAGAAGGTGACCTGCTCAGATGTGACTTCAAGAGAATCTGCTACAAGGGAGTATGACTGATTGACAACCTCCAACTGCCACACTTAGGAATGACCCAGATCACTCATGGTCTGTGCTGTCCCTGGACTGCTTGTGACAGCATCAGTGAAGGCAGCGATGCTGGAATCAAGCCACCCTTGTCTCTTGCAACCTCCGTGAACTGCTGGGCTTGTGTGTTTCCAGACGCCCAGTCAAGAGTTTCGCACAACTGCTGCTGTGAGGTGAAACTCTTCCTGCTCAATTTCCCTCCTCTCTCATTTGATGTGGGCTTGGGACCTTCATTGTGATTGGATGGTTCCTACTCATCCTTCAGAGAATTTGTGCCAATAAGTCTTTTACTTTTGAGCCGAGGGATACACCTCTGTGGTAGAGTGTATACTTAGCATGGGCAAGGCACTGAATTCAACCGCAAAAAGATAAAAACAAACAAAAACCTTCTTATCTAATCTTACTGCTGTAAAAAAAGATTGCGCCTTTAGCTTCCCAGGAGCCCAGACCCAAATAATCACACAGAAACTATATTAATTACAACACTGCTTGGCCAATGACTCAGGCATATTTCTAGCTAGCTCTTACATCTTGAATCAACCCATTTCTATGTATTGCCACAAGGCTGTGACTTAATGGTAAATGTTCTGGGCATCTGTCTCCTTCAGCAGTTACATGACATCTCCCTGACTACTTTCTACTCTCTCTCTCTCTCTCTCTCTCTCTCTCTCTCTCTCTCTCTCCATATATATATATAGCCTGGCTATATTCCACCCTGCTATAGACTGAAGCAGCTTCTTTATTAACCAATGGTAATAAAGCATATTCAGAGTATACAGAGGGGAATCCCACATCTGCTTGCTTATTTGACTTAAGAAGATGTGGTGGTTTGAATAAGAATGGCCCCGATAGGCTCATATATCTGAATGCTTCCTCATCAGGGAGTGATGCTACTTGAGAAGGATTAGGAGGTGTGGCTTGGTTAGAGAAGGTGTGTCACTGGGGGTGGACTTTGAGTTGCTAAAGCACAAGCTGGGCCCAGTGTCTCTCCCTGACTGCTGCCTGACAATCCAGATATAGAAGGCTCAGATCCCTCTCCAGCACCATGTCTACTTGCCACCTGCCGTGCTCCCCACCATGCTAATCATGAACTAAAGCTCTGAAGCTATAAGCAAGCCCCAGTTAAGTGCTTTCTTTTGTAAGAGTTGCCGTGGTCACCGTGTCTCTTCACAGCAACAGAACACCAACTACCACAGAAGTCCTGACAAAGCAGCCATTGATCACAGAGAACTAATGTGTCATGGTAACCATAGCACTTGCTATATGTTCACCTAGGTATAACGCTCTGCAGTCAGACTCAGGTTTGCCTCAGGGTAGGACATAAATAATGAAGAGCCACATAACACAGTGCATCAGGGAAGAGCATCCCTCCCAGGCTCTGAAGCTCTGCTCACAGAAAAGAAGACAAAAGGCCCACCTCATGACCTGGAGATATTTAGTACCCTTACATTTATTCAAAATAAAACATGCTAGTGTTTCACTGTTATGAAGTTGATAGTCTTAAAGAGGGGTAAAATGTGGCACAGAACTAAAGAAGGGAAAATGTTTGGATAAGTGAAGCTGAAAACAGCTGACTCTGAAATATGGATTTCTGTAGCTTCAACTCTGAACCTCTGGCATAGAGGAGCGAACATTTGGGGAACGCAGTATCACAGATGCTGAGACATGCATTGCTAAGTTTTAGTAAGAACCAAAGATCTCCAAAGTCACCTTCTGTGGCTGTCACAAAGCGCTCTGAGCCTCAAGGCCATGCGAAGAACTAACAGAAGCCAACACTTAGCAGAATCCTGTATCCAGACAACCTGAATAAAGACCCCTCCCCATTTTCTGGTCTCTAATAAATTCTGTGTTTGCTTTGGTAAAAGGGTCAGAGAACTCACAAAATTACTTAAATGCTGGATTAGCTATGTAGGTGGTAGCTGAGGGGACCTGCATCCTGCGGGTGCTCCACTCTGGACCCCAGATTGGGCACAGAGCACACCAAACATCAATTTCCAAGCACAAACCAACACAAAGAGATCCTTTACTAAGCAAGACAGAGGCCAGTGGCTGGATCTGAATTGAAAGGAAACAGCAGGAAATAGGTTTTGCAGGTGTTAATTTAAAAATTAAAAATTAGGGGACATCTGAGCCAGGATGAGTTGGTAAGTTCTGATTGGGTATTTTAATTAGCGTAGTCAAAATCATGAATTTTGATTGATGTATCTTGATGTTTGGATAGTTGAACGTTGGTGATCAGTCTCACAAATGAGTCGGTGGTCATATAAGAAAACAGACCTTAGTGGCTAGTTTTACAGATGCAATCAGTTTAGCAAGGAGGAGAAAAGTAAAAGGCGGACCCTGTCGGCACCCTGTTTGCCACACTCAGGCCTGCTAGAGCCTTTTGATAGCCCCATGAAAAAGTGGTTCTGATACCGAGAACTAAAGATACACCCTTTCCTTACAGCCAGTTGTCAAGAGAATACATGCGAAGGCAGAAAAAAAGGATTGCCAAATGTCCAGAAATTAGTATAAAATGTGTAAATAGTGCAAAATCAAAGGTACACTTAAAGAAACAGCCCAGGGGCTGGCGAGATGGCTCAGTGTTTAAGAGCATTGCCTGCTCTTCTGAAGGTCCTGAGTTCAATTCCCAGCAATCACATGGTGGCTCACAACCATCTGTTATGAGATCTGGTGCCCTCTTCTGGCCTGCAGGGCATATATGCAGACAGAATATTGTATACTTAATAAATAAATAAATATTTAAAAAAAGAAAAGAAACAGCCCAACAGATGCTATCACAAATAATAAGGAAAATGGAGTGTGGAGGCGAGGGTTGTGTCTCAGTGCAGAGTATGGATGAAATGCCTGAGGCCCGGGGTTAGATAAACAGTGCTGAAGCATTGAAAGGGAAAGGGAAAGGATTAACATAACAGTCGTTTAAGATTCAGGAGAAATTAATACAGACACCAGCAGACAACGGAAGTCCAACGTAATGTGAGAGCTAAGGTCACATTTTAAATTTTAATTACTGCGCCCAAGAGATCCAGGAAACAAAATCTGACTCTCCCGACACTTCCGGAGATGCTGGAGGCTAGGGTCTATGGGAGATAACAAGCTGCGCATCTTCCGTCCCCTGAACAAGCCTGTTTGATGTGCTTGATCACATGAAGGTGGGAGTACATGGGCAAGAAATGCGTCAGGATGTATGCTTGCCCCTGACTGGCCTGTTGTGGAATATGCAGCCATGTGGGTTTGCCCTTATAAGCCTCGGCAAAATGTGACGTGCCACCGTTTTCTGGGAACCCCAGAACTGGCCACTTTCCCGGTCAAAATTTAATTAAAACTTGCTTCAAATTTGGCTCACAATTGTGGTAATCATCTTATTCTCATCCGGTGGGATAACAGTAAGTATAATTATGGAACCCTGAGGCATTTAAAGGTGCAGCCTTCCACCCAAGAAGAAGATAATGAAAGCTTCAAGGCAAGTGCGTTTCCTGAGCTTGCCGAGGTTTGAATATGTGTCAAGAAGTGAGTCAAAGTGGTCAGTACCACACAGCGTTTAGAAAAGACTGAATGTAAGGAAAACAATCCATGAACACGCAGGAGCGTGGAAATCCCACTGGCATCTCCCAGGCAGTTCCAGTTTGGGGCAGGAAACACTGGAGCAACACTTTAAAGGCACATTTAACCTTTCTTAAATTGTAAGAAAATATGTTCTCAGGATTTCATGTTGGTCAATCTAGTCTTCAGATGCAAAGGCCACGAGGGTCCAGTGAGTCATGCCTGAAGCAGCTACCGGAAAGCAATCCAGAAAAAAAAGCTTCAGGTGGAGGCTGACGGGCTGAGGAAACAGAATGAAAATTCCCAAAGCCCTGACTTTGTGTGGCTCTGGCAAAGGAAGGGCTGAGGGAAGGAGAAAGGGGAGGATGCAGGCCCAGGGAGGAGGTAGTTAAGCCCTCCAGCCTCCCTTTGAGATCCTCAATGAAAGGAAGTCAGCTTGAAACCACTGTCCTGGGGCTCAGTGGGAGGCGGGTGGTTTTTCTGTGTGTTCCTCTAGCCTAACAGTAAGTCCTTCTACCTCTGCTGAATAAACAGGCGGCTGAATTTTTATAAATGTGACCTAAGGGTAGCTTTGGCACTGACAAACCAGTCGTAGTTGGTGCGTATTTAACAGTCCAAAGATTAAGGTGAAAGAAATTCAGTCAAACCGAGGGATGGGGCAAGAAAATGAAGAAGGAACTTGTCTGGTGTTTGATTTTGTTTGTTTGTTTTGCTCCCGAGGCATGGTTTGTCTGTCCTAGAACTCATTCTGTAGAAGTCACTATTTTAATTGCTGGTCGTATCTGATCTTTGAATTTGGAAAGACTCTTACATTTTTTTTCTGATCTCATGACCTGTAAAGTTAAGACCTGGGCGAGTGTCTCAGTCACCTGCGGTCACTAGGAAGTCCTAGTGGTGGGCTGAGGACATGGACCTGGTTAACAGACAAGACAAGAACACCCTGACCAATTGCAGCAACCTTCTTGAGTTGCTGTATTGGAAAAGGGCAGATTCAATTATCTCCAAGATGTCTCCTAAACCACCCAAGTCTATGAAAAGTAGATGTCGTGCCCCAGATGTTAGCTTCAGCCTCAGGAAAACTATGCTCCCTGTGCTCTGGACTCACTGCTAGGCTATGAAAACATAGGTAGTGTAATGATCTGTTCTGTCTCTTTAAGAGACGAGACACACCTACTCTCTCCCCTGTCTGCTGAGACAAGCTGATCTTCAGCTTCCAGCCTGAGTTCTCTTTTCTGTCTCCCTCTCAGAGAGGCAGCTCTCTCTCTCTCTCTCTCTCTCTCTCTCTCTCCCTCTCTCCCTTCCCCCTCCATAATCCCCTGAATAAATATCCAACCTCACTCTGTATGACATTCCTATCCATGTCTCTGTCTCTTGCCCACCGCCTCATGTCTTCCTGCCCTGGACCAGCCATGGCTGGGGACCTGCAGCCATTTCTGCCTGGGACTGGCTTCACTCAGGGCCTGCTGCCTGCTGCCACAAGGCCCACTGCCACGGCTTGGGGACCTGCAGCATCTCTGCTGCCTGCTGCTGCCAGGGATCCTGCAACAATTTTAATTTTTCCATTACAAGTAGGCCTGTGGTTTCTGCTTTCTTTTCCCTGGATCCAAATCCACATCTGTACGAAGGAGCCTCTAAATGATGGAGAAGAGGCAGGTTAAGTTATTCTCACATTAAACTTTAATGTCTTGGAAGACAGCAAGCGAAGTCACAGCATGGATGCTCCTTCCCTGCAGGTTAGGAGACCAGACTGTTTATGACTCATACAGAAGCTGACACCCAGTGGCAGAGTCGTGTCCAAGCCCAAGAGAGAAGATAAGCGTGGATGGCAACTCTGATTAATGACAGAGATTTTAAAGTATTGCACTCAGTGTCATAGTCCATGGAGGGACAGAAAGGGCCACAGTCTCAGTCCTTGTGCTCATGATTTCTTTGGCTATCCTGGATGGTTTTTGGTTCCATATAACTTTGGAAGGTTTTTTTTCTATTTATATAAAAGACAAACACTGATATCTTACTAAAGCACGCACCAAATGATCAGGGTCTCTGAAACAGAACAGAGACTTGAGCAGTCTTAATTCTCCTAATCCATGGACATGGAGTGTGTGTGTGTGTGTGTGTGTGTGTGTGTGTGTGTGTGTGTGTAGTATAATAAAGTCTTAATTGAATTATACTACACACACACACTACACACACACACACACATACACATATGATCACATCATCTGCTCAAGAGATAGATGGATTCCTGCTTCCCAGTGTGAATAACTCTCATTTGCTTTTAAAACTATTTACTTATTATATTTGTGTGAGTGAGTATGTCTGATTGGGAGATAGTCAGAGGTAGTTCATGTGCCTTGTGGAGTTACTTCTCTGTTCCCATTGCTAGGTGGGTTCTGCTGATCAAGCTCACATCCTGGCTTTTACCAGTTGGCTCAGGGGCCCCAGACCTCTTTTTCATCCTGCATCTCCTTACTGGAGTAGCACATGCCGCTGATGGAAGAGGTGCAAGCTCCCCCTTGTCTTTTGTAGCGTGCATATCTAACTTTTAATATTTAAAGAGATAACCAGTGTCTCTCTCCTCAGTTGCACCATGATCCCACCACCATCCCCTTCCTACCTGGTTCTGTGTGACATACCTGCGTTCTCGCCTCTACTGTGGCTCAGCAACAAACCAGCTCTTCCCCACTCGGGTCTGTGCTGGGACTCTACAGCCTGCATTTCCCAGACTCCCTTGCCCTCTGGCTTCCTGTTTTACCCTGTTGCTAAGGGTGCTAAGAAGTGAAAGCTGAAGTTAGAGAATTCCTTCCACTTTTCCACTTCTGGTCAGCATCCAGCATCCGCATCGTCGTCTTAGCCTTCTGTTCTTTAAAGAACACTTATCGTCAGTCCGGCCGCTTCCTTTACACAAGCAGCAGCTCCCGTTACACTGAGAAGTTAAATCTCAATATCCTGCAAGTGAAAACAATTAGGAAGAATTAAAAAGTAAGGAAGAAACCCTGTCTCAAATAAATAAATAAATATAAATAAATAAATGCAAGCCAAATGTGGTGTTCTGCTGCCACCTCGTGGATATTGTCCGTAACTACAACACCAGTGGCCCAAGCTTTAAGGTTAGTATTACCCATGCAAAGGAAGAAAAAACATACAGAGTAATATTAGTATTTTAGAAGTTAAAAAAATACAAGCTGCTTAAATAAGTAAAATAAATGACAGTGTAGAGTTATAGAGTTCATTATGTAGTCTTCCTGAAACACAGCACTAGTTATCCTTGAGACATCTGATTTTATCTGGTTCAACTCACTACCATTTCCCCCACATTTAAGGACTTGAGAGGGTTTTCTCTTTATGTATGCCAGGCGTCCTCATCCTTTTATCGGGTTTTCTCCGGTTACTGTGTCTTTCCTGGCTGTTTTCAGGTTGCTATCTCTCTGTGTTGAATGTTTGAGTTGCTATGGAGACAAAGGTGGCTGTGGTAGAGACAGTTCACACCCCCTGAGAATCCAGCTCCAGGGATCTGATGCCCTCCGCTAGACTCCAGTATCACACATGCACACACATACATACCCATCAAAGAAAGGAAGAAAACAGACCAACCAAGCGATCCTATTACAGGCTATCCTAATAAAACATCTATGCTATAATCTGATCACAAGATCGGACGATTTAATCAGAGACCATTCATGAGTTTCTCCAATGAGTCTAAATTTTCACTAAAATAATTGTTTTGAAATAACCTACTACTACTTATAATATTTGTGCCAGATGTCTCGTTGGCAGAATTTAAACACTTTCATGTTTTGGGGTGAAATTGGTATGAAAATGAACTGACTATACCCTTGCATTCAAATGTGAGGGACTTGATTTGAGAACAGGTCAAGTCCACCCTTGCATTTGACTTCCTGAGACAAGGAGCAAATTCCTTCCACTTAATTGGTGTCTGTGTAGTCATTGTAGGGTGGGGAGAGACTGTAAAAATATTCAGTAGTTAAACGCTTCCAGAGCCAGCAAGACATTCAGCCAGTGCGAGTGTCTGCCACTAACTTTATGACTTGAGTCCTATATCTGGGTGACGCCCTGGAGAAGGAGGGAACTGATTCCCACAGCATCCTTTAACCTACACACACACACACACACACACACACGCACGCAAATGCACATAAAAACTTTTAAATTATGTAAGAACTATAAGGCATTATAAGGATACAAGAAATTGAAGTACTGTGTCTGCATGGAGTTCAGTTTCGTTCTTTTGTGTGGTATTTTCTTGTTTGTTGGTCTTGCTGTGCAGGCCTAGCTTAGACAGAAGCTCTATATAAACCCAACTGGCCTGAACTTGTGCTGTTCCTTTGACACCCCCTTGGAGTGCTAGGATTACAGCACACACCACCAGGCATCACATGGCCTGCCAAAGTTCAGTGTTTTAGTCACAATAATCTATTTACGTTAGGATTTTAACTAAAGTTAATGTACAGCAGCCCTGGGGGTTCTCCCATGCCCCCATAATCCTCCTTACTACCACAGCTTTGCTATTGCTTAAACTAGAATTGGTTGATGACAACTTTAAGAAAGTCCCGGATCAATTCTGTCCCTACCCCCTCCTCTCCTCTCTCTCTCTCTCTCTCTCTCTCTCTCTCTCTCTCTCTCTCTCTCTCTCTCTCTCTCTCTCTCTCTCTCTCTCTCTCTCTCTCTCTCTCTCTCTCTCTCTCTCTCTCTCTCTTGCCTTGCAGTCATTCAAGTAAGTGTAGCAAAGAAACGGCTCAAATGTCCACCCCACCTCCCCACGCCCCACCCCCACCCCACCCATCCTCTTTCACCTGCTCTTTTTTTCTCACACAGCACACCTCAAAACTATCTCCCTCAAGGCAGACGTAGCAACAGGAAGTACGGCCTGTCCCGGAGCTGTCAGGCCATCCAGAGATCCTCAGATAACGCTCACAACTAGTATCCGGTAACTTAGACGGGATTGCCAGTGCTTCGATTGTGCACATGCAATAAAATCTGATTAAACCATAAAACTCAGGGTTCAGACACCCATACAGTTGAGCACATAAGGGTTTCCAAAGGGCAGGAAGCTTGGAGCCCTTCCCCCACACTGTGTCCTTTGTAAGATTCTTTGTACTAAAGTGTTAACGCATCCTGTGAGCCATTCCAGCAAATTAACTCAAGCAGAGGAAGGAGGTGGCTGGAACCTTGAAGAACAGTTTACACAACCTGGGGCTTGTGTTGTGTTGTGAGGGAGGTGGTCTTGAGCCTGAGTCCTCCCTGTGCATATGGCTAGCTCAGGGCAGATGAGGTCAGAATTAAGTGGAGTTACACAATTTCACCGCTGTGGACGGAACTGGTGAGAGAGAGAAACAGCACATGAGCATGTTGGTGGCCACGGTGTGGGAGAAAGAGAGACAAGGAGATGCTTCACTGTTCCTGAAAGCCCCCAAGTCTCTCCTCTGGTAAGTGACCACACAGGCACTATGTGCTTTTACAGCCTGAGACGTGCAGCGGCTAACCATTCCCACCTCCGTGTAGGCCCTGGCCAAGACAAGCTCTCGATAGAGGCCTGAGTCTTTACCTTGAGGCAATACCCGGTCCCAATAAAGACCACAAACTGAGACTACCCAGGTACCACCCAGGAACAGACTATTCAAGGGAAATTCCTAACTTTTCAACCTTTGCAGATAGGATCACCTGCCAGCACACACCCTAGACAAACATCAGCCAATCAGGGGTCCTGAACTTCAGAAATCAAAAGGAGAGAACTCAAATAAATTTTACTAAAATCAGGAATAAGATAAGGTTGTCCACTCTCTCTATATCTATTCAATATAGTGTTGTATGTTCTAGCTAGATCAATAAGACAATAAAAGGAGATCAAGGGGATACAAAATGGAAAGGAAAAACCCCTATAGCTCATAAACACCTTCAGTAATGTGACTGAATTCAAGACCAACTCAAAAAAGAAAAAAATCAGTAGCCCTCCTATATACAAATGGGCCAAGAAAGAAATCAGAGAATCATTACCCTTCACGATAGCCACAGACATCATGAAGTGTCTTTGAATAACTCTAATCAAATAAGTGAAAGACCTTTATGACAAGAACTTTAAGTCTTTGAAGAAAGAAATTGCAGATAATATCAGAAGATGGAAAGATCTCCCATGTTCATAGATGGAGTAACATAGTAAAAATGGGAATCGTGCCAAAAACAATCTGCAGAATCAATACAGTCCCCATTAAAATTCTAACACAATTCTTCACAGACCTCAAAAGAACAATACTCAACTTCATATGGGAAAACAAAAATCCCAGGCTAGCTAAAGGAACTTCCAGAGGTATCACCATCCCTGATTTCAATCTCCACTATATAGCTATAGCAATAAAAAACAGCATGATATTGGCATAAAAACAGACAGGTGGATCAATGGAATCGATTCAAAGACCCTGTGCTGTGGAACAATCTTTTTGTACAAAAAGATTAGTCTCATTTGCTAATAGAGAGCTGATTGATCCATAGCTGAGTAGGAAGAGATTGAGCACAGGAATCAGACTAGGTCTCATATATCTTAATTAAAGGAGCCATATTAGGGTTGGCAAGAGCCTTGACATTAGAGGGGTTCCCAGGGATTCAGAGAGATGTACCCAACTAGGTCCTTGGGCAGCTGAGGAGAGAGAGCCTGAAATGGCCCAATCCTATAGCCATACTAACGAATATCTTGCATATCACCATAGAACCTTCATCTGGCGATGGACAGAAATAGAGACAGAGACCCACATTGGAGCAATGGACTGAGCTCCCAAGTTCCAAATGAGGAACAGAAGGAGGGAGAACATGAGCAAGGAAGTCAAGACCATGAGGGGGGCACCCACCCACTGAGAAGGTGGGGCTGATCTATTAGGAGATCATCAAGGCCAGCTGGACTGGGACTCAAAATGCATGGGATAAAACCAGACTCACTGAATATGGTGGACAATGAGGGCTGCTGAGAAGCCAAGGACAATGGCACTGAGTTTTGACCCTACTGCATGTACTGGCTTTGTGGGAGCCTAGCCGGTTTGGATGCTCACCTTCCTAGACCTGGATGGAGGGAGGAAAACCTCGGACTGCCCACAGGGCAGGGAACCCTGACTGCTCTTTGGACTGGAGGGGGGGGGAGGGGGGAGTGGGGGGAGGGGGAAGGAAAAGGGAGGCGGGGAGGAGGCAGAAATTTTTAATTAAAAAAATTTAAAAAAACAGAATCAGACTAGGGAAATATGGGAAAAAGGAAGGGCAATGTGTAAGAGTCACAGGCAAATATAGAGAAGCAAGATGAGAATCCCATACTGAGAAAAAGTACCAAGCCACATGGCAAAGTATAGATAGAAATATGGGTTAATTTAAGAATAAGAGTTAGCTAGTAACATGCCTGAGCTAATGACTGAGCATTTATAAGTAGTATGTAGTCTCTGAGTTGGTTATTTGGAGCTGGGTCATCAGGAGAGAAATGTCCAATTAAAACCCTGACATAAATCTACATTTATGACCACCTGATATTTGAGAAAGAAGCCAAAATTATACAATGGAAAAAAGAAAGCGTGTTCAACAAATGGTGCTGCCATAACTGGATGTTGACATGTAGAAGAAAGCAAATAGATCCATATCTATCAATATGCACAAAATACAAGTCCAGGTAGGTCAAAGATCTCAACATAAATCCAGTTACACTGAACTTGATAGAAGAAAAAGTGGGAAGTAGCCTTGAATGCACTGGAACAGGAGATGACTTCCTGAATACAACACCACTAGCACAGACACTGCGATTGACAATTAATAAATGAGACCACATAAAACTGAAAAGCTTTAGTAAGGCAAAGGATACCTGCCATCAATAGGACAAAATGGCAACCAACAAAATGGAAAAAGATCTTCACCAACCCCACATCTGACAGTCAGATGTGACAAGATAAAGAACTCAAGAAACTGGGCATCAAAATACCAAATAATCCAATTAAAAATGGGGTACTGATCTAAATAGAGAATCCTCAACAGAAGAATCTCAAATGGCCAAAATAAGCTTAACAAATTATGCAACATCTTTAGTCAACAGGGAAATACAAATCAAAATGACTCTGAGATTCCATCTTACACCTGTCAGAATGGATAAGATCAAAACCACCAATGACAGCTTATGCTGGAGAGAATGTGGAGTAAGGGGAACACTCCTCCATTGATGGTGGGAGTACAAGCTTGTACAACCACTTTGAAAATTGATAAGGTAGTTTCTCATAAAATTGGAAATTAATCTACCTCAAGACCCAGCTATAAACATTCCTGGGTATAATCCTAAAGGATATTCAATCACACCACAAGGACACTTACTCAACTATGTTCATGAGAGTGTTATTCACAACAGCCAGAACCTGGAAACAACCTAGATGTCCCCAACCGAAGAATGGATAAAGAAAATGTGGTACATTTACACAATGGAGTATTATTCAGCTATTAAAAAAAAATGACATCCTGAAATTTGCATGCAAATGGATGGAACTAGAAAAGAAAAGAAAATAAGCTGAGTGATGTAACTCAGACCCAGAAAGCCAACTATAAGATTTACTCACTCATAAGTGTATATTAGCTGTAAAGTAAATGATAATCAGGCTACAATCCACAGACCCAGAGAAACTAGGTAGCAAGGAGTCAACCAAAGAGGGACACATAGATTTCCCTGGGAAGGGGAAATAGAAGAGATCTTCTGGGTAAACTGGGGGTGGGGGGATCAGGTTGGGTGGGTTGGAGGTGAGACGGGGTGGAGAGAAATGAAAGAGATGTCTTGATAGGAAGCAGCATTTGGGGGTAGGGAGAAACCTGGTGCTAGGGAAACTCCCAGGAATCCACAAGGATGACTCAGGTAAGACTCCTGTTGAGAGTGGAGGGGGAGCCTGAACTGGCCCTCTTCCTGTATGTATCAGATTGGTGACTACCCTAATTGTCATCAGAGGATCTTCATCCAGTAACTGATGGAAACAGATGCAGAGATCTACAGCCAATCATTGGGCCAAACTCGGGGAATCTTGTTGAAGAGGGGGAAGAAATGTATGACCCATTAGGGTCAAGGTCATCTCAAGGGAACCAACAGAATCAATTAACCTGGGCTCATAGGCCCTCACGGGCTCTGAACAAACATCTAGGGAGCCTGCATGGGACCGACCTATGCCCTCTACATATGTGTGACAGTTGTGTAGCTTAATCTACTTGTGGGACTCCTAGCAGTGAGATCAGGGTCTGTCCCTCACACTTGAGTTGGCTTTGGGGAATTTATTTCCCATACTGGGTTGCCTTGGCCAACCTTAATACCAAGCAAGGAGCTTAGTCCTACTTCAGCTTGATACACCATGCTTTGTTGACACCCCTGGGAGGCCTGCCCTTTCTGAATAGAAAGAGAGGAGTGAATGGGAGGGGGCAGAGGGGATGGATGAGGATAGAACAGCAGAAGAGGAGGGAGGGGAAACTGTGGTTCAGATGTAAAATAAGTGAAAAATTTTAATTAATAAAAAAAAGAAAATTCATTTCAGGGGAATACTTTGATTTTTCTCTATTTTCAAATAGCTGCAGCGTTTACTATTAGCAGAGCTGTAACTCGCCGTGATAGCTTTGTGACCTGTGTGGATGTCACATTTTTCTATCTGCACTGCACATTCATAAAGCATATAGATGCCCAACGCATGCCATAAGTTATGGCAAGTGCCGAAGACTAACAGTGTGTGTAGAGAATATCTACATCAAAAGTCTGTACCCAAGCATGAACAAGTCCAGAATCCCAGAGGAGACAATTAATTTCAAGATTCACAAAAGCACAATCCCATTCTGTTCCCATCACAGAGATCCTATTCGTGACCTGAGGAGCACTGCATACATGAATGAACAGAATGAACAGATAAACCAGTGACCAATGTAACAGAGCATCACCCAGGCTAGCTGCAAGAGAGCCTCAGAGCTCACTGGCATATAACAGAGCATCACCCAGGCTAGCTGCAAGGGAGACTCAGAGCTCACTTGCATATAACAGAATCACCCAGGCTAGCTGCAAGGGAGCTGCAGAGCTCACTGGCATATAACAGAGCATCAGCCAGGCTAGCTGCAAGGGAGCTGCAGAGTTCACTGGCCCCCACTTGGGGGAAATGTGAGACCTCAGATGAAAGAATAGAACTGGGGTCGCTCCAGTCTTACAAAACAATTGCTTTGTAAAACATTAAGCATTTAATTCCTTAGAGCAACATTAATTAACGTAAGTACCAATTACAGAGCTGAGAAAGACAAATGCACGTATGTCTATTAGGATAATGGGCCTGATAACACACACCTATAATCCCAGCACTTGGAAGGGTGCAGCAAAAGGATCCAGGGATTGAGGCCCAGGCTTAAAAAACCAAAAGCTGCACAACTACATCAAGTAAGCAACTGTGGTGGGGGGTGGCAAGGTGGCTCCGTGGTTAAGAGCACTTGCTCCTCTTGCAGAGGATCGAGGCTCAGTTCCCAGCACCTATGTTAGGGTTCACCACTGTCTGTAACTCCAGTTCCAGGGGACCTGAGGGTCTCATCTGACCTCATATAGCACATGCAGTATGCAGACAAATATGCAGAGAAAACACTCATATACTATAAATAAAATAAAGATTATAAATCTTTTTTTTAAAACAAAATTACTTTTTAAAAATTAGGAACAAAACTCTGGGCATTTCGTTGGCAAAGAGTTCACCCTGACTAAAACTGAGCAACCCTAGCATTTTAGACCTGAGTAGAAAACTGCCCATCTCCTTTAAGTTTTGTGTTTGTTTGTTTGTTCATTTGTTAGTGTTAGAGACCAGGTCCCACTATGAAAACCAGGCTGAACTCAAATTTATCCCAGTCTTCTTGCCCTGTCTCCAGAGCGCTGGTAGTTCAGGCTTAAATCACCATTCAAGGTTCCATTTTTCTGTTTGTTTACTGTTGGTTTGTTTGTTTTATAAAATAAAAAGATTACTTTAAATAGTGGTACTCCCATAATTAATTAACATTTTAAAATGATCCATATGATACTTCCATATCATGCCTAAAACAAAAATCACACATTCAATATTAGTTATTCTTATTATAGGAAAGAAAAGAGGCTTAGAGCTTGGGCTCTGAAGTCAGCTGCCCAACCATGATTGCACCCGAGCTATCCACTGGCCAGGAGAGCATCCTTATACTGCTTACTTCATCATCAATCTGAGACCCTCTCCCTCCACATCCTCAGTATGCTGCTTGGGCTGTCTAGAACCCTGAGCCCAGAAATTAGGTAATTTTATTTGTGTTGGCCGAGGGGTGTTTGATATGGTTTGGATTTTTTTTTCAAGACAGTCTCACTCCATAATCCAGGCAGTCTTGGCACTCAACATGTAGCCCAGGCTGGCCTTCAACTCATGGCAATTTCCCTGCCTTCAGCTCTCAACTGCTAGGTTTATAAGCATGAGCTACCACACTCAGCGTGAGCCTCAGTTTTGTCACCTACAAAGTTGCTATGATGCTTGCAGATATTATGAGGGTTCAGTGATGTGTAGCTGTCAGAGTGGGAGAACATGGAACTTCATAAAAGCAGTAGCAATAACTAGCCAAAAGAGTAGAGCAAGGATGATATCTGGAGTTTTAATTTCTCATTATATTAAGTGTTTATTTGTGTCTTTATCCAATCAACTTTTCAAGTCAGTATTGTTCTTTTGAGTTCGTGTATTTTAAACTAAAACACAGGTAATACCTTCACTTCCACAAGTGCACAAATATTTTCCTAATAGTTCATATGTTACTACTTTGTTTTATAGGAATAAATTTAATATATTTTACATAGAAATGGCTACTAAATGCTTCCTCTCTAAAATCTTGCATATTTTATAAGCTCGGCTCATGCTTAGATCTTCTAACAGTAACATATTTTCCCTTATTTTAATTGACTTTCTCATGCATGAGCAAAATATTAGCATTTTAAAAAAATATAATGTGGCATGGATTAAATAAATGGGTGAGCAGGTAAGACATTTGCTACCAAACCTGACCAGGTAAGTCAATCCCAGAACCCACATGGTGGAAGAAGAGAGTAATTCTCGCAAGCTGTCCTCTTGGGTTCATAAAAAAGAACAGAACTGGGGATGCCCAAAGCGACCCCGAGCAAAACTATCCTGGAGGAATCACAATGCCTGCTTCCAAGTTGCACTCTGAAGCCATGATTGACAGGACAAGCAGCCAGATATTAACAGAGAAGCAGATGTGGTCCACAAGGTAGAAGAGAGGGTCTAGATATAAACCCATGCAGCCAAAACTCTACATTAGAAAAGGAGCCTCAAATTTCAAGATGCCATTGGTGTGTTTTCTTCTGCTGTGTAGTACTCCATTGTGTAAATGTACCACAGGATCTAGAAAACATCATATTGAGTGAGGTAACCCTGACCCAGAAAGACAAATATCATATTTACTCGCTCAAAAGTGGCTTTTAAACATAAAACAAAGAAAACCAGCCTACAAATCACTATCCCAGAGAACCTAGACAATAATTGAGGACCCCAAGAGAGACATACATGGATCTAATCTACATGGGAAGTAGGAAAAAACAAGATCTCCTGAGTAAATTGGGAGCATGGGTATATATACTCAAATGGTGCCTGTCTGGAAAAGACAGGGAAGACAGTAATAAGGTCCCTCCATCTTGTATTCTTCCAGAGACCATTTCAGGTTTAACTAGAATTTGATCTCCTTGGAGAATCCCATAGAAAATTACTCATCTCTCTTCTAGGAATCAAAGGTTAGGATGTCCCAGTTAACATATCTTAGCTTCTGTTAAAATGCCTGTTTGTGAGAAGCCCCCCTCCAGCTAACCACCTATTTTAGTGTCTGTTGAAATTGCTCACAAGATGCCAGGATGAGGGTCCTGCCCTCCAAAACCCTGTGCTCTGAACACTTGGGGACACATCTAGGTCTCTGAACACTTGGTGTGATCCCAGCTGGCTGGAACAAAGGCTTTCAATTGGCTATACACTCTGTTTGAGTGGCCATCTCTGGGGTTTTTATTGCTGTGAAGAGGCACTGTGACCATGGCAACTCTTGTAATAAAGTAAAACATTTAATTGAAGGGGTTTATTTACAGTTTCAGAGGTTCAGTCCATTATCATCATATCAGAGAGCAAGGCGGCACACAGAGAGACTGGATGCTTCGGGAGTAGCTGAGAACACATCTTACAGGCAACATAAAGTTGACTGAGACACTGGGCAGTATCTTGAGCCTAGGAAACTTCAAGGTCAGCTCCCACAGTGACACAGTTCCTCCAACAGGGCCATATTCACTGCAACAAAACCACACCTCCTAATAGTGCCACTCCCTAAGATATTATGAGGATGAATTACATTCAAATTGCAGCACAGATAAAGGAGAATAAAACTAGATCCTTATCACTCACCCTGTATAAAAATCAACTCTGAATGAATCAGGACCTCTTGTAAGTTGAATGAGAGTGGCCCCCCAATCAGGCTCATATGCTAGTCCCTAGTTAGTTGACATGTTTGGGAAGGGTTAGGAGATGTGGCCTTGTTGGAGAAGGTGTGTTACTGTGGGTAGGCTTTAGGTTTCAAAAGTCTACACCATACCAAATAGCTCTCTCTCTCTCTCTCTCCCTCTCTCTCTCTCTCCCTCATGCTTATGGATCACTCTGGAGCCCTGAGCCCCCAAATAAATGCTCTCTTTTTATAAGTTGCCTTTGTCATGATATTTTGGCACAGCGATGGAAAATTGATTAAGACATAAGTTGGTACCAGGAGTGGCGTATGGCTGTAACAGGCATGACCATGCTATTTTTTGGAAGAAATCTGGAAGTGTTTGGGAGTTTGGACTAGAAAAGTGATAAAATGTGTTTAGCAGCACTTAATGAGCCAACCTAGAGGGAACCAAGAAGACATCAGTGCTTAGAGAAATGTGAACTATGGAGGCCTAACTCAAAAGATTTCAGAGAGGAAGAAAACTAGCAATCGTTTAGAGAATATCCTTGCTATATATATTTAGGCAAAGAATATGATTGATTTCTGCCCTTGTCCTATGCTCTACCTGAGGCTAGTTTGAAAAGTTTAGGACTAATTTCATTGGCAGAGAAGATTTCAAGACAGCCTTGTATTGATTCTGTTGTGTGCTTATTAGTAATCACTCTTATGCCTGTCTACATTGAAATGAGCAAGCTGGGAAAAAAGAAATACAAAATGTACAACTCAAGGAGAAAAAGAACACCAGGAAATTTAATGTTGGAACCAAGTCTCATAAGCAAAGAGACAAGATGTTAAAAGAAATGACTGACAGGAAATGGATTTAAGGAAGCGGTGCACATAGGGCAAGACTCCATTCATAGACATCCAACTTGTAAACAAGAAATGCATAAGGAAAGCAAAGGGAAGCTTATTCAGCAAGTGAAAGTATCAGCAAATAAAGTTTATGCAGATGTAATTCAAGCAAGAGGTCAGGTTCCACTCCAAGCAGGCAGCAGAACTTGGCAGTTCTGGCCACTTAGTTCTGGCTTTAAAGTTATAAAGAATGCAGAAGTAAGGGGGTTGTGCAATCTTCTCCCACTGTTAGGGAGCTGTTGAAGTCATGCATGCGATGGGGGATTCCTAGATGGTGACATTGGTATTACTTTGGAGAGCCTAAGATGTTGATGATGCCAGAGCCCTGGGTTGTGTGCCAGAAAGAGCTACAGGAGCGGAGTGGAACCAGTCTTTAAAAAGAGAAGTGCATTGCAGTGATCAAAGCTGTAAGAGTGGAGCCAGCTATGCCCTTTGACATCAAACATGGTTACAGAATTTAGAGTTAGCCCTGCTGGGTTTCCGACTTGCTTTTGTCCAGTTGTCAGGTCCTGAAGAAGCTAACTGTGATGCCTATTTAACATACCAAAGCAAGCACAAGCTGCCAGACTCTCTCAGTATTGCAAAGATCTGTTTCTACATAAACCCATTTCTGCCATGTGCTCTCTCTCTTTCTCTCTCTCACTTTCTCTCTCTCTCTTCCTCTCTCTCTCTCTCTCTCTCTCTCTCTCTCTCTCTCTCTCTCTCTCCTCTCTGCCTCTCTGCCTCCCTCCCTCCCTCCCTCTTTCTCTTCCTTCCTCCCCTGCTCCTCTTCCTACCCCTCCTCTTCTTGTTCCTCAGCTCCTCTCTTGGTCCATTTGTCCTCTGTCCTTTTCTCTCTTTGTCTCACCACCCTCCACCCTCTCTCCTCTCATGACCTGGTTCAGTTTGAACCCTTCCAGATGCCTCTGGCTGTATACTTCCTCACATCTACAATAAAACTGTACTCCCCAACCAGACCTTGGAGCAATCATGTCCTTGTTTTCATTCACCAGTATTTCCTTCCTGCACCCCTATTCCTCCTATTTGCAATGGTAATACTGCCATTATATATTGGGAGTATATGATTTGCTTTTTTATTTTACAAATGATTACAATTAAAAGATTGCCTTGAGTCTCAAGGGAGTCTTTTGACTTTTAAACTGTACTGAGGCTCTTAGTTATAATTGTCTGTTCGTTGTATCTCATTTCAGACTACAAAACAATAAGTCTCATGTTTTAAATTGGTTTGTACTTTTAAATCTCTTACAAAAAATGCTATATATGTAATCTAACCCTGATTTAAAATATATTAAGCTGTTCTCTACTATTATCTGTTCTGCTATTAACCTCCTATTGCAAGCAGTTTTTTCTTCTTTCTGTCTTTTCATGAGTGTAAATCTTACCTGTTAAGTTGAGAGCCAGTACAGTCAAGCTCAGACCCAGCAATCCAGGCAGGTTCTATACTGAAGTTATAACTCATCTATACCCAGTAAACAGCCCTCAACTGCTCAGAGATCTGGAGAATATGGCATTTAAATATTTAATTATTAAGAGACTTTTCATAACAAGAAGAGACAGGTTTGCTCCTAGCAGCAGCACTCTGCTTACGCCACAGAAGACAGAAGGGCACAAAACAACGTCCATTAGCAATTCGCTTCAACTACCAAGTGCCGACCACTGGGCAAAACTGCCTTTCATCTAAACTGAAGATCTCCAGACAGTGAACAGAATCACTGGAATTGACAGCCTAGCTGCTCAGGTCAGGATAGGCTTGTCTTTCTACAGATTTCTTGGCTCATAGGATCTTCTGGAGCCTGGCAGGCCCTGCACTAAACAGCAAAAGGCAAATATGACCCTCAGCGACCATGGAGGACCTTGAAGAGTAGCTCTGGGTGCCAACCAAGTAAGTTCTCTGTCGTTTTTAGTCAATAGTTCAAGTAAAATTTTATCCTTCTCAAAGATCTCTGATGCAGCTTGACAGCTGAGAGGTTTTGTCATTTTAAAAGGACAGCCTCACCAAACAAATTTCAACAAGTACAAGTTATCAAGTCTCTCCCATACTACCTTCCATAGTCTTGAAAATACTTTTCATTGTGCAAAAACATCTGTCAAAGTCATTCTGATACAATGCATATGTCTAAAACTTTTGTTTTTACAAACCCAAAGAATTCTTGTGAGTTCTAGTGAGCTGAATTGAAGGATCCACCTTAAACAGGTCAGGTACACCCCTCTCAATTCCCTGGTCCTAAATTTTTTTTCCTAAGCATAACTTTGTCCTCTGTTCTGCCAATACTTTAAACAGGTGTAAGAGACACCAGACATTTCCATACTACAAACACCAGAAAGAAACAAAGAGACCAGCTACCCCAGGATGTGACCAGCACCCAGCTTTCTCAGGTTCCTCCCCCAAGACAATGCCCACAAATAAGCAGGAAGCAATCTTGAGAATCTGCTGCCCCAATTCCTTTAACCTGTTGTGCCTAACCTCCTGCCTTTTTATTATATATAAAAAAAAAGAGATGGGAATGTAATGATCTGTCCTGTCCCTTTAAGAAATAAGCCCCACGCACTCCCTCTGCTGTCTACCACGAGGCAGCCAGATCTTCCTTCTGCTTCCACCCTGAGCTCTCCCCTTTCTGTCTTTCTCTCAAAGAGGCAGCTGCTTCCTTGGCTCCTCTCCTCTTCTCCCCCCTTCCTCTTTCTCTCTCTCTCTCTCTCTCTCTCTCTCTCCCTCTCTCTCTCCTCTTTGTGTTTCTTTCTTCATCCCCCTTCTCCCTCCCTCTCCCTTTTTCTTCCATAACCCACTAAATAAATATCCAACCTCACTCTGCATGGCACACCTATCCATCCAGGTCTCTCACCTACCACAGGGCTCCCTGCCTGGGACTCTCTGCTCACATGGCCACCACTTGGGGAAATTGTACCCACCACGTGGATGAGGCTCCCTTCCTGGAACTCACTGCCCCTCGTGGCCTGGGACTTGCTGCTCCTCATGGCATGCTGCCTGCTGCCACCACTCGGGAAACTGCACTCACCATGTTGATGTGGCTCCCTGCCTGATACCCACTGGCCCTCATGGCTTGTGGGCCACTAGGGGGCTCCCTACCTGGGACGGTTGCCTTCGTGGCTTGCCATGGCCTTGTGCCCACTGCCCACTTGCCACCACTTGGGGATCTGCAGCGCTTTATTTTTACCATTGCAGTTATAGACTATGGAAACTTCTGAAACTGGATTAACGGTATTTGCCTTGTGATATGGTCACAAAGCTATGGGGGCCACAGAGGAGCATGGTGGGTTGAATGAGAATGGCTCCCATAGGCTCATATATTTGAGTGCTTGGTTCTGAGTTGGTGAACTATTGGGGAATAATTAGGAGGTCTGGTCTTGTTGGAAGACGTGTTGTCACTTGGGGATAGAATTGGAAGTTCCTAAAGCTCTTGGCATCTCTCTCTTCCTCCTTCTCCCCCTCTCTGCTTTGTGTTCCTGCATCAATGTAAACTCCCTACTGCTCTGGCTTCGTGCTTACCTGCCTGCTGCTATGTTCCCTGACATGATGGTCAGGGACTCATTCTCTGGATCTTTGATTCCTCGGAAGTTAAATGCTTCCTTTTATAAGTAGCCTTGCTCATGTTGTTTTCCCATAGGAATATCAAAATAACAAAGACAAATCTCAGTGTAAGACCTGACATTCTGAACTATCAAAATGAGAGGCAGAGACAGTGCTGCAAGGTTCAGGTGTAGCCATTTACTTTCTTGAAAGAATAGTTCAGGAAAGAGCACCAACCATGCACAAGGGGCACTTCATGAAATTAAAAAGCTCCACATACCAAAGGAAGCAGTTGAATGACAGCCTACAGATTCTTTGCTAGCCACAAATGTGATAGAAGATTAATATACAAAACCCTGAAAAAAATAAATAACAGGAAATCAAACCTAATCAATAAATAGGCTAAGGTAATGAACAGAGAATTCTCAAAACATAAAGGACTGATGGCAAATGCACATATGAAAAAATGTTCTGTATCATTAACCAAAAGAAATATGTACTGGGAAGCTACACAAAATTCCATTTCATCCCGTTCAGAATGGCAGCCAGTGCTGGGGAGGTGCAGACAAAAGGGAAGCGCTGTGCACTCCTAGGTGACCGGGTAAGCCAGTCTGGTCAGACCCAGCTCTTCCTCTACTTGGTATTTACCTAAAGATTTAAGTCAACATATTGGAGAGATTTGTACAGAACTCTTTATTGCAGCACTCCCAACAAAGGCTATACAGCCAGCTTAGGCATCCACTAACACAGGAATGGGCAAAGAAAATATGGCATACTTATGCAATAGAGTGTTATTTCACCATAAAGAAGAATGCAATTATGCCCTTTGTAGGAACATGGATGCCCTGGAAGATCATTATATTGAGCTAATCAAGTCTTAGACAAATATCGCATGAGTTCTCTTATTTGTGCTTCCTATATTTTATATAGATTCATAAAACCATCCTGCGTATATTACATTAAAGGAGGAATGAAGCTGCCTACGGAAATAAAGGGAACTAAAGAGAGAGGAGACGCAG
Source organism: Microtus agrestis (assembly GCA_902806775.1). Taxonomy (NCBI): domain Eukaryota; kingdom Metazoa; phylum Chordata; class Mammalia; order Rodentia; family Cricetidae; genus Microtus; species Microtus agrestis. The sequence goes on along the minus strand of CADCXT010002815.1, from coordinate 761,913 downwards.
GAAGGCGAGGTGCGGAGTCATGAGAGGATCTTACACTCGAAGGACATGCTTGTGTGAAGATGCCTTCAGGGAGCCCAGTCCCACGCACAGTGAATCTGAGCTAGTTGAAAAGAAGACTTCACAGTTCTGCGTTTTTCTCACAGTGCTGTTGACAACGTTGTTCCCCAGAGAAACCAGCCATGGATGACAAGACTGTTCCTTCAGTCCATTCACTAACCCCAGATCTCTGTGTGTTTAGTTAGGTTTGCAAGTGTCTTTTCTTTTTATACTTGTCTTGCCTTTTACCAATGATGTACTCACTGTTTTTAAAACTTAATTGGAAGCCAGGAATTGAGGTTCATTCCTGTAATCCCAACACCTAGGAGACAGAGGCAAGAAAACTGTGACAGTAGGTGGATAGTTTCTCATCCTTTACCTTATTTTTAAACTAATAAATATATTATTTATTATTTTATATATTATTTATATATATTTATTATATAAATAATATATTTAAATATATTATTTAATATAAATAATTAAATATATTATATATATTTATTAGTTTAAAATATATATATTAGTTTAAAAATATATGTGTGTGTCGTTATTTTATTATATATAAAATATATGTTGTTCATTCATAAGAATTCATATATATATGAAACCAGAATAATCTGCTCTCGAAGATTAGGAAAGCATGCTATTTGGTAGTGACATTGCTTCACTGGTTTTCCCCTGTGAATATTCTTGTGTTCACATTCTCTGCTTCTTGTATCTATTCCATATTTCATCTAGCATGATTATAATAGTGTTGGTCAATAACCCACCCCAAATCAGCACTGTAAAGCAACACTGAACCCAGCACAAGCCTGCGGGACAGCCGAGCTGGATTTGACAGCTTGCAGCCCCGTCTGAAAGTGCGTCTCACATCCATCGTGACCTAGCTGGCTCAGCAAGCACTGTGACCAGAGAGGCAGACTCTCTGTTCCCCTCTTCAGTTTTAATAGTTAACATCTTAACTTTCTAACAAACGTGATGTAATATCTCTGTTTTTAATCGGAATTTCCCTTGGCAATTAGCGATTTGTGGCATCTTTTAAACATGTTTTGATCTTTAATCTTTATCTTCTTCAAAGAAATATCTGTATTGTCGTTTGACCATTTTTACTTAGTTTATAGTTGGTTTTTCATTGTAATAGTTCCTTCGCTGTTCCGAACATTGATTTCTTATGTGATAAGTACTCTGTACATATCTTCTGCCATTCCACAAAGAGTGGATTTCAGTCCGCTGACTGTCATACTCATGCTGGTCCCAGCAAGGGGGGCGGGGTGACTACTAGTTTAAAGATAAAGCTCCCATCTAGACGTGGACACTTTTATTCTGGTAATTATAGAACCCATCTGTTTGCTCATCTTCACACCTCAAGTTTATGCTGAGAGAGTTTGTTAGAGACATTTCGAAGGTTTTGTTCACATACATATATGTAGATAGTTTTGGTACAAATGGCAAAGAATAGACGTGTGGGAGGTCCTGCTTCCTCTTAGGACTCCTAGCAAAGACTAATGGTATAACCTTGTTCAATTGCTTAACTTTCAAAGGTTTCTATGTAAAACCAATCAGTGGCTTTATACTTACAGACTAAATCATTCTTCTTACCACTAGGAGAATTTGTGAAAGTCTCTGGTGTGGTATGAAACTACTGGTAGGCAACTGTGGTCAGGAATTGCTATGTGTGGAAGCAGGTCTAAAGAGGAGAGTGTGTCTGTGTGTGTGGATGCACGTCGGTGTCTGTTCATTTGTGTAATAATTAAAACGACTCCATCTCAAAATAAACAGGGAAGGAGCTTGATACATCCCTCAGCAGTACAGGGTCTGTTCAGCAAGCATGAGAGGCCCCAATCTCAATCTTCAGAGCTGGAAAACAGGGGAAAAAAAGAAAGAAAATGGTAGTTGATATAATAGATAAAAACTAAGTTACAAACAGCATGTCCATGCGAGAGTTTTTATTCGCAGTGTGAAGCTGAAGTAAATCTGTGCAAAGCAGCCTCCATAACTCAATAGTAAAGCACACACCACAGCAATCACTGTGCATACTGAACTATACCCCATCTTATCAAATGCTCACAGCCATGTAGCTTATCCAATCACAGACTGCTGACTGATCAGGCCATGTCCACAGAATGTAAATGCTGACACAATCAGTGGGGTCATTTCTGTCTGGTACTTCCTTTTCTCCTGCTAAAGCACTGATACACAGAAAGGTGGGGCCTTCGGAATTGCCTTTAGTCTGGAATGTTGCCCGCTGCAAGAACATTTTCTGTTCATTAACTTTTCTCAATTTATCTGGCCTGAGCATTCCTTTAACAATAGAAAGCAGCGTAGAAGGATAAAAAGTCAAAATAATAACAATGGTTTTCTCTGGATAATAGGCAGTTTTTCTTTTTACTTATATCTTATAAATTTACTAAGCTTTAAAGGTTTTAAACTTACTTATAGTTTAAGATAGGCTATTGCATGTTACAGATTTACATTTTAGCCAAATGACTTCAAGCAACTCTAAGCGACCTCCTGCATATTCTGGTTAGCACTTTGACTGGGGCATGATGGGGATTTTAGATTTCAAGGACTTTTCCAAAAAGACTGAGCTGTGAAGCTTAAACTCCCAGCATCACAGAAACATGAAAAGGATACCCTAAGGCCCAGGTGACAGCTGGTTTGGGGGATCTCACTGCCCTTAAATTCGAGGGTCTTTCGATAGCACATAGTGACATAGTTTAAACAGATTGTTCATTGGCATTCTTTGAGTACCTTGGTTTTCATTGTTACAAAGTTCACCTTACAGAGCCCCAGACCTTGATCCCAGAATTACCACAAATTTCACCCCTTTCATGCCTGATCTTGGATGCTCTGGCGTTTCACACCTGTGACAACTGGTATAACAATTCTCGATTCTGATAAAAACAGATGGAATTGTAAGCACTGCTCATGTTTCTTTAGTAAATTCTTATTCTGACTGGCCACTCCAGCCAGAATGCCTCCAGTTTTTAAGGAGGCATCTGGTATCTTTAAGGAAGACTAGTAAGATAAAAATCAAGCCGTGTTTGCAGAGTTGACTATGGTCAGCACTTGGATGCAGCGTGGAGATACAGGATAAGCCAAGCCTAGGATTGTTTTTAAATGAAGTGACGGTGAAGAGAGAAGGTCTAGTCAGCATTTCACAAATGCTGGCGTGAATGCTACAGCAGGTCACATCAAGCAAAAGGAGAGAGAAGTTTAAGAACTTCGAGATTTAGAAGACACCTCTGCTCTCAGTCACAGTAAAGGAAACTGTTGGCTACCTTGAGCAAAAGCATTTGGACAGTCTCCAGGCCTTCCCTTTGGAGGTATTCCAAAACCAGAAAGATACAGTGTAGACAACTTATTCAGGGTGTTCTGTCACAGATACGATGTATGGGGATCTCTGACAAATATGGACCTGCATGATGACTGGATCCAGATGAATGCTTCCTTCTCATCTAAGAAATAACATTTAAAACAGAGAGGGGATGGCGGGACTATCATTTCATATGTTCTCCCTCCCCCTTGGAATTAGGTGCAAAATGTTCAGAAATAGTTCATGCTAACGCAGACCCCAACTAGTAGGAGGAAAGAAGTATGATAGGGTCTTCCCATGACAACTGCAACAAACTTAGACATCCTCTTCTGCGTATACACAAAACTCACTGTATCGAATTTGTGATAGCCAATGACAGCCTGGCCCATTTGTATGGTTCTGGAGACTTTAAGGCTGTTTTGATTCCTGGAAATCTCAAGCAACTGCAAAGACCACATTCTGGGAACATGCACAGAGGAACCTAAGTGATACCAGCTCCAGGAGAGCAAGACCCAGGTGCAGCGAGGAGCCTTTCAGAAAGCTCCTTTCAAAAATGAACACTCAGCAAATACAACGCGGCTTATTGAGGGAGCGAGATGAGCTTTAAGGACTTGAAAGACAAACTGAATTCAAGACAATCAAACAGCAACAATGGTTTAGATGATAGAAATAGTTAACCTATATTTTCATAGTTTTATGCACCTTCTTACTTAACTAAGCTAACAGAAGGTTGGGGTTTAAAGAATTAATTTAAATATTGATCCTCTTTAATTACAAGCTTGCACAATCTCTGAGACTTCGCTCCCAGCAGTCAGTCTGAGCTAGCTCTCACCACCTCCACTGCCAATGTATAGCACAGCAGTCTTACGGAGATTTTTTTTTTAAAAGAGGTAACAATTCAAAAGGTGTGTCTAATATTGACACATGTATGGGGGCGGTGCTTGCTGTTGCTGCTAGGGTCTGGTTATCCTGGCTAAGATCTTTCTTTTTTTGCCACTAAAGCGGGTGTGTTTCATAAAAACATCACTATCCCCTATAGGAAGTCTGAACGTGGTTATGGTTAGTTACTGATTGCCAGGGATTACGAGGAAACAGTACACTGGCTGTTAAGGTTCAGACTTCTTGATTCTGCAGTTTGTTCAGCCAGCAGATATACATCCTTCCGAGAATCACCACTCCTTGCTGGAAGACCTGACTGCAAGATGCAGGTAAGTAAAAATACAAATTTAACATTAGACAGTTCCGCATAACCTAAGTTTCTAATTCTACTAACAGAAAGACAAAGTTCTTAACACATGAGCCTGCTGACACAGTTAATCAGGCTAAAAGTGTCTGCAAAGTTTATTTCTTTACAATATTTTCTAGAGGGTGGCTAGAATTTAAATGTAAAACCTAAAATTACTAATTATGGTGAAGAAAATTAAAATAAAAAAGTATAAATTCTCAACGTTGGAATTTTTGCTGAGAAAAGTGGGAAAAGCCAAAAGCCTGCTGAGCTCAACAGTTTCCAATGAATTCAGCTCCCTCCTCTCAAAGTTGCCTTTCACTTAAACAGGCTGAAGCAGGACAGGTTTCAGAAAAAAATCCAGAAAATTCAATAAAGCATGTAACATAAAGTTGATGCATCTAGTTCTTCCAGAAATATGTTTGAGGTAGAGACAGATCCATTCTTTGTAGAATCTTAGCTGTCTGACTCTTTGTTTTTCAAGTATAGTAATCTAGTATAAGTTTGGCATTCAACTTTACCTGAAGCTTTCCTAGCCAAAATAGTAATGTCATCATTTCGGGATCAGGGTTAATCAACTAAGGATCCTTTCCCACTTGGAGGAAAACACACAAGGAACTCTTGGGAAATTTTTTGATATAAAGTAAGAAATATCATACTTTTTAAAATATAACTCCTGGGAGTGGAACCTAGGGCTTCAAACACGGTAGGTAAGTATTCTACCATCTGTCCAAGACTATCTCATTCTTACTTTAAAAAAATCTCCTATTGCTGAGCCCATACAGTGTTGCCGTGTGTCCATGGTTTTCGAACTGACCACTTGGTACTGGATGATCAATTGCTGAGCTTTCCCTGGGAAAGACTTCTTCCCACTCCCAGCACTCTTCAGTTGCCCGGAGTTCTTTGTCTCGAGTTGAGGCTTCATGAGATTTCTTCCCCCTTCCATGTTAGCAAGCCTATTGGTGTGTCCTCACTGCTCAGGCCGTGTTTAACCAGCCATGTCTGTGAGACTTCATGAGTGTAGCTTCTCTGACATTTCTAGGAGACACCATCTCATAGTCTTTCTGCCTCTCGTTTGCGGTGGCTCCCGAACTGAGCAGCTGTGTTTATATATTTAGCGGAGTGTGTGTGTGATTCGTGTGAAAGGTGTGTGTACCACAGCAGATGTATGACCGTCAAAGCACAACTTTGCGGAGTCGGCTTCCCCTTCTGTCTTTCTATGGGTTCTGTAAGTCGAACTCAGGTCAACAGTCTTAACAGGCAAGCTTTCACCTACTGAGCCATCTCACTGGCCCTCTCTCCCCACAAGCCTTCATCCGAGGGAAGAGAAAAGTCACAGAGAGAGCGAGGAGTGTAGCCTGGGAAGAGAATGAAATACTTTAGTTGCTTTGGCTACTGTAATGACTGAGAGAACAGAGCGCAGGACCTCGGTTTTTTCATTTTGTAAAGTGGAAATAATCTAATGATCTAACTTAGGGGCATTTGTCACCTGCCGTGGCTGGGTTTTGTTCCATGCTAATGAAACCATAGCTCACCAATCCTGGCTTCTCCAGGCAAGTAAAGTGAACTTGTTTCCTCTGAGATCCAGGGACGACAACATACACGAACCAGTTCCTATATTGCCCAACAAAGGAGTCATTCGTTAACAATGCTACTGAAATTAAAACTTTAGCTTCTTGTACTGTGTTTAATAGCACACATGGTTAGTGTTTTCATTGTTCAGGAAATTCTACTGACTGGCTGTGGTTAACATATCATCCCTATAATGCCCTGGAAAGCCAGTGCGCACTGCACACACACACATGCTAAACCTTCCGCAATGGACTTTCCCACCGCGTGAAAAAAATTAAATGACTGAGCTCTGTTCTTGGCAATGAGAGAAGGTCATCTTCTATTCACTAATATACTACTGTTTACATTCTTTCCCAAGAATCTTAAAAAAAAACCAGGATTTATATTCATTGTCTATGTTATTATTGAATCCTCATTCCCACTCAAACTTGGAAATCTGAGTTTTTCCATAATGTCATAGTGTGTCTTTCTTTCTTTTATCCTCTGCCTCTTAGTTTATTTTTTCGTGAGTGTGGTGCTGGTGATCCAGTCAGGACCTTGGGTCACTGTCCAAGTGCCTTAACACAGTCTTATAGCCCTGCCCAGCGAGATGGCTTTAGATAACAAGCTGACTCATCTAAATTACAACTAAAAGCTGAGCCCTTAATCTGGCAAAGGCATTGCTCATGTCTCCCCATACATTAGACCTTTGATTGAGCTAACTGCAGGAAGTGGTCAAACACCTGTGGTTACCCGGCAACACAGTGCCTTTCACCCTTATCTAAATGAGGAAATTCTGCCTAAATGTTATATATGAGGTTTATGTTAACCTTTCTTTAAGGACTAAGAGTATCCATTTCCTTTTGCCTTGGGGAATATCATAAAAGAATAAAATCCTCTCGGTGTTAGTTAGCTTCCATCACTATAACAAAATTCCTCAGACAAACAGCTTGTGAAGAGGAAAGGTCTATTTCGGCTCACAGCTACTGGTCTCCTTACCCCATTGCTTCTTTGGCTGATGAGACCCAACATCATGGTGGGAGTGTGTTGTGAAGCAAACATAGCCGGTGATGATGAAAGGTGGGGAGTGGGGTCTAATATCTTGTTCAGATAATATCTTTTAAGAGTCAAAGCCTAATAACGCCAGGGCTTCTACTGGGAAGGGCAGAATATTTATATTCAGTTTGGTCATCCCTTCAAAAGAATGGGTCACTCACTGGCTCTTCTTAGACTCTTTTTTTGAAATTCGCAAAACACTGTGATTAGAGTAGATGATCACAAAAGTTTCTGTGCTTCTCAGAACTGAGTCTCTTCTAGCTTCAAAACTGAATCTTTAGCTTCTGTCTGGTGACAGCCTCCAGTCAGGATGACTTGCCTGAGTAACACCCTGTGGCCTTTTTGTAAGACATAGTGCGTTCTTCAAATGACAGTAATCTGGCTTTCGTGAGAAAGCGCTCTTCTGTCTACACACAAAGCTTGGTGTCTTTTGCTGACTTTCTGTAGGTGGCTTGTGGATTGCAGTGCCTACATACATCTAGGACTCACGATTTGGAGGTGCAGGAATGCAAATGTTATCTTATTCCACTGTGAAATTTATTCGGCTCAATATTAAAATGAAACAGGGAGGGGCATGCAATCAGCTTCCTATGGGATCCTCTTAGTGATAAAGTAAGTTCAGTATTGCCAAGATAGACATGAGGACATTGAAGTTTTTCTGTCTCTAAGGTTCTTCTGTCCTGATGCTCTGGGAAGCTCTGCCATAGAGAAAAACATGAGCATGGATTAGTGTCTTTATAATCTGTTTTTATTTTAAAACACTTGGGCTTTAAACTTATATTGGGAGTCAAAAATCTGGCGGGTGACCTTGGGAAAGTTACTTGCTTCTCAGTTTCCTGATCTATAAAACATAAGTCTATCTCTTTTGAAGGTGGTGTGCTTTAGGTGCGATGTCACAAGTCTATCTCTTTTGAAGGTGGTGTGCTCTAGGTGCGATGTCACAAGTCTATCTCTTTTGAAGGTGGTGTGCTCTAGGTGCGATGTCACAAGTCTATCTCTTTTGAAGGTGGTGTGCTTTAGGTGCGATGTCATAGGGAGGCATCCAGCAGGACACTGGGCACATGACAAGAGTGTGATAAAGTTGATTATTTCATTCCTTCTCCACGCCTTCCATGGGGAAAAAATACGGGAACCATGAAAGAAATAGCTCTTCAGTGTGCAATGGTGGTACTGAATCTTTATCCTTCCATGAATTGTTTAAGGTCTATAACACTCAGGCCACAAATAAAAGGGTTTGTGTTGCAAGCCTAACATTTAAAGGACAGCCTGGCCTGCTAGCTTGTCATCCTGCATATGTTCTGGTTATTACATAGGAGGATACATGCAAATAGCATGGTCTCATCGTGTTCTTATTGCACAATTTTTTTTTCCTCTTTTAGTTTTTCAAGATAGGGTTTCTATGTGTGGCTTTGGAGCCTGTCCTGGAACTCTCTCTGTAGACTAGGCTGGCCTCGAACTCACTTGCACTGGGATAAAAGGTGAGCACCAGCACCGCCCAGCTCCCATAGCACATTTGACCAGTGGGCAGATTCTGAAGCAGGCATTTTATTTTTTTTATTTGTTTATTTATTAAAGATTTCTGCCTCCTCCCTGCCACCGCCTCCCATTTCCCTCCCCCTCCCCCAATCAAGTTCCCCTCCCTCATCAGCCCGAAGAGCAATCAGGGTTCCCTGACCTGTGGGAAGTCCAAGGACCACCCACCTCCATCCAGGTCTAGTAAGGTGAGCATCCAAACTGCCTAGGCTCCCACAAAGCCAGTACGTGCAGTAGGATCAAAAACCCATTGCCATTGTTCTTGAGTTCGCAGTAGTCCTCATTGTCCACTATGTTCAGCGATTAACCTTCATCAGGCAATGAAAGGAGACAGAGACAGAGACCCACATTGGAGCACCGGACTGAAATCTCAAGGTCCAAATCAGGAGCAGAAGGAGAGAGAGCACGAGCAAGGAACTCAGGACCGCGAGGGGTGCACCCACACACTGAGACGATGGGGATGTTCTATCGGGAACTCACCACGGCCAGCTGGCCTGGGTCTGATGAAGCAGGCATTTTAATCACACGCTCTTTCCCTGAGGCGGTCACCATTCCTGAAGGTGACTCATAACCTAAAAGCAGTGCTGTGTTTGCTAAAGGCAAACGCCTAGTCTTGAGCTCTCAGTGGTTTGCTCTGTTTTGCTAAATTGTTTTATTACCAATAAAAACTCGAGAATCAGATATTGAAATAAAAACCTTAGAGATCAAAAAACACAGAGAGGGAGTGACCAGCTGACCTTCTCTTTCTTACTGGAGACCAGCCAGTGTCCTGACTCACAGATCAGAGAATTCCAAGGCCCTCCCTTCTCCTTCCTGTATTCCTGGTTTCACTAAGTCACTGGCCCCGCCCCCTGATTCAGAGTTGACGTAGTCTAGGAATGTCACAGTGTGGCCTGAGGGCCACATCTGGCCTTCCTCTTTTGGGGTGCATCCGAAAGCTAAGGACGATACTTTCTTCTTAAATGGCGGGGAAAGGTTGTATTGCCATTCGACAATTGTATGAAGTTCAACTTTGCAGTTATAAATCAGGCAGCACTGGAATACAGCCACCCTGTTAAATTATGCTCTATCCTTGCAGACTACTGGGCTGTGGGTTATGAGAGCCCAGAAGTTGCCACTGGGAGCTTGTGATGGGAAACTATTTACTACCTGGACCTTTTAGTCCAGGGGAGCCTTTTTCTTCCTTGACTGCAAAACGAAAGCAGTTTAGCTGCAGTGGGGGGGCGGCCTTGACCTGTCCCCCAGGATTTGATTGATTGATTGATTTCCCTTTTAGGTTTTTTTTGTTTGTTTGTTTTTTTTGGTTTTTTTTTTTTTTTTTTTTTTTGAGACAGAGTTTCTCTGGAACTTTGGAACCTGTCCTAGAACTCTTCTAGATCAGGCTGGCCTTGAACTCACAGAAATCCACTCCACTAAATCCCTCCACTAAAACTCACTTCTTAAGGGAGAGAGACTAAGAGTCTAACGACTCCTAATATAACAATTAGTATAGTCACTTGTCCATAAAACGAATCCCGTATTAGCTATAGATATTTTTATTAGGGACACATATTTTGTTTGTTTGTTTTCAGGCTTGAGCCCTGACAGAGATTAAACTCAAATGTGAGTTCAGCCCTGATCAAATAGCTCATTAACGTTCCCAAACAAAGCCTCAGAACGTCTGATCCACCTGCACGGACTCCCATGGTGTCTGAAAACAGTAATTTTATCTCTGGAATCAGACACACAAAAAAAGCCACACATCATGCTTTTGCTATGTGACAACGAGGACTGTTAGAATTTTCGTCACTATTCAGAACTTCTGGGGGTTTTTTTGGAGTTCATGTATCCAAAACGGGGAGGCGAGAGGTGCTGATGACTTACCCGGGGATTCAAGCCATGGTCTCACACTATAGTCAACCCTGTTCATTGAAGACTTTCTCAAAATGGCAGAATCAGAAAAATGGGCAGGCGTGATGACCCAGCAGGCCAAGAGATCTGGGCTAGCCTGAGAGCCTGGTCCCCAGAGGGAAAGAGTCAGAGCAAACAACAGAAATTCTCTGTGCAGTCCTTAGCAGTCAAGGGGGAGCCAACGATTTTCTCATGTCTCAATTATACTAAAAACCGAAAAAGAAAACTGTGTGAAGAATTTTCTGAACAACCCATGCGGGTTACATATCTCTTCCAGGAGTGCTCACGAGAACAGTTGTTTCTTTTTGAATCATCCAGAAAACACATCAATTCAATTTTCTAGGAATGATCCGGGTGAGGCTGTCAATGCGTAGAAAATGTGCCCTTCTCCTACCCCACTCCACCCACTTTGCAATCGCACCAGCTACACCCAGCTTAACAGTTGGCAAAGAAACACGCCACCCTCATTCAAAGCTAAATCCCCCCTGCATAGTTCTGAAGTTTCATCCGGTTTTCAAAGGTGTTTTCCTAGTTTGATTTTAAAGTGTCTCTTTCATCCCATTGAGTTGCTCTTCAACTTTTTCCCTACAATATTGCACAGCGCTCTTATCCCACCCCACCCCCGTCCAATAACCAGCGTAAAATAACAAATGTACCACAAAATAGCACAGTAGGAAGAAGGAGGAAAAAAACCACCCAGGGCGGTGTATGGATGTCGGAATGTGCCACTAGGCCGGGAGGGAGAACGGGTCCTGGAGTGTACCGCGTCTGGGGCCCTGGTCACCGTCGGACCGAGGGTCGCGCAGGGCGCTTGCCCAGCTCGGAGGCAGCAGATAGCTGGCGGCACGCGGGGTGGGACAGAGGGGTCAGGGATGGGTGGCGGCGGGAGGTGTCCCCCGTGGGGCGGCGTGGTGCGCTCCGGGGCGGCTCCGGATAGGCAGACGGGCGGAGCAGCAGACGTGCAGGGCGGAGGCGCAGTCTGCACCATGGCGTACCCCGGGCACCCTGGCGCCGGCGGCGGGTACTACCCAGGCGGGGTAAGTGCAGAGCGCGGGCACCGCAGCCTCGCTGCTCCCGGGGCGAAAGGGCGTCACGGACGCTCGGGAGGAGGCGCTGCCGGGGGATCCCCGTCCCAGATGCTCCCAGCGCGTACGCCTGGCTCCTGATGTCCATCCTCGGCTCCACTGCATTCTTCCGTCCCTACCTTCCTAGGGGCTCTCTCGGGACAACGGGTGGGTGGACTGCGACCCGGGAAGCCCACTCGGTAACTTGGAAATGTGGCGTGAGATAGTGCAGGCTGCGTGCTCACTTCCTGCTTTCACTCGAATGCCCCCAAAGCAACAACAGCCATCTTGATCTAGCACGGTCCTGTGGTCACTCTCTTGAACAAAAAGTGACAGGGAGACCAGAAAGTCTAGAGAAATGAACTGGAGCCCTAGAGAAAGACCACCTCGCCAGGTGTTAGGGATGTACTCTCAGAGACAGAGAACCCTCGTCTGAGATACAGCGGTGCCATCCTCCTTCCTCCCAGGCCACACCTGTCAACCCTGTACCAATTCCAGCCTTACCTAGTACTTCAAGCGCTTTTAAAACATAATAAAAACAAAACAAAACAAAAATTTAATAAGCAACAGGAAAACAGTCCCGAGCCTTGCTGCTAAATTGCTCGCTTCGGTTATATTCACCTATGCAACCTCCTAGTTGATAGAGAGTTTATGTGGCTTCGCATATAGCGGCATCACACTCCTGGGAGTCTTAGTTTGGACCAACTCGCCCGCTTTTAAATATCAGTGGAGCAGGAGTGGAAGAGCGGGGTGGGTCACTGCGCTGGAGTGTGAGGTCGCGGGGAGGGAGATCCTGTGTTGCCTCTGCTTTGTGCAAAATTGTGCGTGGTGAAATAAACTAGATTCCGTTCTGATGTTTTTGCGTTTCCTTTAAGCAGTATGGAGGGGCTCCTGGAGGGCCTGCGTTCCCCGGACAAACTCAGGATCCGCTCTACGGCTACTTCGCTGCTGTGGCTGGACAGGTTAGCCCTTCCTTTTAATACTGAAGCATTGTTACATCTGTTTGTGTTACGGTTCAGTGCGGTGGCAGCTGAACGAACTTCACCCTGGGCCAACGAAGGAAAAGGAAAGGAAAACTAAAACATGCTTATTTTAGTCCTGGACAAAGTTGGGCAGAGAACATCTGTATTCATGCTAGATCAGCTCACAACTCACCTTGTGACTGAACTAGGGGTTCGGTTGAACCAAAGGGGGTTATATATTATATATTATAAACACACTTTGAAGACCTATAAAGTAGAAAGATGCCTGTGGAATCATATTATCAGGGTAGAGTAAAGTTGTGTTCAGGGGGAAGAAATTCAAGTTCTGAACATAAAACCTCTGTTTGTCCAACCTAAAGACGTGCCTTAGTAATTCTGTAGCCCAATTATGATATCTACTTTCAGTTGGATTTGCTAATTAGCCATCTACTCCCTTAGGAGGTAGAGAGGTGTAAAGAGCCACAGGCTTCAGGGAAGGAGAGTTACTGTCTGTTTGGAAGGTGACCTCTCTCCCTACTGTAGATGATCTTCCCCTGCTAGCGTTTCTGTCCTTATTAGGTTTATGGCCTGCTGACCCAGAGAAAGAATCCAAGCCACTTAGTCAAATCCTAAGTCCCACTTCCCTCCCTGTGTGACGGTCTAGGTTGCTGAGAGGAAGGACACTTGCAAGGACCAGCTTGCAAGGTCATGACCTCTGTGTTTGGTAAATGTACCCTTGACGTAATCCAAACGAGTCAAGAAGGGATGTTTATCCTGCTTGTTCACCTTAGTTTTAACAACAAGAGCCAGAAAGAATGGAATAATGGAATCAAGATCTGGTAATAAAAAAAAAATGCTGTAGATGCTGTAGAATATGGTAAGCAAAACCCCCAGGCCGCCTTTGAAAGTGGTACTCTAAGAAACACAGCGTTGAGAATTTGAATGGAAAATTGAGTCAAAGACTGGGAGACTTTCTTCTCGAGTAGCTACTTAATCTGTTATTGATCTGTGTCTTTGAAACCACAAGACATAGCACACCTCAAGAAGAGCTTTCTTAGATTGCTGTTGTCTCCAGCATGTAAGTGACCCCGCCTGCTTGGCTTTCCGCAGCCCTGGCCTCAATTCCACACACTCGTCATAAATAATTCCAAATTATTGTGCCTTATTTATAACATAATGGATCTTGCCCACTTAGATTTATGTGTTTTATTTAAAATCCCTAAAAATGAGACAGTTGTGACCTCAGTCAGCCAATAAGAAGGTCCGAGAGCCTACCATGCCTACCATATGTCTTCTGCATATAACTGTGCTCAGAAAACACTGTCTCCTATGCCATAAGTTGGTTCAAGAGTGAGCCTCTTTCTCCTTGGGCCAGGCCTTGTATTTATTGATGCCTGAAAGGTCTACTATATACCCTTCTTCCTCTCTCTCTTTCTCAAAAGGGGTTGAAGGATATGTTTTTAAACAATCCCGCAAACTAATTATATTTTAAAATGATTAGTTTTGATCATTTTTTGGCTCAAACTGAGTAGAGACTGTCTGCTGTGACAAATATTTTCTCATCGTCAAACTCTTTTTGGAATTAGGGTAGGGTTGGGAGAAGAGTGCCCAGTTTTGAAAGACATTCGTTCTAAAATGCTGCACATCATCCTTTCCCTTGCCCTTGTCTACGGACATGAAGCTACAGCTCACCATCGTTTTTCCACTTCCTGCTTTTGTCTGTTTGTTTTATAAGGATGGACAAATTGACGCCGACGAGCTGCAGAGATGTCTAACGCAGTCTGGCATTGCTGGAGGATACAAACGTAAGCTCATGGTCCCAGATTCCTCTAATCATACCCGCCTCTCTGTCCTTCAGCTGTTAACTGTGATTGTTCCTTTAAAGAAATCAAACTTTTCTGATCCACCACACTACTGGGTTTTTTTGCATGTTGATTGAGCATAGTTTCTAAGTCACTAGTCTACCAGACAGGTTAGTGGATTTCTTGGATTTGGGTTCCCTGTGTACAGAAGCCATTCAAAACAGTGACACAGTTCAGGTGCCTCCCCTGACAGAGAACAGGTTAGGGTGCTGAAATGGAATCCGCCAGATCAGGTGTCGTTAATGATAAGTGCTAACACGTACCACTGACCATTTGCCAAGTGCTTATTCTGTTCTAACTTTGGTGGCCCTGAGAGAGTGGCCAGACCTATAGTCTGATCTCCGGGCCCTTGGTTTGCTACTTGTCAATACCAACGCTTGCTGGCTGTGACATTCCACCTGAGAAAAATGCGTTCCTGCTGAGGTCACCTCCTACTAGCCCTTCTGCTCCTTCCTCCATCTTTGCACACTGGCTGTGCAGCACAATCACCCAGCACAGTCCCACTCAGTACTTTCAGAGAAGGAAACATGGCCGAGATCCTGCATCGTGGCCAGGGCTTATTGTCTCACACTCTGCTGTTTTCTTCTTTTTTCCTTAAAAATCTAGCCTTGACCACGAGAAGTTTCTAGGACAAATAATAGTGACTTAGCTCAAGTGGGCCCCCTTCTCACTTCTTTTCCACTTGTGAATTAGTCATGACATCAAGCTGACACCTCCACGTCCTAGGAAGATGTAAGTTAGAAAGTTCCAACTAGGATTCACAGCTCAGCATTTGCGGGTCACCGTCAGCTGTTTGAGGCACTGTGCCCTCTAGATGGCCATCTTTACAACACTCGTGTTTCAGTTGTTCCCTTGTCTTGTGTGACTTCAGTGTCCTATTTCTGTTCCCTGGTGGGGAAATTAATTCAAAAGAAAAGGGCCTTTCAAATTTCTGTCATTTTAATTTGGTCCTAACCAAGAGAAGCCCTTTTCTAGGTGAGGGGAACTGAACTGTGAGTATTGTATTTAAGCTGTTAATTTTTAACGTCAGGCAGTTGAGGTAAAGGAGGAAGATCTAATGGAGTTTACCCAGTGAGGTGTCTTATCAGCCTGCAGCCTTTCGAAGCAGAAGAGATGCACAGATTCTAAAGAGACTAATGTGCATTGTAGCCTTAGAGAGCAGTTCCTGCAGGACTTCATTCTGAGGGCTGGTGAGATGCCTCAGCTGCTCTTTGCCACCAAGACTGATGACCTGAGTTCAACCCTGGTTCTGCACCAATTCCTGAAAGTTGTCCTCTGACTCTGACACACACCTTACACCCCCCACACACACACAGCAAACAAATAATTGTTATAATATATTTTAACATTTTTATTTGAAAGTCAGTTTTGTGATGGCCTTAAACCAATGCTTTATAAGAAGATATTTCCCAAAATGCAAGGTCCATGTGATCTAGTTAATTAGTTATATGCCGCCCAATTTCTGGGCTGCCAAGGGTTCTGAAGTACAGAAACCATACAGCCATCCATCTCTTTAGACCCAGATTCCAAGCCATCACCCACAGACTTGGAGTGGGTGGGGGCATCTGGGATACTCCAGACAAGAAGCAGCCATCCCTAGAGGGGTCTTGATGGGGTTTGTTCCAGTCTCCACAACAGAAATTCCGCTTCTCCTTTCCTTGAATTTGGTTCCTCTATAAGCAGCTTGACAGATGTGGGCAGAGTAGGCTGCCTTCCTTTCTAGGCCGTCTGCATTGCTTCTACAGGATGAAAAGTTGGCTGGGGCACTGTGGAAGCAAATGGAAGCAGCAGCGGGGCGGGGGTGGGGCGGGAGAGGTTAGTGGCCACACATGGATAGTTTCGAAACTATCTTGAACGATTGACATTAATAAGAGATGTTTCCGATGAGAATACAGTGAGCAAAACTGAGCAAGGCCTGTTTGCCTCCCCCAGATTCACGGGACACCTGTGCTCAGCTTCATCTCACTGTGTGTCCCCTAGCTCGCGGACCCGGCATCTGTCAATCACTTGGTGGCTTGGCTGTTGGCTAATATGTTGGGAAAACTTTAGAACAGAGAAATTCGCTGAGCATGGTAATCCGTGCCTGCAGTCTGCACACTTGGGAGGTGGAGGCAGAAGGAGCAGGAGCTGAAGGCAGCCTGGGCTACAATGATGCTCTATCTCAAAAAAGCCAAATAAACACATTTAATAAAATGAGGAAACCATGGGCCTCTAGCTATGTTGGTATTTGATTTAAGATGAACAGTTTTTAAGTATCACTCAAACCCGAAATATTCTGTTAAAGAGATAATAACACTTGCTGGGCAGTGGTGACACACACCTTTAATCCCAGCACTTAGGAGGCAGAGGCAGGCAGATCTCTGTGAGTTCAAGGCCAGCCTGGTCTACAGTGTGTATTCCAGGACAGTTAGAGGCTGTTGCCAGAGAAACCCTATCTCAAAAAAACCAAAATAATAATAATAAATAATAATAACCCACATTTCTCCTTAGCCTTCTCGAAAGAGACATATTTCTACGTTAAACTGCAGCTCCTGTCGAGGGGGTGAGAGTTCAGTCCATCCAGCCACTCATCCCTTCGAACAACCTGTCCAGTCTTGATGGACAGTTACACTGGGTGTACAGAAACAGCTCCACCCGGTGAAGGTGACTGAGATAAATTCTTAGGCTGGGATCCTCCCGCAGGCACATGGTCAAGACGGAAGCGTGTCTGCAGAACTGGTACCTAGGCTGGGGATGCTGTTTGTACATAATCCAGGCAGACAGGACATTATGTACGAAAGACAGAGGGAGCATGGTTCTTTCATTACGGAAGGGAGAAAGTTCCTGTGGCGATCCTGCCTGGCTGTTGGTGAGCTGGGAAAATTCAAGGATGTCCTCACATGTAGGGGTTCTGGCTATGACCCTGAGAGCAGAGCCCCCTAGAGCCCTCTGTATGGGGGAACACTGCATTCTGTCTACACAATGTTCTGCTCTGCCAAGATCAGCAGTCTGCAGGACCTTGGTATTGCTACAGATTCTTTAGATAATTCCAGATCTTAGGAACTGAGAAGAGGCTTAGCAAAACAAAATCAGGGATATTTCTTAAGGTGCCACAGAGCCCTACAGCTAATGAAAATGACAAGACCAGGAGTAACAGTGGGGCTCCCGAGTGATCCTAGCCCTATGTTCAAGGTAAGAGGGATTGGGGTTCCCACAGGTATCTATAACATGGGCCAATACGTGTAGTAAACATTTGAACCTGGGCCATGTTTGACTCATGGTCCCACAAAATGGATACATGCCAAACACCACAAAATGGCAAGAGAGTAGCATGCAAACTGGGTAGCATGTTTTAAAACTCATAATTTGAATGATTCCAATGTAATATGAAATTTTGAAAAACTTATTCATGTACTTTCTTTTTTTTTTTTACCAGCTTTTAATCTGGAGACTTGTCGCCTTATGGTTTCAATGCTGGATGTATCCTTTACCTTGATGGTTGTCTAGAGTGTTTTTCCATGGTGAAAAAAAAAAACTATCTTTCTAAAACAAGTCATCTCAGGATGAATAACAAGTAAATACAAAATAGCAAGCAACCACCGAAATGCTTGGTGAAATGACTAGCCGTTAGGATGTAATTTGGTGTGAAGAACAGGCAGGAAGTTTAGCAAACGGAAGGTTGTTCAAGATTGCACAAGGCGCCAGAGGTGCCGTGGCTCATGCCTGTTAATCACAACACTCGGGATGCTGAGGCAGGAGGACCACTGTGAGTTTGAGGGCAACCTGGGCTATACTGTGAGTTGGAAGTTAGCCTGAACTCTGGAGAGCCTTCCTCAAGAGAGACAGGTGGGAAAGTGTGTGTGTGTTAGTTCAGTAAGGCATCAAAGGAGACAAGAATGCCAGCCACTTGTGAGTCTGTTTGACTAGTGTGTCACCCGGCCAGTTGTGAGTCTCAGTTTGACTAGTGTGTCACCCGGCCAGTTGTGAGTCTCAGTTTGACTAGTGTGTCACCCGGCCAGTTAGTCTCAGTTTGACTAGTGTGTCACCTGCGGTACTTTCCACTGCAACACATTTTCTTCCTGTGAAATCCTTGGGTCTGAGGGCTTAGCAAGGGAATATCAGAACTCAAAACCTAGAGCACCTAGGAAGTATGCCCAGTTCCAGTAAGAAAACTGTTTCTTACGTGGCTCACAGTGCCATGTCATCAGGTGTTCAGAGCTTTAAAGCCGTAGGGCACTTATCACTAATGCTTTTTATCACAGCAATAAGAATATAGAATATAGAAAATCTGTTTAAAATTTGGGGTATCTTTTTGCCATTTTTGTCATTTTGCCGTTTTAACAGAAAGAACATTGAGTCCTTACCTTCTTCATTCTCATGAAATTATTAAGCTGTGAAATATGACAGTTCCGGTCCTTGACTGTAGTCCAGAGAGATATGTCTGGCACCATGGGATTCAATGAATTTAAGGAGCTCTGGGCTGTGCTGAATGGCTGGAGACAGCACTTCATCAGCTTTGACAGCGACAGGAGTGGGACGGTGGATCCCCAGGAGCTGCAGAAAGCCCTGATGACGATGGGTTCGTATATCCAACCAGAGCTTCTCCACTTACTGCTAGCTGCGTTTTCTTTCCCTACACGTGTGCCAAAGAACTGAAGACAGTTCTTCATTTCTATTGTCAATTTTATTGTTTTTGTTGTTGTTGTTTTAAGACAGTTCTTTATTTCAATTGTCTATTTTTAGTGTTTTTGTTGTTGTTATTGTTTTGGGTTTTCTTGTTGTTGTTTATACACACCTTCATCTTTTTCTGACTGGGTGATTTTTCTGCCTTCCAGGATTTCGGTTGAACCCACAAACTGTGACTTTAATTGCAAAGCGGTACAGCACCAGCGGGAAGATCACCTTTGACGACTACATCGCCTGCTGTGTCAAACTGAGGGCTCTCACAGGTGTGTTCTCCGAAACCTGCCAGCACAGCGGGAGCCTAGGAGACCCTTTTATGACATTTCTCATTTCTCCATGCCTCTGAACTTCCATTCTGCCCAGTTTTTCTGTGGTTTTAAGGGGTGCATTGGTAGACCCTTCCCACAACCACTAAGCAAATGGAGCCTAACATGCTATCCAAATATTTTTAGATGAGAGAGTAATTGCGGTGAATTTTATTTCAGTGCTACAGCTAGAACTGTCTGCATTTAAGTGCATTTGTTTCTGGCGCTGCAGTCACAAGCTGCCCACACAAACTGTCAGGTGAATGTGGGGGTGCTACACCCACAGCCCTGATTTGTGCAGTTTCAATCGGAGTGCAGTTATGAGTAATTCTCCTCAACTGTGGGGTACTTGAAAAGAGTAAGACTAATCAGTTTTGGTCAGCAGGGCTAAAGTGAGTGGGATTTTGGGTCACAGCTGGTTGGCCATTGTATTGGCTGTACCCATGTTTCTTTGCTTAAGCAGCATGTGTGTTACTACAGTATCTGGAACCCTAAGCTTTCACTGCAGTTAAGGGCCTTGAAAGCTCAAATGCTTCTGCTGAGACCAGTCGTTTTTCTCAGATCCACAACCATGGACCACCTTCCACCCATGATATCACTGCTATAATAAATCTTTTAATATTCCTATAGCTGACTATTTTTCTTTGGCCTTATGTTGACTGGTTGTTGAATTTAGATGCTATTAAAGTTTGATCCTACTGCCCAATAGCTGTTGTGATTTTGGAAAAACTGTTGAAAGAAAACCTATATTTCCCTGTGTTGTTTTGCAGATACCTTTCGAAGACGGGACTCTGCTCAACAAGGAATGGTGAATTTCTCGTATGATGATGTAAGTCTCAGTAAATAAGCGTTAAGTAGAAGACATATTGTACATAAAACAGCTTTCCTTTTTGAAGTTACCTAGTAAGAATATGGACATGGTAGCGCATGCACGAACTCAAGAGGCTGAGGCAGGTGGATTGCTATGAGTTCAAGGCCAGCCTGCGCTATACTTGTGAGTCTCTGCCTCAAATAAACAAACAGAAAACATAACAGGATATGGTGGTTCGTGCCTGTAATCCCAACACTTCTGAGGATGAGGCAGGAGGATTACTCCAAAATTTGCTCTTATTGACTGGGTCCTATAAGTAGATTTCCCTGGTTACTCTGAGACAGGGTGAAGCAGGTGTCATTATAATGATGTCTCTTTTTATTTATTTATTTATTTATTATGTATACAATATTCTGTCTAAATGTATGCCTGAAGGCCAGAAGAGGGCAACAGACCTTATTACAGATGGTTGTGAGCCACCATGTGGTTGCTGGGAATTGAACTCAGGACCTTTGGAAGAGCAGGCAATGCTCTTAACCACTGAGCCATATCTCCAGCCCTATAATGATGTCTCTTTCAGGCTGGGATGATAGCTTGGTTGGAAGACAAGCATGAGGACCCGAGTTCAATCCCCAGAACCCTTGTGCAAATGCTGGAACGGCAGCACTCTGTAACCCCAGTACTAGGGAGGTAGAGACAGGTTCCCAGGGCTTGCTGTCCCTCCAGCCAAGCCTGATAAGTGAGTTTTAGGCCAGTGGGCATCACCTGAGGCATGACGCTTGAGATTGTCCCTCCGCCTCCACATACATGTCCATCCCGACACAGCGTGCACACACATACGAAGTAATAACAAGGCCTCTTTCAAAGAGCAGTCGACAGGTTTCAGTCAGCTGTGTCTTGAGGTGTCTGCTCTCACTGTATAAAGCAAACATCGCTTAGGTAGCTTCCAGCGGTGCTTTGCATACCTGTGCTGTTCCGTGAGAACATAAGGCAGGCACCAACTGAAATCATGATTTTAGACAAATTGTTTACAGTGATAACCCAGAGAGGGGAAAACGAATAGACTTTGGCATCAGAGGGGACCTCTAAAGAGGTTTCTAAATGTCCTAATCTTTGGTTTCTTTTTCTCTCAAATAAGAACCGATGAGTTGGTTTAGCAGAATTGTTGCAGGAGTTACCACTGGGGCTCCCCACCAGTGTTGAAAATAAGCTTAGGGGCGGGGCCTAGTGCAGTGGTTCGTAGCCTTCGGGTTGTGACCCCTTTGCGAGGTCTAACAGCCTTTTCACAGGGATCACGTATCAGATATCCTGCATATCAGATATTTACATGACGATTCATAAGAGTAGCAAAATTATAGTTTTGAAGTAGCAATGCAAATAATTTTATAGCCGGGGGTCACCACAGCATGAGAAAGTGTATTAAAGGGTCACAGCATTAGGAAGGCTGAAAACCCCTGGTCTAGTGAGTCTGCGGGGAGGTGACAGCAATGCACAGCCAAGACTGATGTTGCTAAATGTGCAATTCTGAGTTGCTGGAGCGGGGCCAGCTCTTCTCTGTATGGCTTTGATGCTGACAAGAGCAGACTTCACAGGACGACGGTGTCAAAAGTGCCCGGCTAGAGTATCAGGGTGAAGTCAGTTTGGAAGTCCCCACATGATGAGACAGTGTAAGCTTGTTCTTTGTTCTTGTGGGCAAGAGTACTTTTGACCATGACTCTTTCTAGACCCTTAAATACCACTTTGGATTGAAATTCCTTATCTGTGGAATCCTTCCCATAAAATGAGAAACTCATCGGACTTTACAATAGAAAGTTCCCCTGCTGGGAAGACTCTTCCCACCCTTTGTTTCATTTATGCATAACTTAAAAAGTTCGGACTTGTTTATTCTTCTTGTTTACCCACAATGTTAAGATGGAGAACTAAAACGGAAGGTGCCCACAGGGAGGCTTTGGCACCCTCAGTGTTTTTCAGTCTGTAATGTAACACTAATTTCCCTCTTTAAGTTCATTCAGTGTGTCATGACCATCTAAGACAAGAGGAAGCTGTCTGAATACACTCAACATTCCAACTGGAGCCCGCCCTTGCTTTCTCCTGGCCTTCAGTGCTGTGTGCAGGTTCCCCCTAACACTCCCTGACAACCGCCGAATGGGATCGTGACTTTATATATGGCTGAAGCTTCATTTTTAATTTTCATAATAAATGCTTGAAGTTCAATAATATAACAACAAGTCTGTTGTACCAGTCAGAACCTCCTTGAGCCATTATTAACCATGCCTTATTTTCCTGCTGTCTTTTATATAAATTTAAGTATGAAAAATATGTAAAGCAAATTATATATTTTCTCATAAGATATGGAATCTTTTCGTCAGGCTTAGCAGCTATTCTTTCTTGCCCTGGGGAATGTGGTTAAATGCTTTGTGAGGGGTATTCTTATATAAGTGACGTAGATCCACAGAGGTGCAGTACAAACCAGTGCGCATACTAGGAAGAAACCATGAGCTTTAGAACTCACAGGCTTGAAAGCCTTGAGTGGACAGAGATATTAAATGACTATCATCTGCCTCTTTAAAAACCTATAGATAATTTAAGGGGCAAAAATACCATCACCATGTCCTTTTTTGTCATCCATCCAAACTTTTGTTCATTATACTTAAAAGTCTTGTATATTCTAAGCTTAAAATTACCAGAAAAAGACTAAAGGGACTATATTAATATTAACTGTTTATTTTTGAATAATGGGATTCTAGATGACTTTAATTTCCTTGCTGTTTTTCCCTATCTCAAAAATTTTTATAATGTGTATGCTTCCATTTTAAACCGAATGTTGGGGGTGGAGAGACAGCTCGGCAGTTACGAGCATGGACCAATCTTGCAGAGGACTCAAGTTCCCAGCACCCAGGTTGGGTGGTTCAACTACTGCCTCTGGCCGCTGCAGGCACCTGCATTCAGATGCACATAAGTGTATATGCACACACAATTAAAAGTAATAAAAATAAGTAAAACCAGATGGGATACATTTTAGAACGTTGTTAATATTCGTTTTTAAATGCCATGTATTATTTATGGAAACATATACAAGAAAGGTACTGAAATGAATCAACCAATCGTTGTCCTGGCTTAAACCACTGGAGTAGGGCTCCCTTCCCACTGAATTTCCAAGTCTTCTACAATCAGGTTTTGTACACACACACTTGGAAAAAACTTTTTCAAATGGTTAAATAATTGGCTTTCTGGCAATGCCTTGCTATGTATGTGACCTGGCCATTCTGGGTAAGGACAAGACACTCAGTGCGGTCATCTCTGCAGAGAATTCTTACCCCACTGGGTAGTTCTGAGTATGGGAAAAGTATGTTGACATAAAAAGCATCTGTGGTGTTCCTTTTGTTGTTGTTGTTGTTAACAGTTTAGCTAAAAGTGGTAAACTGTTTTCTCGCTAGCAATGCATCTGTCTTGTTTCGGGCACAATGTGAACATGACCGTTGAAGGGAATGATCAATTATAACCCAGTGAAATAAACATTTCCTAAGCGTCTTCAGCCTCAGTCCACAACCATATGCTCGTGGTGTTAGTGTGTATATTATATCTGTTTAGTCATTTCGTGTTTACTGACCCTAATTTACTATGTGTTTAGTCAGTAAATATGCGCAGGTGACATGTCAGAGTGTGAAGCGGCCCGCTGTGTCTTCTGTGGCAAGTCTGGGTGTCATTTCAAGTGTTCCATCTGCAGTGTCACAAAGCACTGCTTTAACCTGGGACCAGGCTGCCCAGAAAAGGACCAAGGAGGGCTAGGAGGCTGGGTTTAAACTGACCAAGATCTTTTAAGGAAATTATAGTTTCAAGAAATAATAATTTCCTAAGTGAATACAAACAATAAAGAAACTGCCCCAAGTTGATGACCCATATTTAAGCTGCCCTGTCATTTGAATAAACCCAAAGATGTGCTATTTAGGTTTTGGTTCTGAATTTGCTCTTGGATACATCCTCAAGCATTATAAATTGTGTTTCTGGGACGCAGGTTTTAGCAATCAGTAGTTCAAGGCAACTCTCCATCAAGAGTTGAGCATCACAGGACAGGAGAGCATTCGAGAAGCAAGTCCCTTGCTTCCTCACCAAAGGAACAGCCCAACAAATGGAATACCAGTTTTTCCTCCTGTCTCCTCGGGGACCATGAGAACAGAATCTTCTGATAGCTTCTCAGAGACGCTGGCCAGGAAGAAAAACATGAAAGGGCTGTGCATCAAAATAACATGAAGCTTTTATTGAAAGTCACTTTACTGATGTCACAATGAGAGTAACATAGAAAACTCTGATATCTTATTAGCTTCAGAAATGAACACTAATAAAATTGTGCCAGGAAGTTAAATCTCGAGTTACAGTGACCTTTTAAAAACAGCAAGATTTGTTTACCTACAACATGAGAACAACTTTTTAACTTGAATGGCCATAAAACAAACCACGCTTGCTCGGGACGGCAATCACCATTTACATTTCTGTTGGTGTTTGCCAAAACCCAGGAGTTTTCAAATAGCGTAAGAACCTGACGTGCGTGCCGAGTAGCAGAGAGGAGGCTTAAATGATGTGAATCTAAGTATATACACTTGAGTACCTACTTCCGTGAAGTGAACCACACTGATGCTGTTAGCGCGCCCCATGGGGTGGTGTCTATTGTCTTGGAGGCTGTGGTGGGGGAAGCCCTGGCAGAGACCTAATGTCCATTAGCATGAATTGCTTTAATTAGGTGAAAGGAGCCATTTCTGGTGATTGTCATTGGAAATGCTAGTTTGGAGGGCAAAGTCTTCCAACAAGTTAAAAAAAAATGCTCTGAATCCTGAAGGAACCTTTTACTAAGCACTTCACAGTTAGTGTTTAAAAAAAATTTTTCATTAAAAAAAAACTGTTGGATTATTTGTACCCATTAAAAAGAGGAGCCACAGAATCACGGTTTGACATTGTGCTGGATTAAAAAGGAAAAGTGGGGTTCATATCAGGCAGTGATACAAGTGTCTAATTTAACAGGAACTCCTGTGTTCCTCCTAAGTGTCAGGATTCATTTCAGCACTTTCTGTATTGTGTTATCTGATAAAACGTAGCACCGCTATATTTAAAGATTTGGGCTATTTGCATTATTTTAAAACTCAACCATCAGAACGCATCATGTCCCAAAATGGTGTAAATTGAATATGCACACAAGCATCTGCATACATTTAGGGGAGACTAACCTTTGCTCACAAACAGACCTGAGGGCCTTGTGTGCGTTAACTTAATAAGAGTGCTTCATCTCACTGTATGCCTTTTTGTAAAATCAAACAGAATAAAATACATTTTTGTTTGGATTTGATTCCATGGCTGCCTGTGATCAACACCCCTATCACTTCCAAAGCCCCTCCCAGTGTGCTGCAGGCCAATGACCAGCGCATCCGGGACACTGCACTGGACAGTAGAGAACTAACACTCCAGAAGACCACAAAGCACCTAAGTCTGCTGCTGGCGCCCAGTACAGCCAGCATGGCCAGTGGCCATCTTGAGCTCTTGTGCCTGCTTCAATGGAAGTGCACTATGGTCTTGTGCTGGGGCTAAAGGACCCAGCATCTCCCAAACTCCCTGTTGCTTATTCCCTTCCTGAGATCTATACCCTGAGACCCATTTCGTAGTGACCTTCCAAGGTGCACAGTCAAAGCAGCACGTGGAAAAGAGATGAGAGCTAACCTCCCTCCTCTGCATGCCTGTGCTTCTCCCAACTTTCGCCTGCATGCTAGGGGACGTTTCTTATCGAGAGGAAAAGTCCTGCACAGCTACTGAATCGGGAACTACAGAAGGAAGGATCTAGAAGCAGCCATCAAAACCCATAGTAATGATACTGTTTTCTAAGGCCATGGCTATGAAGGGCAGGAATACAACGGCCACTGGCGTCTTAAGATTTGATTTTCTACTTACATGTCGAGGACTGATATAACTATGACCAATATGGGAATGAAAATGTTACCCTGCTTTCCAAGTCTGGGGCAGTTTTGTTCTGCGCCTGCAGGCATGGTAGGAAAACTCTGAGAGCTGCAAGGCCCTGTCCCACAGAGTGTACACGCTGTCAGCAAGCACCAACGGCGACCAGCAGGGACAATTTAACAGCATGCTGTGCACACAGACAGATGGGCTGCTGCCTCGGCCAATTTTCACAACTCTCGATTGAATTCTTTACAGTACAGAAAAGGAGAAGTTGTTCACCCCAGGCCCTTAACTCTCTGGTGCCCAGAGAAGAGACCCTGCATCTGAAGTCAGAGTAGTCTTGACTACCCTATAGGAGGAAAGTGAGTACTTGAGCCCTAAAAGAAGCCCTTTTCCACAGAAACGGCAGCTTTTCACACAAAGCTAGTAGAATAAGAATGAAAAATTCATCTTGACTATATTTTCAGGGGAAGAAATGGTGGGTGCAGGTGACAGTGGTGCCATCTGGCTGTGCAGACAGGGGTCAGGGGTCCTGCCTCCTCCTTATTCCCATCAGTTTCGAACTTTATTCTCCTCCTCCTGCAGACGGCAACTGTCAGATAGGCTTCTTACCCTTTACATTTTAGTAAGATAAAAATAATCTTACCTTTAAATAGGCAATTGTTATATTGAAAAACAGGGGCATATCTAAAGAACTGTCTAAATTTAAGGTTAAGATAGAACTATATGACCATAGAAAATGGCAGGGTGAAATGAATAAATGAACAAAACTGGCTGAAATCCTGGAAGAGGAGAGGAGAAATGGCATACTTTCCCTGGCTCAAAGGTAACCATGAAAAAATAGCAGAAGACAACAGGGAAAGTAACTCCAGAGGCAGAGGGTAACGGGCAGGAAGAAATCATGCAGATACATAAGGACAGCAGAAGAAGCCATGTGCATCTGTCCTGGAACACACCGCAGCCTCCCACCCACACCCTGGGAAGACAGAGAATATTTAATTCTCTTGTTACTGTGACTGCTTTGAAACACACCATCAATCTTTCATAAGTAAATTCTATGTGGGGCTGACGTTCTGGGCAAACAGTATTTTAAAAGCCGTGTGAAACACGAAGAAAAGAAACTGTATAAACGAAATAAAGCGCCCAGGTTCCAGCACTCAGAAGGCATCTCAACCCCAGGCAATGTTTAATTAAAAGGAACCTAAAGATGTGTTGTTCCTCATTTAGCATCTAAGTGAGGGGCTGGGATGTATGGTTCAGCCACTGCAGAACACGGAGAATCGTGTGCTGCCCGTCCAAGTAGTGCCCATCTCTCCCTTTCTGCAGACTGCATTACTGTGGTCATTTTCTGTCTGGCTGATGCTGGAGGAAGGTTTCCCATCTAAGGAAAGTAGCTGGGAAGTGTTGGTCTGGCCAGTCTGTTCTTTAAGGATTCGCTGTTACTGCAGGCCTTCCCTGGACACACACTGGGAAGAGTTAAACGTTCCTTTACGATAATGGACAAGAACATCCCAGGCCTTTGGGCTATCTGCAGTCCTACTGATGCCAAGAGTACTAGAAAGAGAAACGGCAGCCAACGAACACATTACTGCCCTTATCCATGGAGTAATGGCCCCACGGCACACTGGGAAGTGTGGATGTTAGTTGTGTGACTCAAACCACTACCGAGCTTCAAAGTTCCCCTTCAAAATAGACATTTAAAAAAGGAATAATCATTGTGCTTGTCCTTGGTTCCATGAGTCTACTCTGTCTACCTCAGTGAGTGAAGTTATACGTAGTCGAATGGAATGATCTACAACACCAATATTGGCGAGTGAACTGATACATACTTCTTGAAGCTAGTCGTGAACACGAAAGCGTGTTAATTCCAGAAACAAGTCTAAGAATGCTTAAACATGGGAGACAGATACCTTGATGAAAACATTAAAGCTCTTATATTCCTAAAATCACTCTGCAAGTCAAGAAAATCCTTTTCATCCCATTACATATGGGGATTACAAATGAAAGCAGCCGTCTTTCCCAAAAGGCACGTGATAATGATTGTAATTTTCAATAATAACTTCAGGAAAAAAATTATTGATGAAGAAAGACAGGTGGGGAGACAGATAACCAGTTCACTAGCTAGCCACTTGTGAATTCCCAAGCCAGGGTTTATGTAACTAACTCTAATACAAAGCATATTTACACGAGGCATCTTCATTCAAAGGTATAAACTCTTCTCTTGTAGCCAAAATAAACCTTATTTTATACTAGGCTTCTATATACGCAATGCCAGAAAACACTCAGTGCACACTTGAAGCGATCTTGTTCAAAAGTCACTTCCTTTGCTACATCTTTTCCTCGGTCACCTGCCTGCCCTTCCGTCCTGGCCTGAAGCTCAGTGGAGACATTGCTCAACTCATCCACGCCTTTGTCTGAGGCTGTCTTAGTGAGCCATCAGCAAACGCCATCCTTTCCTGTCGTGATAAACGCTGTTTTTGCTGTATAATTTTGTCTGATTAACTTGGTTTTCTAACATCTTCAAAGTGTTTCTGAAGAGTGGACCATTACAAAAGACATGAACTGAGTTATACCACTGCCGTCTAATCTGGCCCTTCGGTTTGGGTATCTAAGAATATCCACACGGAGGCGAGACAAATTGTGTCCCTGGACACTTGTGGAAGAAACCAAATGCAGAGCATATTTCTGAGGTCTGGTCTGAGAGCCCCATCCTTACATACAGCAGTAAGGATGGGGGCGGGGTCAGAAGTGTATTCCACAGCAGAGCGTGTGACTAAGCTATCAAATTTCAGTGGTAAAACTGTATTAGAAAAGTTATTAACTTTTCATTTTAAATGATAAGATTTCACATAGAATACTCGTTTTTTTTAAAGGATCAAAACCCCTGGTGGCTCTTCTCCCTGCAGGCTGGTGGCTATCTTTGCAGCTACTGCATCTACGTAGCCTTAGACTTCATTTAAAGTTACATGCCTTGTTAAGTCTTCTCTCCACCATCTTCATCAAAGTCAGCCAGAACGGCCTGCTGGGACTTACGTCCCAGTGATGAGAAATGCATTAAAGTTGTGAAAACAGATCACTCCTTCCACGGGTAATAATAGCTGAAAGGATTTTGTTAAGAAACCCAAACTTCAGGCCAGAAAGGGCTCAGGTATTGGCCAGATGGGAGTTAGCCACTCAGTGGTCTGTGTCTTTCGTGCATCCAATCCGTCTCAGCAAGAACCTTCTGGAGGGGAGGCACTCCATGGCCTCCAGGTAAGATTAGCTGATGTGCCCTGGTATTGAGCGAAAATGGCTACTGTGACAGGAACCATGCGTCTTAGACATGGAATAGACAAGCTGGCAGATTCCGAGAGAACCTGCCAGCTCCAGCGTGTCCTGAGGCTGCACCGCTACCACACATCTGGACTCCACCTTCAGCCAGATGCAAAGGCTGGGCGTTTGTCTGAGCATTTTGATTGCTTACTCAACAAAACCTCCTCCAGACTGCACGCACTTGAAAGGGAAGTCACACGCTTTAGACGAATGCCGGTTACAGAAAGATACTTTTACAGCATTGACCACTATATTCACTACACCGTCCACTGACACTCTGAAGACTGCAGAATGAAGGACAATGATAGAGTCGTGACTGACTGTTTTTACGCATTTGGCAAAATACACTTATATGTAACAGTTACTTTTTAAATTTAAAAATGTTTACATATGTACAGTTGTCCTTGTATGCTAGTATAAATATGAAAAGTAAAAAAAAATAAAAATACATGTTTAAAGTTAGCATATGGGTATTGGCCTCTCAAAGCGTTACAGTCCTGCAACCTGCAGAAAAGTCCTATATGCCTCAGCCCTGCATGCTAGTTCTATTATGGGATGTTGTTTCCTTGTCTATGGAAAACAATAAACAGAAGCTTCATGCATACGGCATTACTGCTTGCAATGAGGATGTGTTTCAGAATGCCCAGTTCTGAATCCACTTCGGTCCCTCAGGAAAACCTGCGACATTTGGGTCATGTGAGTTAATTTTATTGATATTCTACATATATCTG
The DNA here is from genome assembly GCA_902806775.1 of Microtus agrestis. NCBI lineage: Eukaryota > Metazoa > Chordata > Mammalia > Rodentia > Cricetidae > Microtus > Microtus agrestis. The sequence continues at coordinate 731,654 of CADCXT010002815.1, read as the reverse complement.
TCATGCAGATTATCCATTAACATACCAATACCAGACCATAAGTGGTTCCGTGTCATAGTGTGACATTTCAGGCGTTCTTTACTGTTTGGCTAAACCTTATGCCGATGACAAAAAGGAAATGCCATCCAGGTGTGAGCCGTGGCTTCCTCTCCTCTGCATCTCAGAGGGCCTTCAAAGCGTCTGAAGAGCAGACAGATTGCAGTGAGTCTGGGTGGCTGGGTTCCTATAAAAGTTGAAGTAAACAGTTTCGATGTGACACATGTAAACAGTTGTTCTTAAATGGACGTCTCCCATAGCTGCGGAGAGAGGAAAGCAAAATCAATCAGTGGGAAAGCAGAAGGCGGACTTTCTGGGCTGTTAGAAAGTATTCCAACCGTAGGTCAGTAGCGATGGTGCATGCTCTCATCCAATAAACAGATAAAAGAAACACACGAACTTTTAGCTCTCTCTGAACCTATTAACATTTCTTCTTTGTGTGTGTGACGGGCACATGTATGAGAATGTGCACATGCCCATGTAAAGGCCTGAGGAGGCCAGACAAGGACTTTGGGAATCTTCCCCTAGTGATCACCAACTCATTTCCTTAAGACAGTGAACTCTTGGAATTCACCTTGCCTCTAAAGGCACATGCACCAAACTCAGGTCTGCACACCTCCACAGCAAATTCCTCGCTCACTAGGCCATCTCCCAGCTCCAATACCAACCGTTCTAACAACTGCCACCTTTTGATGAAAACCAAAAAACCATCATTTCATGTTATTTAAAATTTCAAATAAACATTATATCTCTTAAATTGCAAACTTGTAAATATTATTTTTAAGCTGCCTATTTCCTTTATTTTCCCAACAAAATAGTGCTTCTCAATCACAGCTTTGTAAATACATCTGGAGAAAGTGTGTGTGTGTGTGTGTATGCATGTGTGTCCATGTATGTGCACAAAACAGATGTACACACACACATGCCTGTGCACGTAGAGATGAGAGGTCAAAGTCAAGTGTCTTTGTTCAAGTTTCTCCACTTCACTTTTTGAGATGAAGTCTCTGAACTTGGAACTCATGGGTTTGGCAAGACTAGCTGGCCAGCAAGCTCCAGGGTTCCTCCTGCCTCTGCCTCCTCTAGGATTACATACATGCACCACCATAACTGGCCTTTTACATGGGTACTGGGAATTTGAACTACAGTCTTCATGCTTGCACAGCAAACACATTACCAACTGAGCCAACTCCTCAGTCCTAATATGCAGAAGGTTTAAAATCCACACCAACTAAATCAAACTCCCACAGATGGGATTTAGCTTTAAAATACTCTAGAGCTCTACAGACAATTCCCATGTCCAGTCAAGGCTAAGAAGTTTGACTCCATTGATACCAACACCATCCAGTAAACACTACTGTGGGCCTATGAACACTCCACGCACTTCCAACTGCTGCACCGACTGTGAGCAAACTGTCCTTTAGGAGCCGGCGTGCTAGAGTGGAAGGACGCGTACTTCCATATCCTCCCTTTTCCTTGCTTCTACTATCGGTTCTTCATGCTGAGCCTGATCAGATCTATTTTGTGCACCAATTGCCTTCACGGACCTCAAACAACTCTGGCACACTCAGACAGGCACCAGAGAAGGGGGTCTGCCCGTGAAATATAGTGCAGGCTATATGACTCACATATAAATATTTTACACAAAAACAAATGAAGTATTATTAGAGCGGCTTAGGTTATATTTGACTTCCACCCAAATTCCATTTTAACAGGATATATGAGATATTTCATGGCATGTAAATTTGGGGGGAAGAAAAGGAGACAACACAATTAGTATATTTCTTTTCTGTCTTATTTTGTGAGACAGAGTATCATGTAGCCAAGGCTGGTCTCAAACTCGCTATGTATCTGAGGCTTGCCTTAGTTGCCTGACCTCCTTCTTCTACCTATCAAGGGCTTTAGTCACATGGTACCATACTGAGTTAAGTGTATCTTTCTAGGTAGGTTACTTTAACGTGCTTGCCCAAACTTTCATGGAATTTTTGTTCCAACAGAAACTACAGCACACTCCACAGGCATGGCAGAGCCACTTGAGCTACCCACCTCAGGCCAGGTTTATATGTCTTTCCTAGTAAAAAGATCTGTTCTGGAGCTGGACAGGTGTAGTGGACTCAGAGTCAATTCACAGCACCCACGTGACAGTCTACAACTGTCTATCACTCCGATTCTAGTGGGTCCAGCATGTTCTTCTAGCCTCTGGAGGTACCAGGAATACACACAATGCACACACATGCATATGTGTACTCATATTATAGAAAATGGAAATAAGTTGTAAATGTTTTTTTAAAAACCTTTGTTATTTGGAACCCAATGGGAACTTTCAAACCTAAGGCTCTTTTGAAGTAGAGAGGAAATAGAGTACTACAGGGTGTCTCAGGCAAGGAAAGTATGAATGCTTAGGCAGTGGTCTGGGGTAGGAGATGGACTTTGGCCTCAGCAAGCTTGCAGTAAAAAAAACAACAAACAAAAAACAAAAGCGTTGAATGAAGAAAACTAAAAGACATGATTATCCCGAACAGAAACAAATAAGACAACTACAACATCATCAGTAGCAATAGACATGATTGCCCACACCTGTGTGGCTGTAACGGCAGGCTCGCTGATGCAGTTTTCCACACCCAACCAAGACATCTAGGAGACAAGGGCCATCTACTCAGCAGGATTCTTCTATATTGCTCATGACTGTACCATGTAACATAGACCAAGTCAGAACTTCTATACCACTGACTCGGAGTACAGTCCTCGCCATCACAGTGCTCAGCCCATGAGAAGAGCACGGGACACCATTTCTCCTGGGAACTATTATTTCCATGAGTTCTTATATGTTAACATCTTTAATAATCTACACTGGCCATGGTGACATCTGAGAGAACACCCCCAGCTTGATGGAGCAAAACAGTGATGCAGACAATTTATCTGGAGGAGACGTGAAGTACTAGACTTATGCTACGGAGACGGAAGAACCACAGCACCTTGACTATCATAGAGCATACCACAAACACCTGACATCCAAGCAACAAAGCCTGAAAATCTAGTCCCGGAAATCTGAGTTTGTTGTGGAATATTTCTTTAACTGTGTGAAGATGTGTCACTGTGATTGCTTTTGTAAAAAGTTAATTGACCAATAGCTGAGCAGGAGGTGTAGGCGGGACTTCTGGACAGAAAGAACTCTGGGAAGAAGAAAGGCGGGGTCGCCAGCCAAAGGTGGAATAAGCAGGATGGGCAAAATGGAGATGGGGTAACAAGCATGTGGAAGAATGTGGGTTAAGTTATAAGAGCTAGTTAGAAACACGCCTGAGCTTAGGCTGAGCATCCATAATTAATAATAATAAGTCTGTGTGCCATTTTTCTGTGAACTGATGGCCCAAAAAGAGTGTTTACATGAATTATTCTTCAATTTCATCTTATACTATATCCAGCACTGACATACAGAGGTAGTTTTCACAATGAACAAATGTCATTTCTTATTTCTACAGATTTTATGTTTACAGTGACCTGACCAGCTGTGTTTGTTTTGTTTTTGTTTGGTGGTGGTGTTTGTTTGCTTGTTTGTCTGGTGTTCCCCTTCCCCAGTTGGTCAAGTTAAGGTACAAATGACCCCAAAATTTTGATTCACTATCTCTTAGGCTCTGAAACTCCTTCAGATATAAAAATTCTCAGAACCCTGTGCTTCACCTTTTGACTTTTTTTTCTCCTAAGAGCAACATCATCATTAACTGGCCATGAGCAGTCTGGACATCAGTGATCATTCTTTCCAGGTCCTCATCACACTGAAGCCTCTGAGGACTGAACTGACTTTCCAAATTCTACTTTATCCCAAATTTCACAGAATGGATGCACTGGGGAATTCTGTGAGGCAGTGTATACTGACAAAGGTGCACAAGGGAGCTAATGTTTAAATAGAGTTTCTGGTAAATTCTGTTTTTATCATCAAGATAACTATCTCCGTACTTGCTTTGAATTTGGCTTTCTGAGGGCAGGAGGGATGGCTCAGTGCCTATGAATTATGCTGCTCTTACAGAGGACTGGAGTTTGGTCCCCAGCACTCATATGAGACAGCTCAAAATTGCCTGCAACTCTAGGTCCTGGGGATCTAATGAAGTCCTCTTCCGGCTTTTGTGAAACCCACACTCAAATGCACAGATCCTTTCACACACAAGCACATAAATAAATATAATAAAAATCAACCTTGTTAAATCTTGGCTTTTGGAGGCCATAAGTATGGCACAGAGTTAGAGCATTTCTTTTTCTACCAAGACATCAAGGCCCTGGGACTAAATTCTCCTTACCATAAAACCATGTTTCCTTAAAAAAAAATGAAAATTCTGTTAAATTTTTACCATACCCCTTTGTAGTATTCTTTCAATATTACAGATTTTTCAAATATTTTCCTTTGTATCTAAATTCTACCCTTGGTACCAAGACACTAATCTGGTTTTCTGTCATAGGTTCCTATTTCTAAACTGAGTTGTAACAAGCCAGTTGGAGGCCTGAGCAATCAAACTAGACATGAAGAAGGAACTAACCTAGTCTTTGGAATTCCATGACAGGGATACTGAAAAGATTTTTCAACGTTTCTTAAAGCAAAACACATCCTTTTTTTCAAACCCAGAGATGAGTAAAACAATAATGAAAAATAAAGACATAAGTATACAGTACTGGGCCGGGCAGTGGGGGCACATGCATTTAATTCTAATTTTCAGGAGGCAGAGGCAGGTGGTTTTCTGAGTTTGAGACCAAGCTGGTCAAGACTACATGGAGAAACCCTGTCTTAAAAAAGGTATAGACAGACAGACAGATTATACACACACACACACACACACACACACACATACACCATTTCTAGAACCAGGCATAATGGGAGTGCCTGTAATCCCAGCACTCAGCAGGCTGGAGCGAGGATTCTTGTGAGCTTGAATCCGACTTGGGCTACATAACCAAATTCTGTCTCAAAAATGGGGGTGGGTAGTAGATGAAAAGTAAACTCAAATACAATGAATAATGACCAAGGATAAAGCGTGCAGGAATGGCTGTGTACCCTGGCACTCTGTCGGTTCACTGTCTTCTCCTCATCAGGAAGCGGAGGCATCGGGTACGGGTATTTTCTGCTGGAGGCAATAGACCCAGTGGATGAAGAAGGAGACTTGGCAGGAGAGAGGGTCCTGAGATGTCGAGAATATAAGAAATACATATTATGTCATGCCTGGTATCACTCTTCAAATATCTACAGAGCAGACTCAGAGCAAGCCCCTGATAGCCACTTTCACTGAGCGTCTACAGCAGAGCTTTAACTACTGGGGAGACAACTGTCGCTCTGGAATGCTGTGCATTTAGCTTCCTAATTCATCAGCAGTGATGGACTGTCTAGCTGGCACTACACACAACCATTCTCTTAAACTGCAAAACCAATAATAAAATTTTCATTTACAATAACAAGGTAACATGAAAAGGAGGAAATTTTCTAAGAACTCATCACAGTAAATTAAGTAAACAACATATTAACATTCTACTTTATTTTACCACTTAAAATGCTTCTCTAAGTACAATAATCTCAAGTAAGATCTTAAAACATAACCACGGATATATTCATCGGTTGCTAAGTCATACTCTACACAAAACTCATGCATCAGAGGCCCGTGTGTTAGTTGTGAAGAGCAAAGGGGAATACAAGGGTTTTAATAACAAATTAGTACACATGCAAGCAGTAAGGAGTGCAGAGTTTCAGCCAAACAAAGTCCGATGAGAACATACAAAAACGGTCTACTTCATCCCTAGATCAGCGTTTCTCGGAAAGCAGCAGCCGTACACTGAGGTTGGCTCTTCCTATTTTAGCTGCAATACTTGTGACTGTGCTGAGCACACTAGGAGAGACGTGTTTGTGCCTAGCTTATCTGTGAGAGCTCGAATGGAAGACCACTGAACTGGTTAGACCACTGCATAGTAACTCTAGTCCTCCTCTGCTGTGACGCATCAGCCTGGTACTGCGGCCATCAAACACAGGGCAGGGCAAGATTCCATGACTCTCAAACTAATTTTCATTTTTAAGATGCTGAATTCAATCTAAAACTTGAAAAAATGCCTTTTCCTGTATACTTTGAGATCCATGTAAACATTCTTGATTGATTTTAAAAATCAAGAGTGGCTCTATTCACTTTTAAACCTAACTCCTAATGTTCCTTCTATGTTTGTTCAAAACTTACTCAGGATGGCTCCCTACCAGGGACTGCTGAAAGGCAGTCAGAAGGCTACTAGGCTTCTCTTATGCTGACACTCTGTGGACTGGGAAGGTGGAAGTAACTAGGAGTAATAGTACTTTAATATTGCTTCATTCCTGCATAGTGTGCTTGCGTGTGTGTATGTGTGTATCTGTCTCTGTGTGTCTGTGAAGATGTTGTATATACAAGTACATGTGCACAGGGTACTTCAGCCTCTGGTATTGTTCGTCAGGTGCAACCTACCTTATCTTTTGAGACTGTGTCTCACAGGCCTAGGGTTAAGCTAGGCTGCCTGGTCATTAAACACCAGGGATGGACCTGTGCCTGTAGCCCCAGAACTGGGATTACAAGCACAAGGCACCATTCCTAGTTTCTTCGTGTGGGTTCTGGGGACGGAATTCATATAGTGCAGAAAGTGTGCTCCTGGTACACAGATTTATAATTTAAAAACTAAGTAGTTTTTAAAGTAAATTAAGAATAAATAGGACCATGATTGCTAGGAAGCAGACACAATATGTATAAAAGGGGTGTGAAAATTGCATGTAGATGCTTATAAAATGACCCTGATCCAGCTTTTTAGCTAAATCATCATGAGATTTAAAAGATTCAAAGTTCGGGTCAAGTAGTCAGATATACAAATAAATTTTATTTATTTTAAGGTCATGGAACCAAGTGCTCATTTTAGTTTGCTGCAGCAGGTGTGTGTGTGTGTGTGTGTGTGTGTGTGTGTGTGTAGCATGAGCTGTTAGCTTACAATGTCATAGCCACATCAGCCTTAACTTGGCCATGGGCTCAAATGATCAACACTGTAACATTCAAAACCATTCCAATGAGAGGTGACTGAGCACTCGGCCTTGTTCTGAAATCATCTTTGCATGGGCACCAACAATAGTGAGTTAAAAAACAAACAAAACAGGAAGTGTTCTTCAGACCCCCACAGAAGTGGTTCTGCATGACTTCACACAGCAGAACTCTAGCGAATGCAGACTATGGGCCCTGAAGGGAAGGTGAGAAGCCAAGCAGGACATTTTTAGTGATAGAAAGACAGAAAAGGGATTCTGGTGTGGATCAAAATGGAAGAGAACAAGGCAAGGTTAGTTAGCTTAGGGAAAATGAACTGACAATTTATCACAGCTGCTGATGGAAGGCCTTTAATTCTAATCTGGCTTCCGTTAAGCCAAGTATCAGCCACTCTCATTCAGTTACAAAGCAAAATGAATTTCTGGATAAATATTAGCCATTGATCCTTATGACAGTTTTTAAAACCATAATAACTACAGTGGGGGCACCCTAGAATTATGTAATGAAGGTGTGCTTGTCTGCCAATGGACTGCAGTGCATCTTGGGACTGTATCAGACTTCTGGGCTCCTTTACAGACAGGTCTGTAAATCCCGGAAGGGGACACTTGTGTTCACATGCTAATTTTATAATAATCTGCTCCAGAAGGATTGAAGTGTCCTCAGTGAGGAACTGAGCATCCAGGTCCTCTACAGCCTTACAGCAATCACTGAGAGATGGGAGAGGGAATGGTCTTGAGAGTCAGCGAACAGCCATGCTCCAGTTCTGTTTCCGATGTTTATGAGATGGGCTACTTTGGATAAGTCTTTGTACCCCAGTTTCCTCCGTGCACAGAAAGGAGCCAAGAATGCCTACCTCTTGGGATGTGAGGAACAGATATACAATGGGCATTTGACACCTTACTTTCTAGAATTTGCTTGCAGAGCTATTGTGGTTTCCATAGATCATCTGGTGAAATGAGTGATCAGTTGGATGGCTCTCAAGAGCACGGACACCTCCTGGGGACTTAAAAGGCAGTGTCCTGGGCAGAACTGCTCCCAGGATCTGGGGGTGGTGATCCAAAGCTTTTCCTCTGATTGCACCTGTACTTTTCCAGTGGCATGGATACATTGGGAGCACAGTCATCCACCACATCTCCACTACATGCTGTAAGAATGGAACATGTGTGATCAAGAAGGTGACCTGTGTTCTTGTCTGTGGACTTTGTCAAGAGAGCTCATGTACAAGGTTGGTGAAGCCCAGGCCTAGGTGAGAATACACTTAGGCCTAAGGGGTTGGTCTGGTTAGAGGGTAGAACAGAATCATGGTGCTCAAGCTAGGACCTATCTCAATTATTTTCCACTGCCACTGAGATCCAGAGCTGACCTCCAAGTCTTACCTGCACAAGCCTTATTGATCTAAAAAGACAGCGAGATCACAACTGTCCAGGAGCTTTATCATTTAGACAAAATATAGATTTCTCTTTATCAATTCCTAACGTGACTTTGTGCTGTAGGTACTAACATCTCTGACTAAAAGATGAGATAAAGAAACCCTCTTGGATTTCTCTCAAAGCTTGGCTCGTGCAACCAGGGGTGCTGAAGCATTTCCCCATCCAAATGGTGCTCAGTCAGACAGCTTCTGGGCAGACTCGGGGGACTGACTTTAAGAAATGGGGACTCTCTTGAGTTACACCAACTTCTCAGCTCCCCCAAGGGAGGTGCATAGACTCTTCCAGGGTACCATTTCATAAATTACTCTGTATAAATGCTGTCAATTTAGAAATAAAAGTCCTAACCTGTGTAGGACCAAACTCATGCTGTTTTGGTTCCATGGATGGGACAAATTACAATCTGCCCAAAAGCCTGATACAAAAAAGAAAAAAAAAAATAGGACTGCAGGTGAGCCAAGATTCCACATAACATCAAAACCATCTTACCTGTCTTCTTGCTGTTGGCCATCGGGGGAGCTACGGGTGGAGGTGGGGTGTTTGAATGTGAGTGTATATGTTTATGAGGTTCAGTGTGGGGCAGTGTGGGGCAAGCGGAGGGCAGGGAAGGGGAGGAAGGTGGACTGTAAAAGCAGGATGTATTTTCGTGAGCAGGCAGGAGTTGTGCTTTCCCTGGGGTATACGCGAAAGCTATGGATCAAAGTAATGCAGGGAGGTCTAATCATTTTCTCAAACTGTACGCAACTAAACTAAACAGTACACTGGAAGAGAAAGCCCACCTGGCGTGGGTGCCGAGAGTTAAACAGACACAGCACATGTCATATCTGTTCAGTGCTGACCCATGTGATGGCAATATGGAGCATGAAAGCTCCAACTGTGCTCGGAGGAGGCAGGGACCGAGGCTCGGTTTCCTGTTTGCATTAGTTTTCCATAAAGTAATTTAATATAAAGTGGACATTTACCTCTAGGTAATCAGCTACATTAAAAACAGTGGGGGAAGATGACATGGCGAGGCTTCGGAAATGGCCTCTGGTCTGTAGTACACGCTCCAGGGAATTAGGGAGACGGGATAGTTTTAGAATGCGTGAGGCTCTTATTGTTAGTCGGCTGTTTTCTATCTGCTTCCTGCGTTTGAACATGAAAGGCCTCCACTGCTTTGTGGAGAATCTATAGCATACTCTTCTCAGCACAGCCCCAATGCCAGCCAATGGCTCTCCGGGAAGAGAAAGCTAAGCTCACCACATGCTATCACACGAGCAATAATATCTCAGCTGTTTTCCAGTTCGATCAAATCATTCTTTCTGCTTGAAATAAAATTCCAGTTTAATTTCTTTGCAAGTTCTCTTTGAGTTTTTCTATGCACTATGCACTCTTAATGGTAAGCAGGAAAAATATATTATGGAACGTCTAGATTATGAAAATTAAATTGTTGAGGTTAATAGTGGTTCTTTATTAGTGGGGGGTATGTTTCATGCCCATAGAACACTACATAGCATAAAATGAAGAGAAAGCTACTAAAAAGCTCCAAAAGGTGACAGGGACATGCACTGAATGGCAACCCTTTTCAAATGGCTTCATTTGAAACATTCAGAGAAGAACTAGACTCGCTCAGGAAGCCAAATACATCAAAAGGCAGCGAATGAACGAGGGGCTTTTCCGCCTACAGGAACTTGTATTAGGAGAAACAAGGGAGAGAGAGCCAGTCACACTACAGTACGTGTATGTGCTGGGAGAGTGTGAAAGGAAGAGAAAATGAATTTATAAAATACCTAAAGTAGGGTCCTTCAGTGTTTTTATTCACATCTTCTACCCACTTAGCTACATTATAGTCTCTTTTGAACCATGGGTTTAAATACCTGCAGAAAGCAATGGAAGGAACAAGAAAGCAGAACAAGATAGAAAATCTGAAAATACACAGCACAAGCTTAGCCACCAAGTTTTCACCCTCCAAATGCAAGTGACTACGGCAGATAAACCAGGATCGACACTGGCCAGGTGACTATGAGGCCGTCTGCACAATGGCATGAAGCTAACGTCAGCTACAAGGCACAAGGCACTCTACAATGTAGTACGACGTCTCAAGGAACTGGTGGTCAGAAACTCTCTCTTTATCAAAAGGCTCATTAACCCACATCAAAAGCCGCTTCTTTTTCCCAAGCCACTTCTCAGTTGGCTCCTTGGTTTTCAAATAATATTGGTGCTTTTCAAAAATATTCAGGGTGGCTGCAATTCCAATCTGGTATTTTATTTAGGCACATATAACCTCAAACAATTTAAAGGAGCCAAGTTCTATTTATAGGCAAGACATGCCTCTTACACACCCACTGTGTTACTCTCTGTAACAGAGTCTGAGGGGTGTTCTCCAGCTGACTTCTGTACGGAACAGAAAGGGTCTGGTCCCGACCCTGGAGTCCCCAAACACACTCACTGCAGTCCAAGTTGGCCTCCGTGATTCTGCAGCTAGGGTCAGGGATCTAATTGCAGCCCCACAGTTCCGCCCTCCTCTTTGTGCACTCCAGACTAAAATGCTCACGATTGCGTGAGGAAACAGCCCTCAGAAGTTGCTTTCCAAAAGAAGGGCTGCCAACGAGTAATGCTAGCATCTCCCTGATGGGCCTGGCAGCAGTGCCACCAGGACGGCCCTGCAAGTCTCAGAGGCAGCAAAACTGGAGGCATAGTGGCTGCTTTCCACAGGACCCTTTGATTGTTATTATGGAGCCAAGCAAAAACACATCCCCTTAGGATCTGCTCTAATAAAACAACAGTGATTTGACAGTGTCAGCATTGGAAGAATTTGGAGGTTTTACTAGGCTTTCTCTTAGCTCCATGCTACTATCATCAACGAAGATCCAGTTTCTATAAGATTTATTTGAAAACAAATCTTGTGATGTTATAAAACATACTAATTTTTAGTTAAGATTTATTTCTTTCCTCCATATTTAATTTTTGAGATATTTATAAATATATTTAAACCAAAACTAATATATTTCCAGTTATATTTAAAAATCAGACTATTTCTCCACAGCTTTTTTCCTTATTTTGAGCCGTTAAGAAGGTATTCTGTAAAATAAAAATTATGATTTCACCCTGGAAGAAAGGTTCTATTGATTTTTATGCTTATAAGACCATTTCTGCTGCGATACATCTCCTGATTCAGGAAGAACTCACATTAGTTTTGCCTTTAGCCACAACCTTTGCCAACTTGCACTTTTCACAGAGATAGCCAATGAAAATCCGCGTGAACATTTCCACTGGGACTTGAAACAGCAAGAAAAAGTCCAAAAGCAAGTGCAACCACTGATGACCATCGGGAAAGCTCATGCAGCCGCTGTCAGGGAAACCGCCACCCGGCAAACCCGGTGTCCCACAGGCAGGAAGCCATTTCCTGGGGGAGACCTTTGTTCCTTTCACTGGCAATCTCTGAAACTCAAACGACAGGGGCTATGGCTGACCGGCAAAAATTCCAAACACATAGCTTGACTCGGCATGTGATGGACCTTCGCCTCGGTTTCAGATCTGTGCTGGAGCGCTGTGGGGACCTGGCACCGTGGCGAGAGCGATGGGCCTTTACCGACTACAATAAATCTGCCTATATGGCTTGACTTAGCGTGGCGTGTTAGTGCAACATGCAAAAAGAAAAAAATAATGCGCTGGACAGGATAGGAGAACCTCTTCGTGTTCTCCAAGATGGAAAGCGGGTGCCGACTGGGTCAGGAGCACCACTGAGCAGATATGGGGGCTCTGTCAAATATCAAATGACCCTGCTCTCAGCCAAGGAAGGGGCTTTAAGGGGATTAACGTGGCAGCCCAGAGTGAAGGGGCAAGCGGAGACTGACCTGTGATCCCGACTCCCTGTCTGGGGGCTGGCAGAGCCCCCTGGGCTTATGCCTTGGGATGGGATAGTCTGGGCGAGGGAGTGCCCAGGCTCAGGAGCTTGGGGCTCCCTCCTGTAAAAACACAATATATAATACAAAGTCTAAGCCAAAAAAAATTTATAGCGTGAACAACAGCAAGGAAGATGCAAAAATCTCTGAGTGGGAAAGGAGTAGCACCAACGAGGACAGTTAGTGTTTTGTTTTGTTTTCTAATTGATAGAGCATGCTGGGTGGTGAATGTTTTAATCCCGGCCCAAACTGTTCATCATCCTTTGGGATGATGTGGTTCTAAGGGGGTGCTGAAATAACAGACCTGAAACAGTTCCTGCTACAGAAAAAAAGGATGTGTTTCCTGTGGCCATTCTGCTCCTAGTATAGTCACACAAATGCTGTATTATGTCATCACCAAATGGGATGACTTCTAGAGAGAAAGTATAAAAAGTTGCTAACCTAATTCTTGATATGTTATGTATCAGAAACTCATATTTTTCAGAAATATGTAAATGTGTATGCGTGTATGGAAGACAGTTCCCATACAAGAAAGTTTCTGGCCATGGACAGTCAGCTTCATAAACTTGGCTCCAATGAATGAATAAGAGTCATGCACCCAAACTCAGAAAATTCTGAGAAAGCTGAGGGAACCTTCTTTACTGAGAGATTTCTATTATACTATAACATTAAATATTAGAACCTAATTATATCACAGGCAATATTTCATAAAGGCTATCCCTAATACAATTTTATCATGTGATATAAATAGAATTTTATACATTTTTAAAATCAACGCCTGCCCTAGAAAACACTATATGAATATTGGTGAACATGAAAGGTTCTCTGGTCCTGACCCCATTGCTTTAGTACCTGCTGACCTTTTGTTGTCTCCTTAGGAGCTATCAAAGTCTAGTCACAGAAATACTGTTCTAGCACTAAAAGTCCACAGAGGAAGTTCCAAAGAACATGTCACAAATGTACTCCTAATCTTATGAGCAACCGGGATAAGCTGAGAAGCCCTCTTACCAGGTGGCCTCATGCAAAACAAACCAAATAACATTCCAGGAAGAGTTTATCTGCAGTGAGCCCTACAGCACCCAAGCACTTGGGAATGCAAAAGATAAACTCCAGGAGATTAGTTAGTCATGGTGGAAGTCTATGATGCCATTCTGGACCATGCAATGGTATCACTTGAAACTGCTATTGTTTCTAAGGTAAAAGGATCCTCTAGTAAATGTTGACAAGCCACTTACAAGACAATACCATTCAGGTGGAAGGTCCAAATTTCAGGGCAATGTTATTATTCCTGGACTGAAAAAGGCAGGGTATATGATGGAGAAGCTAATGTAAGTTTCTAACAAGCAGTTAACAGACACCTGCTACTCAGACTCTTTTGTTCAAAGTAGTCAGAGGTCCTGGGAAGAACTGCAGCCAGAGTGGGGTGTGAGCAGAGATGCCAGGGGACTTGAAACAGCAAGGGCAGTCATAATCATGTCTGGGGCATGGTTGGCTGGGAAAAATACCAAGGGTGTGCTTTACCCTATGAAGGGGGTAAGGTTTGTGGGGGCAACGCTTTGCTTGCACTTTCTTACGTGAAGAAAGAAACACCACAAAAAAATGCATGATGCTTACTTCATAATAAAAGACTTGAAATGTAACTTTCAACCCCACTAAAAAATATGTCTGTCATTTAAAGCAGTTAATGTTGCATTAGTGACAATGAGTCAGATAAAGAGCAAGTTTAGGTAAATGGCCTTTGGGACATCCCCAGGAGGAAAACTTAAAAGGGAAGCTCTTCCCATTAGTCTGAGAGAATGCTTAGATAGCAGCCATGGAGACCTCTGAGTGGTGGCTTCAGACTGTGAGCACGGCACACTTTAATACAGTGAGGATTCGCCCTGGGGCTTCCAGAGGAGAGGAAGGGGGGGCCCTTTGAGATGGTTGGATACCCAATGATGAGAAAAAAAGACAGCTATCGTAATTCCTTTCAAAGGAAACCAAAACACCACAATGGCAGGTGACTGGAGGAAAAAGCCCGCAGCAAGGGTTATACCCCCACTATCAGTGAATATTGGTATGGGCACAGTTGCGGAGATGCCTATGTAAAAGAGAAAAGCCAAGGTTAATTTTTATAGGGCAAAGAGAATTAAAAAGACAAAACCCAGTCCAGAGGCATGATAGGTGGTTCTCTGACTATCTGCTTAGTTAACAGTCGCCACTAATAGCACAGGGCCTTTGAATGCCTTTCCCATTAAATGTACAACTTACTCAGTCGAATTAGATCGAGGTCTAAATCTTTTGCCTCTGATTTTCTTTTTGTTGCCTCCCAGGTTACCTGAAAAAAAAGGATCATTTAAGCTAAATTTTCATACAGATAAATAATTGTTTTATGTATAATTATATGGTACTGCTAATGGGTGTCATTTATAACCAGCATCGCCTCCAAATACGTGGAAGTGCATGGCCTTCCATTGTTCCCTGCCTACTTAGCGACAACGCCACCATTTCCCACGAAGGAGATTTCAAAGAACAAAACAAACAGGCGGCCTCTCTTCTAAAGCTCTTTGTTGGGAGAAGAGCTGAACGGCTTATGGGGAAGAATACATCTTTACAGGGCCCCAGAAGCCAGGTCTTAGATTCCGAACGCTGGTCACTACCTTGCCAGGAGTTACTTCGAGGTCTGCCGTTTTCACAGATGTCTGAAATATGTTTTGTGTCTGGAATCCTTTCACTCCAGGAATGAGAGAGCCCGTTTGACCTGAAAGCAGAAGCATTTGCATATTGTTCAAAAATATAATCGGATAAATGTTTTGGAATCACTAAGCAAAATTTGTAAGCATTACTGTGCACTAAATAAAACAAATCAATAAAAAAATCTGAAATGAACGAATGAAGAAAACATGAACATCTTCATGAAGAAGGCAGAATTACACAACATTCAATTTAAGAAAAGTCAAATACAATGGAACCCCATTACAATAGTCATAAATGGAAAAGCAGCGAGATATAATGCAAGCCAATTTACATTCCCCAGAACACAGCAACCACAGAGCAAATTCAGCAAGTATTGCAGTCACATAACCCCAGCAGCAGGGTTATAATGGGGTCCCACCATAGATGTTTCTTAATTGTAAAGCAATGATTTTCATTCAAATATTATGAGAACATGGACTTTTAAGAGATCACATAAAATGTGCCCAACTGAACCGGGCTCACTTTATGAAAGTAATACACAAATTTAAATTAATGAAATTATCATCGGAGAGTTGGTATTTTTCCACATAAATATGCCCCCAATGAATATAATGTATGCCAGTTAACTGTCCAATGACTGAACTGAATCAGATCTTTATCATGGAGATATCTCTCACAAAGCCCATGCACCATTGAGCCCTTCCGCTATTTGTATCCTACTATTACTAAACGAATTAACTGTTAAAATCAAAATTAATGCACCTACCTTACACCATAAAATAAAACTTTTATGACATTTCATAATGAAAGGAATGTGACGAACCTCGTCTGGAGCCTAATAATTTGATATGCTTTTGACTGATCAGAACCTAGTGTAGTGTTTCCCAAAATCTGGGAGCCAGTCCTGAGCACTGGAAAGCTCCTTATCAGAGACTGTAGGGACAGTGCTAGCTTAAGCCACTCCCCTACAATCACTCTGGTTAGTTCCTAACAATGTCAGTTTGAAACGGAATCCTCTGACTGAAAGCAAACATAACTGGCACAATGAAAACATACACACTACTCTCCTAATCACAAAGTCACTCTTATTTTGTATGAAAGGCCAATGAACGGTCTGGGAACCCACTGATTTCTCTACTCTTTACTGTTATTTAATTTAAAATTCTATATTTGACCAAGCAAATATTTGTATCAGAGAATGCTAGTAGGTCTCCAGTCATCCTCTCTCAGCTGACAAGTCCTCAAAAATAAATGAAAAGTCATTTCTGAACTCTGTAAAGTGTATGTTACCGTGTGTGCTTCCAGGCTCAAAACCAGCACAACTTTTGCTTTGAGTTCGGTTATCTAAGGAAATGTGCCTAAGAAAGTTCCTAGTGACTAACAGTTCTGGGTTCGTGTTCAGTGCCTACAAGGTCTGAGCAGATTGCTCTAAGGACCATCTACTCTACTCAGACTGTCAGAAGAGGCTATGTTCCCTCTCGGTAAACAAGTTCCTCAGTCTACAGGTAGTACGTGTGCTCAGTGTTATGAGTGGGCCATCTGAAATGCTGTCCTATCCTTGAAACCTCCATGGAACCTTAAAGCCTGTTTTCTACAACGATATCTTAGTTCCCTTCATGTGAAGGTAGATCCCACCCTGTGACATTCTGCTTAGTTCTTCTTGTTCTCAGTTCATCCTGTCAACTGATTATAAAGCAAACTGAATGTTAAAAGGTGTCATACATCTTAAGATGCTAGAACAAGAATGTATCATTAGAGTTTGAGACATAAATAATACTGTAATGCTACCTATACTTAATTCTTCAACTAAGATAAAAGTTATAAAGTCTACAAATAACCATTCCAGAAAAAAAATCATAATATTAAAATAGATGATTCACAGAGAAGCAATCATTTCTTTCACAGCAAGCTTAGCTTTGAAATACACAAGTTAAATCTACTCAATGCAGCACTTATATTACTAATGATCTTATTGCCTTTATTGAAGCATGACAGTACCCTTTTTCTTTGACTACCAAACATGACATAAAGCTCACCATGTAAAAATATTTTCAAATACTATGTTTTGCTTCTTAAGCCATGTGTAACATGGCAGGGAAAACCCAGGGGTTTCTACAAAGATTTAGAGTTGTTGCATTTTGTTTGCCATTTTGTAGCCTGATTTTTCTACACAGAGTGGTTCTGAGCATATGGCATTTTGACGTGGAGTAATCAAAGAACAAGGGATACTATTTTAACATTCAAGAAAGAAGGAAGAAGTAACCAAACCTGCTGCAAAATAATGAAATGTTCTGACTAATGGAATAATGTGTGATGGAACAGGTGGAAATCTGAAAATGCGACAGAAAGGCAGACCTCTTCTTAGAACTAGATGCTGAGTTTGTGCTGACTCCGGGAGGAATGTCGCTATAAAAAGAGTCGCCATCTCCAGGCTTTTTTACATAATCTCCCTGGGGTAACTGTCTAAGGCATAATAAACATTTCAGAGTCAGAAAACAAGACACACACATGAACACAGACATATACAAATATCACTTCAGGAAAAAGAGAGGTAGGGATAATGGTCTACATGATCAAATCTATAACATGAGATTATTAATAAATGTGACAAGTTCAACTCATTCTAGCTGTCGAGGTCAGAAATGTAATCATGAAGTCTAGGCAGGCTGGACGAATAAAGCCTTGTTTTCGGAGAAATATGGAACGATGAGTTATTGTTAACGCAACATCACCCTACCTGGAGATGTTAACTGCAATAACTTTTTCCTTTTAAAAATTGATGTTGAAGCTCTGTTTAGACATTCCTTGCTCAAATAAAGCAGGCTGTTTTCAAATGTGGTGAATAAATTATTCATGATTTAAAATATATGATGACTATAACCTTGTCTTAGTTTTAAAAGACTGGATTGCTTTCTATAATTAAGTCCAAATAAAACCTCATTCGAATTTGGTGTTCATTTTGCACCTTCATTATTTAAAGAAAATTTGAGACCGAAGTTTGAATCAAAGCAGTAATTTTATATTAGACAGTAGACTGTGTAAAGGAATGTAACTTAGCAAGAGGAAGAAAGAGTTGTAAACCAGCTGAGCTTCTCGGGAGACTATGGAAGGCATCTGTGACAGATGGTGGTGACACTGCCTAGCTCCACCACAGCAGAAGGGGAGGAAGACAGGGGCATCTGCTTAGCCCGTGCAGGACTGAAGCCTCTTATCTCATTCTGAATGAGCTAAGACAGCAACAGTCTCACTCTTTCTTCTAAGGGAACTGGAAAAACACAAAATACCCCAGACGACTCTGCCCACAGTCAATGCAGTCATTTAGTGTGTGGCCTCAAAGAGCCAAATGCATCCGAATCATGACCAGTTTTACTTGTGCTATAGGTGGAGATGTCAAAAGCTAGGGATGGGCTAAGAATTTCAAACAGGTATATGTCAGTAAGTCTCCAGCAAAAGCATATACTCCCTAAGTCCCTTTCAATTCAGTTTCGTTTAATTACCGTGATTGTTTACAGATACTGTTTTAACCCTCAGAAACCCTTTCAGATGTCCCCTGGATTATTTTGATTCCTATTAATTAGGAACTTATTTAAAATGCTTAGCTGTTTCTGACTGAACATCCTCTTCTAGGTTATTTAGACAGCTCATATATTACAAATCAGAAAAAGATTGTCCAGTGAATATAAATAAAACGTATATTATAAGTTTAATTTGTGTGACCTTATCTAGTTCTCCATACATTAACTAAGGAAAACTTTCTTACTAAACTAATTTCTAAAGCTAGCTCCACACTTGATGGAGAGAGGTTCCAGCAAAAATAAAGGAATCAGTCCGGGAGTTAGAACAGTTTCAGTTTAATGAATGGGGTTCTAGGGTGCTTCTCCTTTTATCTCCCGGGCCACACTGGATTCTTACCAACTTCACTGTAAACATCTCTGGAATGCACATAATTAATCCCTTCTACAGTGTCTATTACATCCTAGCGGAACGCTACTTCCTGCTTTAGTGAGGAGAGTCCCAGGTTCCTGCGATCAATACAACAGTCCATCATTTGCTAAGAAAAATCATGGAAAGCCAACTAGATGAGTGCCTTGAAAATTTTAATTGAACTTCTTTTTTTCCTAATTGTTTTCTCTTTTATGGCTTTTGTCTTAAAATTTGAGTGTTTTTATATTACTCCCAATTTGGATCCTGAAAGTAATTATTTGGACTGACTAAGCCATAGGTTTTCAAATGGGAATTTTTCTTTATTTTTATTACACTATATGCAAATATTTTATATACACGTTTCTGCAAATAATTAAGAAAAGAAGAAATGCTTTGTAACTGAATTCATTTTTCTTAAAAAAAAATCAACCTTTCCTACATTAGTTACAAAGTGTCATTTTTTTCTCTATCTACAACCTCTTAGCTGAACTGATGCATCTTATTAAATAACATTGTCTAAGGAATTTCTATTTGTTAACACAAAGATCAACACCTATAACTTGATTTTGGGCAGACTATGCAAATGATAATTATTATTTCCCACATCTACAATTTATAAGCTTAGTGACTATTTTTATTCTATTTCAGATAACAATGTGTTCATAATTATAAAGTAGTTAGTACTGAGCCTTATAAATTTAAACATCAAAAATGTTTTTTTTTCTGTTTTGTTTTGCAATAACCCCAAAACCTTTAGATAAATGGTTGCTCTGATTATGAAAGAAATGTGACCTTCCTAAGAGGATCTATTGAGCAGTGATGTTTATACCATCAATCCATATACACACTCAAAATTAGAAAACGGGAGGCTGAGGGGAGGGGTATCCAGGTCATAACCTCAGTGTGAAGGACACATTTCTCCTGTCCCTGCTTAGTGCCTGGGCTGTCTCTTACAGGATTTGTTAGTTACTCCCTTGTTTTAAGAAATACTGTTAAGTTATACCAACTCATGTTGACAGATGCATGAATATCACTGAAATATGAAGAATGCAAAAGAAAAAGAAAAAAGTCAAAAACGGTTTGGGAAAGAAAAGGTGGGGAGTTCACAAAAGAAAACAAATGGATAAAACAGATGAGAGATAAAGAAAGGAGGTAGGAGAGATTCTGCTTAAGGTGAAACCCCAGAGCAGAAGGATGGGATCTAACGATCACACACCTCACTAGCCACAGTGATGTGTGTTCATTTCAAACAAAGGGAAAGGATTTCCACCAAATGTAGATGGTTTATAAATTTAAGTCCATCCAATATTCCTTATTCTGCTTGTATCTGCAAACCCGAGTGAAAATTAAAATTTAAGTTCTTGCTGTAAACCATACAGCTGTCATGGTCTATGAGATTATTCCTCAAGGCCAATAATTTTGACTGGGAAAAGGAAGAGGTTTTCTGTCCTCGGACTTTTAAGGAAAAAAGCAAGTAATCTTCTTTGCAATGACTCAGTATCTAAGGCTTCACTGTGGCTCTGTGGTTCCGTGGTTCGTGGCCTTCCCGGGACACCACCAGAGGACGTGAACTACTATAATAATATATGTGTGGGGGTACACTCTCATTAGGTTCCAATGTGTGGCTTCTACTTTTATTGTTGTTGTTCAGTAGGAAGTTTGCTATCCGATTCATTTATTGAATTGCTTGGCTAGCTTCTCTAAAATTTTGAACATTAGGCCCAATTTGGCATTTCTGGGCCATTTCTATGTTAATAGTCATCTGGCAAATGCCCATATATTTAATATTGCTTGAAGCACTAAATGCCAAAGCAAAACCTCACGTTTTATCAGCCAAAAAGGAGTGTGTGGGCCGCAGCTGGGCTGGTGACTCCCGCAGTCCTCCCCCTTGACCAGCACGTTAAGGGTTACAGAGAACTCAGACTTCACAGCTGGGAGACAGTAGTCATTTCCCCACACCACACAATGGCAGACCAACTACTACCTCCTTGTCAATGGCCTTCCCACCAGAGAACCGCAAAGGCAATCCTAATTTAAAGGTAAAGATGACATCAAGTTCTTGGCTTTAGTGCCTGCATCTTTGGAACCAGATGGGTCTTTCTTTGAATGTCTGTGGATAATACTATAGGACTGAAAATGTGCTGATGTATGCTGTGTCTGTTTGCCCACCCATTTCCCCTCTACTCATTAAAGCGCATCACCTAAAAGAACCCTAAAGAGACTTCCATGCATAACTTCTTGATCTAACATCCACCCTTTGCTGCTCTCTAGAGAGAACTATTGCACAAAACTAATATTATTAGCCATGGACAAGAAGGTAAAATTTTGATGACCTATAACAAAATATCTAAAATAAACTTCTCTGAAGATGGACTGACTCCTCAGACACAGACTGGATTTCAGAAGAGTTTTCCTATCTGTGAAACAAAGGCTGTAGCACCAGGAGGTGTCAAATTACATCAGACAAAAAAGGATAGTGAGAGTGTGAACATGTTTTTAACTATGCATGTGTTTAGTCAGAATACTAAATTGGTATATGCTTTTAAATGTCCATCCTTTTTGCATGGCAGGCAGTTTCCGTGCTCTGGAGAACATCCATACAGTAGCTTGGAGCACGGGTTTAGCTTTGATGATGTCATGCATCTGTGGAATGTTCTTCCCTTTCTGTGTATTCGGCAGTATTAAATTAATCATAGTTTCACTTAGTTCCTATAGAAATGCTTCTGAAATCATACATCATCATCTCATCAATTTAATTTTCTGCTGAAGAAATTCACAAATCTTAGATTTCTGATACGATTAGGAAACTTTTACCCACAGGAAACCTAAACAGGCCCTGCTTTCTTCATGTGCTTCGAGTCTCATGAGTTCAAGACATGTCACAAAAATAACCCAGCTGTGTTAAAACTTTAATAATTTTGTTTAAGTTTCACTCTTTCTAATAATGAGTTTGTTAAACCAAAGGAAATATTTCTAATGTCTAATGTTAGGATTATTGTAGATAGTTTTTCAATCTAAGTTATGATCAGGATTTCAGTTGATACCTTTGGATATCATGTAGTCACAAAGAGTCTGTAGACATTTAAAACTAAAGCCTTATGGAGTACAAATTGTAAAATAAAGGAAATAGAAGAATAAAGATTAAAATTTTGTTTTCTGAAACAAAATAAGTCTTGTGGTCAGAATCTGCAAAGGTCTATATATATCATATCTATTCCTAAGCTGCCAAAGGCACTCAATGGGACAGAGGAAAAGTTAAGCAGGAATCTGTACATCTACTCTGAACCCAGAAATAAGTAGGACATGTGCAGCACCTGGCGTGGGCTCATCTGTTTCCAAGATAGTATTTTAGTTGCGGGTGTCAACAGCAAGCAGAATTAATAATTTTTAAAATGTGAGAAGTGAAATGTCTATCTCAATATTATGTCAACTTAGACAAAACCAGAAATTCCTATTTAAAAAGAAACTATGACCTCTCTGTCTCTTTTACAGTTTGCTAAATGGAGATCCTAAGGTGATGCAAGTAGGTGATTGACTTTCTCTATATTCTTTATGTAATAATAGCACAGGAGCTCAACAGGGCAGAGATTCTAACCTTGCAAATTTTCTCCTTAGCTACCTTTATGATTACCAAGTCATATAAAAATATTTTATTTTATAAAGAACATTGCAGAACATCCCTTGTTAGGAACAAGTACTAAATCTTGTAACTTATGAAAGTTATCACTACAACAGTAACAAAAATCATTTTCCTCAGACTATTAGGAATAAAAGCATTATAAACATGAAGGAAAGCCAATAAACCAATGTAAACAAACATGACAACTTAACATAAAAAGTTTGTTTTTGATGAGAAAAATCTATTTCTAAATACACATTGCTATTAAAAATAATTTTAATTATCATTTTAAAATCATAAGTGATCAAGGATATTATTACACAAAACACAAAGATGCACTTGAAACTGCATGTATGAATTTCAACAGAGATACAAAGAGTCAGACTTTCCAGTCATCTTTTCAGATCACTGCCACACATACCTCTGTTCTCGATAGTTCCTGCTCACAGACAGAAGAAAGGAAAAAAAGAGCATTAGTTCTCGCCGGAGGCACACGAGCATAGCATTAAACACAAAACCCCAGCATTCACCAAACCTTCTTACATAAAGAAATTCAAATTGCAAAATTAAGATGAGAAATATACACAAAATTTTACTTTATCATATAAGGAGAGAGGATACCAAAGGGTTAGTGACAATATTGTCCAACAATTGCCATTTTAATTTATTATCTATTTATTTTAAAATTTACTTACTTTTAATTTATGTATACTTGTTTTGCCTGCATGTATGTGTCTATTCTATATGTGTGCTTAATGCCCTTGGAGGACAGACGATAATACATAATCTCCCATAACTGGAGGTTGTAACACACCATGTATGTGCTTAGAACTAAACCTGGGTCTTCGGCAAGAGCAGCAAAAAGCATAAGTTAGGTTGTAATCATTAAATGGTAACTACCTTCTCAATATCAGTTTTATTGTGCCTGCCAGATATTTAATAATTATCTAGAGTCAATACAGTTGTTCTTGGAATTAAATTTATCTATTTTACTTTATGTGTATGGGTGTTTTGCCTGCATGTGTTTATGCGCCATGTGGATGCAGTGCCTGCAGAAGCCAGTAGAGGGTGTCAGATTCCCTGGGACTGAGAATTGAAATGGATCCTGTGGAAGAGCAACTAAGGCTCTTAACCACTAAGTCATCTCTCCAGCTTTGTCAATTCTACTTTAAATATAGGTTTTTATATAATAGATAATAGATAGATAGATAGATAGATGAGATAGATAGATAGATAGATAGATAGATAGATAGATAGATGCATAGATGCACACAGAGATGATAGATATAGACAGATGCATATATAGAGATAGATAGATAGATAGATAGATAGATAGATAGATAGATAGATAGATAGACTGATGATAGATAGATAGACTGATGATAGATAGATAGATAGATAGATAGATAGATAGATAGATAGATAGATAGATGATAGACGGATGATAGGTACATATAGATGATTAAATGTTGATTTAAATGGCAAAATTAATCGAATTGTTTACATAAATTAGCTACATTTTTCATAGAATCAAGTCAGCCAGGGATACTATCTTAAACAAGAGCCTATCTTAAACAATAAAGCAAAGCAAATCCATGTATCCTGAATACTTTGAAAAACTCTAAAACTTGGGTTTTAGGTTCAAATCATGCCTAAGAAGGACACTACAGTATGAACAAGATCTGTCTTTTTTCTTAATCAATCTGCAAAGTACATTTAGAAATATACATTTAAAAATGCTAAAAAGACAAAATGTAAACTCACTGAAGAAAACACGTAATTTCTACAAAGGTAATTTCACTAGCAATAAGTATGTTTTCATTACACGTTTTTTGATCCGTACCTTTTCCCAGGATTATAAAAATTAAATATCCATCTATAATTGTATAAGTGGCAGAAATCTATAATTCTAGAACCATTTTCATGGAACCAAATAAAATTATCGAGGTATAATGAAATAGCGATAATTGTGATATGTATGTGCGTCCTACATCAAAGAAGTTGAGAACAGAGCTCATTTTCCTGTCGCATGAAGAAAGGCCTCCCCTCTAGACATATAACTTCATGAGTGCGCGAATTACACCTTGAAACGGAGGGAGCACTAGCTAACAGGGCGGAGCCTGTGTAATGGGGCCAGCACCTTCTCTAGGCTATCCCACACACATGAGCCACACTATCTAACCAGCCTGTGGTTTTGTGATACAGCCATCTATAAGTGGCTTCCTGAATTTTAGTTATGGCAGCATACAAACAGTGAAATAATTGCTCTCCATTTTCAGTAAAACACTTGCAGGGTTTTAGTTTTACAAACTTAAAGGTGTCTCCTTGATTTGGTTTCAGATGACAATCATATTGCTCACTGTGAGCAGGTCCCTACTCCAAATGTTCTCCAAATATAATAATTCACAGAACAAAGATCAGTTTAAAAAGGACACAGAGTAAATTCTAAATTTAAAACCTTTTAAAAGTTGTATGTGTGTGAATGTGTGTGTGTGTGTATGTGTGTGTACGTGTGTGTATTGTATATGCACATGAGTACAGGAGTCTGTAGAGGCCAGAAGAGGTTGTCAAATCCTCTGATGCTGGAGAAAGAAGTAGTTTTGAGTCATCTAATGTGGGTGTTGGGAACTGCGCTCTGTAAGAGCAATATGTATTCATAACTGCTGAGCCATCTTTCTGACCCCAGATCTAAACTATTTTAATTCCCAATTTCGGATCCACATTTGATGCATGATGGACTATGCTATGAAATGAGGTGAACATCTAGAATGCAGGCTTTCCAAAGGAAGAGCCCAGGATGGGGCGCTGACTGGGACTTCACCAGAGGCCTTAGGTTGAAATATTAAAGAGAGCTATTATAGTTTGGATCTGGATGTCCCCAAAAGCTGTGTGTTGATGTGTGGCCCCCGCGGAGCAGTGCTTGAAATCGGGGTCTTTAGAATGTACTCATGGATTCACAGCCAAATAGTTCGGGGGGGCAGAGGGCTTGATATGGTGGTGAGCTCTCTCTGGCTAGCTGCTTTCCTCCACCACATGATCCCTGCCATGCTCTTCTGCCTCGGCACTGGCCCAAAGTAACAGAGTCACGTGATGACGGGAACCTCTCAAATGTAAGCCATAGAGAACCTTTCTCAGGTATTTGCCCTGACAATAAAAACCTATCTCAAGAATGAAAGGTTTTATTTATTTATTTATTTATTATGTATACAATATTCTGTCTGTGTGCATGTCTGCAGGACGGAAGAGGGCACCAGACCTTTTAACAGATGGTTGTGAGCCACCATGTGGTTGCCGGGAATTGAACTCAGGACCTTTGGAAGAGCAGGCAATGCTCTAACCACTGAGCCATCTCTCAAGAATGAAAGGTTTACACTACATTTAAGCCATGACATTAAATAGTTACCAGAATACTAAAGAAAAATTTACATTATACGTCTTCATAAGGGAAATTTAAAGTACTAGATATATAAATGTTTGGAATCAATCACTTAGCAAATGTCTGAGGCTACTAAATATTCAAAAGAAGATTACTCTCAACTTTTAAAAATTAAGACAAAAAATTATTTAACGAATTTTGAATTAGAATTGAATTGAGTTGAGGAGGGAATTAGGTATCTGAATTGTGCAGATGAAACTGAGTCTCACAGAGTCTGCTCCTCACAGGAAGAAACTCACACTTATCGATGGCTGACAGGACAAAGGGCTGTGCTCTGGGTGTGATGCATGATGCAGTATGCATTCACTCACAGTTAAGACTGAGTCACTTCAGTGACCTTACAACAACATTCAATGTTGTCCAAATAGGAAAAGAGTCGTTTCAAAACCTAAAATGTGACGAATTATCATTACTTCTAACCATACCAAGGGTGGGTAATCTCTGATTACTGGACCAGACTGATGCTCAATACAAATACAGAGGTAACGATATACAACCTTCCAGTTAACATTTAATCATGGGCGTGCGTGTGTGCATGCGTGAGTGTGTGTGCACGCATACAAATGTGAGTGCAGGTACCTACAGAGGCTAGAAGATAGTGTCAGATCCCCTGGAACTAGAGGCACTTGGAATTATGAACCACCCAAGATGGGTACTGGAAATCAAAACTGAGTCCTCTGCAAGAACCAGTGGTATTTCCAACCCCCAAACCGCGTCTCTAGCCCCTAATCAAAATACTTTAAAGTAAATTTTTATAGTAATAATACTGAAAACTTTGACTTACTTATAACCCCAGGCAGTTATTCCTAATATGAGGGCCAGCACTAAAATGGTGCCAGCGATTATTCCTATTATGATATTAGTGCCAGCAACACCTAGAAGGGAAAACAAGGAAGAAAATCAGTGACACGAGTAACTCTCATGCGAGCAGAATCATCTGAGTAACTCTCGCGCGAGCAGTATCATCTGAGTAACTCTGGCATGCGAGCAGAATCATCTGAGTAACTATTGCACGAGCAGTATCATGTGAGTAACTATTGCACGAGTAGTATCATCTGAGTAATTATTGCACGGACAGTATCATCTGAGTAAGTATCACACAGTATCATCTGATTCATGAAAGGTGCTGGCCTTTTTACCTAAGACTCAGCATGCATGCCCACCCTTCCTGGTCCTCCAGAGATTTAAACAGGGAGCAATGAACTCGTGGTGACTACTTCTAAGTCATGTCTCCTGGAAACCCCTGAGATCCAGGCACTACTACTGTACTGACCTGGGGAGCAAGAGCCATGTGACCATTCACCATCACTACCTGAGGGCATCTGGGGCCTTGTTAAAGTCGTGGTACTAAGATTTCAGACCTGCACAGATGACTCAAATGAGTGCCTTTGTTTGTTCTTAGCCTCGGGAGGTGAGCGGACATTGGGAATTGAGCATTATTCCATGCAAAGGGAGCCACAAGAATGAAATGGCATTACTGTTTAAGGGGAAACTTTATCTCCGAAGTGTGGACTCTTTAACTCCCTACACTTAATTTCCTCTTTTATTCTTTAGCCAATGAAGTTTTTAGGACCCCCAACCCCTGCCTCCTGTCATGTCTGACCCATGTCCTCAACCCTTGTCGTCTTGGACATTGCTTCCAGGCTTCTCATAGTTTAGACTATGAGACACTAGAACAAAGAATAGTTTTTAAAAGCTTAAAAGTCAACTCATTTTTTTATTCAGTTCAAAAATATGTAATTATCCATTAAAATTAAATACTTTATTTTTATTATTTTATTTCATGTGTAGGAGTGTCTTGCCCGTATGTACACAGCATGTGCATGCCTGGGGCCCGATGAGGTGAGAAGACTTGACCAGTTCTCCTGGAACTGGACTTAATGGATAGCTGTAACACATCATGTGGCTACTGAGAGCTGAACCCGGGTCCTCTGCAAGAGTCACCAGTGTTCTTAACCACTCCAACACCAGTCTACTTTCTTAACTTCAAAGAAATGTTAGAAAATGAAAACACAAGAAAAAGGGCATGAAAGTTGGGTGAGAACTCAATAGGAACAAGGAGGGGGTTTCTGGGAGTGAGAGGGGGATGAGAGAGTGTGGGAGGGATGAGTGTGGCAGTGTCCTATACACGTGCATGAAATTATCAAGGAATAAATTGATTAAAAGATGCTAGGGTGTGTTCATAGCCTTAGGTAATTACAATACTTGAAAAGTCTCTGCAGTAATACAGAATAAGGTGAAGTCAGTAGGCGAAATTATACTCAGAGTGACAAATCTTTATACTTTAATAAAAATGATTGGTCTCACAAAGTAGACTTCCCCCCTCATTATGTAAGTACCATTTATTTTTGAGTTATGCTAAAAACCTCAAATGCAAATGTCCATAGAGAAAATCTCTCTTCATTTATATGGAAAGATGTTATGATACCTACCGTTGCCAGACAGGGTGATGCCAGTCTTTGCATCATCATTGTGAGGAAAGTGGGTGCTGCAGTCGGCACCTGTCCAGTGCCTGTTGCACACACACTTGAGCTCATTGCTGCAAACCTAAAACCCAAAGGTGAACCGGCAGAAATGTCAGTTCTCTGTCACACGGAAGCAAGTAATCCGTACTCATAACAACTACACCCGGGCTTTGATGGTATCCAGAAAGAATAGCTCCATCCTGATTTTAGCTTCTTGCCATACATATGGTTGAGTTGCTACAATTTAAAAACATGTAGGGGACTGGCAAGGTGACTCAATGGTTGTAACACTTGCTATGTAAGCCTCACAACTTTAGTCAATCCCAGGACTGCATGCATAGGAAAGAACTGACTCCTTCAAGATGTTCTCTGATACCACATATCTCATGGCATACATCTGCACACACCCACGCACATACCATATACACAAATAATCAATAAAATACTTTTGATTATATAGGATAGTACCTTTTATAACACACGATTATTATAAATTATTTTTATGCTATATATAATACTACTTACATTATCTTATTCTTACTAATCCCTTAAACTACGCATTACTAGATAAACCATATTTTCTTTTAGCGTGTATTTAAAATTCACTAGGAGGAAGACAAAAATGTGATTCATGACACAAGAATCTTCCCCGAGATTCTTTGGTCCCACAAGAACTACTTCCCCGAGTCCTCCTAGTCCTTACAGAAAGGAGAGAAAACACCGCTCTTAGGTTACAGGAGCGGAGCTATGCAATTATGTGCATTCTCCTTCTTATGTGCCATACGATACAACTGGTTACTTCCCAAAGTAAATTCTAAAGTAAAGAGACCCTTTGACTGTCAGCCCAAGCATAGCTCCCAAAGACATTTGACATCCATCGTATGGAATGATCAGGACTAAAATCTTCAAATTGGCAAACAGGGTCCTTTGCCTCATCTGGATAATACACACAATTCAATCAAAGAGTCTGTAATGCCAGCAAAAAGAAAACCACAGCACATGCTAACAAAAAAAGAATCAAGACACTGGATAGTAAAGAGGAATTCCTGATGAAATGAGAAAACTGGATATATTTATGGAGGGTTCATTTGGGGGGACTGGTGTTTGGCTTATAATGTAAATATGCTAGCTGATACACAATTCTGGAAGAACAGAATCAAAATGTCAAAAGTAGCACTCTGTCTGTTCGTCCATGAGCAGCACGTTCGCTGAAGACTGCTATTTCCGAGTTTGACCTTGGCTGTCACCTCTGGTGTGGCTACAGCCCTTATTTATGGTCAGTGCTGACTCGGCTGCACCCGGATGACCTAAGTAGTTAAATATTTGGCTCGCTCTTCTTTTCTCACGCCTCACATTACAGCTGGGTAGCTTGGTCTTCCTGTGGGGCTGTTAGCAGTGGGAGCAGGGGCTGTCTCTGACTCTTTTGCCAGCTTTTTGGGGCCCTTTTCTTCATACTGGGTCACCTTGACTAACCTTAATATAAAAGGGAGGTGCTTAGTCTTACTGCAACTTGATATGCCATGTTTTCTTGATATCTGTGGGAAGTCTGCCCTTTTCTGAATAGAAACGAAGGAGGAGTGGATGGGAGGCCAGAGTGGGTTGGGGGAGGAACTGGAAGGCAAGGAATGAGAGACTGTAGTCAAGATGTTAAAAAAAAAAAAAGCTAACAATAAAAAAATTTTAAATTCCATTACAGTTTGCTAAAATCTGTCTCACAGAAAACCTCTGTATGACGTCCTCTTAGCATAAAAAAGGAAGACTGAAGAAACTGATTAGGAAAATTGCGAGTTTTCTTATTGCTGGACTTTCTCGATTATACAACAAAAATATTCAAGTAGCTTTGATGAAGTTAGCGTTCACGTGCCAACCAGAAACGTGGATAAGCACACTGTCCATCCTGAAGGAGATTACAGGATTCCACCTGCTTCTGTAAGGAGGAAATGGGTGGTTGCCAAGGCGAGGTTCCACACTCACCCCGTTTCCCGAGCAAATGGTGCCTGCTTTACTGCTCAAGCAAGTGCTGAAGTTGAAGGAGGCCACAGAAAGACACCGATGCTCCAGACACATCATCTGAGGGCCGCAGGGCGTCCCGTCCTCCACGTAGCCAAGGTCAACATCTTCTTCAAGCTTAACATGCCCGCCACTGACAATAAATTGGAAGCAAGGAAGAAAACAGGGTTCTATTAATTCACATTCATCTTGAGTATAAAAAAAAAGCAGGAAATATTCCTTCTCTGGCCTTCTATTTATGATTTCATAAAAACCTGTAGTCAAAGGGTGTTTAAATTACTTTTTCTTTTGTTTCACTGAGATAGAATTTCATGTAGCCCAGGCTGGCATCAAATTCTTAATGTAAACAAAACTGGCCTGAACTTTAGCTCCTCCAACCTCAGCTTCCATGTGCCAAGGTTACAGGCATACCATCACACCCAGAAATATCTTAAAGGTGTAAGAAGTAATAGAAACTTTTGATCTAACTCTTTTCAGGGATAAATGTATTATCTCTGAATTTAAACAAAATTTAATTTAAAATTAATTAAATTAGTTA
Source organism: Microtus agrestis (assembly GCA_902806775.1). Classification (NCBI taxonomy): domain Eukaryota; kingdom Metazoa; phylum Chordata; class Mammalia; order Rodentia; family Cricetidae; genus Microtus; species Microtus agrestis. The sequence continues at coordinate 700,623 of CADCXT010002815.1, read as the reverse complement.
AAGAAAAATAAATTAATTTAAAATGTAATTTAAAATTGAACATAATTTGTACAAAATTATTACAGTAAGGGTCATAACTGAGCTAGCTTTATTATTTTTCCTTGCATACCATATGCAAGTCTAATTGCTTTACTACATAGGCGTCAAGATTTCAAATGTGTTTCAAATAAGGATTGGAATTGGATTTGATTTACAATGCTCGCCAGAACTGTATATGTGCAAATTCTATTAGGGATTGCTGAAACCACTGTAGCCACTGCTCATGATAGCACACTCACATGTTTTCTCTTAGAATAATTAAATAGCAACAAGAGCTGAAAGTATATAAGCATAACTAATATTTTCATATGATACCTTGCCAACACTAGCACAAAAATTTCCATATTAATTTTTATCAAAATTATTGTGCATGTGTAACCAAATGCATGAACTGGTGCTTTTGTGTCCATGTTTTCATTCATGTGTTTGTACACATGTGTGCCTGTGTATGCATGTGTGTATGAATGTGTACATGTGTGGAGGTCAGAAGTCAATGCTGAGTGTCTTTCTCAACTGCTCACCACCGTCTTTTTTGAGCAAGGGCGTCCTCACTGAAGGTGGAGCTCACAAGGGTGTCCTCACTGAAGGTGGAGCTCACAAGGGTGTCCTCACTGAAGGTGGAGCTCACAAGGGTGTCCTTACTGAAGGTGGAGCTCACAAGGGTGTCCTCACTGAAGGTGGAGCTCACAAGGGTGTCCTCACTGAATGTGGAGCTCACAAGGGTGTCCTCACTGAATGTGGAGCTCACAAGGGTATCCTCACTGAATGCAGAGCTCACAGATTCCCCAGCAAGTCTCAAGGATCCTTCTATCTGTACCTTGCACTGGGATTAGAGGTATGCACCAGTGTGCTCAAATGTTTTACATGGATGCTACTGGTCCTAGGGATCGAACTCAGGTCCTCGTGTTTAAATAATAAGACTTTACCAACTGAGTCATTTCCCCAGCCTTAGGTAAACTGGGTTCTTAAATGAAATAGTTATCCCTGCACAGAGCCTTCCTAAGAGAGCCACTTTCTACACTACTGGTCCTCTGCTATTTTTATGCCTAAAAAAATGTATACTATACAGATTTATTTTATTTTTAACTCTAGGTATTATCAATTCATTTCTCCATATACAAGCAAATTTCTCTCCTTATTTCCCTTGATACTTCTATATGCAATTTCTCCTTTCCTTATCCTTTCATAATAAACTGATTTAATCAGCAATAAATATGTACATTATTATTTCTATACAAATGCTAATAATTAAACTTTCACTTTCTGAATTACTTTTTATTTTATCTTAGATTATTCTTTCATTTGTCTACTTCCCTATGCACTTACCGTCTTTAATAGAAAATCAACCCACACTCTCTGGCTGCTAATCCCGACTGAAAACACACACCTGCGTATCAGATAGATAGATAGATAGATAGATAGATAGATAGATAGATAGATAGATAGATAGAAGACAAATGAATAGGTAGGTAGATAGAAGATAAATGGATAGATGGATGGATAGATATAGATAGATAGATAGATAGATAGATAGATAGATAGATAGATAGATAGATAGATGATAAATGGATGAATAGGTAGGTAGATAGAAGATAAATGGATAGTTGGATAGATAGATAGATAGATGATAAATGGATGAATAGGTAAGTAGATAGAAGATAAATGGATAGTTGGATAGATACATAGATAGATAGATAGATAGATAGATAGATAGATAGATAGATAGATAGATAGATAGGTGATAGACAAAAAAGATACAAAGTACACCGTATATTTTGTTTGATGTTGCCCTATTTCTAGAGAGGCAATTTCAACCTTTAAGCTTCACTTCTGCTGTTGTATTTTAATCCAAGAGAATCTTTTTCTTTACATTATATTTTCATTTCATGACAAGAAGTCTCTTGGGGTTTTCCTGTTCACTCCAATTTTTCATGTTGGAAACTTTCTTTGCATGCGTGTCAGTACTGACCAGGCAGATGACTGGAACTTTCTGGACAATTCTCAGAGAGCATTCCTCGAGGCTGAACCACTTCCACATGACCCTGGTATCAACCCTTCGACTTAGGAACATCCTCTTTTATTCCCTGTGGAGACAAAGTCTGAGTCTCCAATGGGGGGGGGATGGGCTAGCCTGAATCCCCAGTGGGAGAGTGGGCTAGCCCCTTTGTGGCTGAATCATGAGAGGATCTGTGCATTCGACTCCCTTTTTTTCTTTTTCTTTCTTCCCCAAACTTCCATATAGCCTCTTTATCCAAAACCTTCCTTGAAACTCATCTAATTCCTCCTTAAACAGCAGATCATGCTGCCAGTTTCTCAGTTTTCTGAGATGTTACTAGACATCTCGGGTCAGGTTTCAGCTTTCCCTCTTCCTGACCTTTGAACTCAACTCTCTCAAACGGCTCCCCTAAGTGTGAGCCATTTATGTGTACACATTCTAGATTTGGGTTGCTATTGCCACTACTCCATTTTTGTCCTTTCCTGCAGATATATAACTATAAAAGGAAATTTAATTTTGTGGGGCTTCAGAAAAAAGCAAAATGAGCAGCCACGTGCTGAGTGACTCTGTCCATAAGTTGCAAATCGTTCTGAATAAGAGGGAAACGCAAGCCAAATCATGGAGGACTTTGCTGAGCGACTAAACAGAATTCCAGCAGCCACATAACAGTCTTACTAGCTTTCATTTCTCACCTGTTAGGATTGACTCGATCACCTTTATGAACCAGATTCAAGTTCCGACCATGAACTTGCACACACACTGGAAACAACAGCAGGACCAAGCGGTGTCCTTGGGATTTAAAGGGACTAATCTGATCACGGGATGCTTAGGTAATTACCTGCAGTTTAATGTTCTTCCTTGCTGTACAACTAAGGTAGATGTGATTTCACCATCGAGTTCTCCAAGCCTTGGGATATTGCCAATATTGGTGCATAAAAGGTAACCACAGAGTACATCCCTGTGTTAAAAGAGTAAAATTATTAACTTGATCTCTTCCGCAAAGACAAAAGAAAACTTGTACTTTCGGAGTTATGTCTTCCCTATTGCTAGTATTTATTATCCATCAGCTACAGTAGTTATGTGTACGCTAAGCAAAATGTAACAAGACATTGCCAGTTAGCCTCTCAAAACTGACTTCCCTAAACTCTGAACAGTGATCTGAAGTCCTAATTACCTCCTAGCCTGTCTCTTAGTGCTTATTAGCTCAAATATCTGTTTAAAGAAAATTATCCATCAAAACCACCTTTTTAATCAGAATGACTTGCATTCAGTGTACTGCTGAGAATGATTAACTTGTTAAGGGCTGGGTAAATGAACAAACTGTGCACGAGCCATAGAGCTGCTTCTGCACCGTCTCCCAAAGCCCAGAGGAGATAACCTACTGCTCAACAGACTCTCAGTCACAGCCTCAGCAGCCTTCAACAAACATCACGTGTGCTTAGAAGTTAACATATAAGTTTCTAGAATTAAAATACTGCTTTATATATTCTTTTACCAAACACATTTTAGTTATTATTTAGTGATGACATATATTTAAATAAAAACCTTATAAACACAAAGCCGGATGGTGGTGGCACACCCCTTTAGTCCTAGCAATCAGGAGGCAGAGACATGTGGATCTGTGAGCTTGAGGCCAGCCTTGTCTATAAATCGAGTTCCAGGACAGCCAGAGCTACACACAGAGAAACCCTGTTTCAAAAAACAAAACAAAACAAAAAAAAAAAAACGACAGAAAAATTAACATAGCAGCAAAATCCCAAATGGAAATATCAAACTTGGGGGCTAGAGAGATGTTCTAGCAGTTAAGGAAACACCAGGCTTTATATAATGGATAACAGAGAAAAATGGGCCCTATATTTACCAACAATGTATAAAAGGTAATAACTTATTCCTTATAATAACATATATAATGTAAATTATATATACATATAATGTATAAATAGAGAAAGAATATAAGATACTAACTCTTTCTCTAGTCCTGGCTACAGGATCTTGGGCACAGACACTAAGTTTTCCTTGGTTTCTTCATCTCTAAAATGAGAGGGCTGTCATGATGTTTAAGTGGCAGGCTCATCAAAGTGAGATGAAGTACCTAGCACACAGTGCATGTTTGCAATATGATAATGGTGACCCTGTTATGAGGAGCTAACAAAATTTGAGCAACAAACTGACATATTTAAGAGGATTTAGAAGATTATAGTATAACAGTACGCTTGAGATGCCGGTAGAGAACACTCAAGGGTTTCTGTAGTAGTTACATTATAGGGCTCAGTTGTGCCAATGACAACAACAATGGAAATAAAAGGATAAATTCACAATAAATGGTAAGGAGCGAAGGGGAAACAACCATGATTCATGTTTGGACAACACGCAGAGAGATGGAGTCAGCGTGGAAAAAGACAGAGTTAGTCAGTGTGCAGAAAGATGGAGGAGTTGGCATGCAGAGAGGTAGGGTCAGTGCAGAGAGATGGGGTCAGTGCAGAGAGGTGGAGTCAGTGTGCAGAGAGATGAGGTCAGTGCAGAGAGATGATGGGGTCAGGGCAGAGAGATGATGGGGTCAGTGTGCAGAGAGATGATGGGGTCAGTGTGCAGAGAGATGATGGGGTCAGAGCAGAGAGATGATGGGTCAGTGCAGAGAGATGGGGTCAGTGCAGAGAGATGATGGGGTCAGGGCAGAGAGATGATGGGTCAGTGCAGAGAGGTGATGGGGTCAGTGCAGAGAGATGATGGAGTCAGTGCAGAGAGATGATGGGGTCAGTGCAGAGAATTGGGGTCAGTGCAGAGAGGTGATGGGGTCAGTGCAGAGAGGTGATGGGGTCAGGGCAGAGAATTGGGGTCAGTGCAGAGAGGTGATGGGGTCAGTGCAGAGAGGTGATGGGGTCAGGGCAGAGAGATGGGGTCAGTGCAGAGAGATGGAGGAGTCAGCATGCAGAGAGGTGGGGTCAGAGTGCAGAGAGATGGGGTCAATTATTCCTATCTACATTGGAGAGTGAAACACTGAGACATGCAGCAAAGACAAGAGGTAGTTAAGAAAGGTCAGCGCTAGCTAATTTACTCAACAGTGTTGGTGATGGCGGCTTTATTTTTCCTCAATCTTAAGATGCTGGGAGACCCTGTCTATGTGAGAAAGTGTAGCAACTACAAGAATAACCTAGACCCTGAAAAAGAGGCCCAGGTATAATTCAAGCATCAGGGTCATCAGTGATGCTGGGGCTCTGGGGAAAGATGAGGAAAACAGACAAGATAGTGCATTTTATTAAGCACCCAAAGCTGGAAGATCCCACTCGGAACTTATGCTTGTAAACGGAATGAAGGCTGAGGTCTGGGTTAGTGTCGGCATTCACCGTTTGTTGCACTGTATCCAGGTGTCTTTGTCTTTTCCACAGTTACCCTTCTCCGTCCCCTCGATGTTCAGCTTCTCATAGCAGTACTTGTCTGATGCCGTTACCTCTGAAGCAGAAAAGAATGCCCCATCAGAGATGGAGGGACCTCGGGAGCCGTTCACAGGTTTGCAGCAAAGAAAGCTGCAGATTAAGGAGTTGTTCACTATAGTGCTATCCAGGACAAACACAAAAATTGCACCATCACTTACAAAAGTGTACCATACCGCAGACATGGCTTGGGCACATCTTCCACGAAACCTTATGTGCTATCGGAAAACCAGTATATATGGCTGTCTGAGGGGAATTAGACTACAGACTGTGGGAACACACCCCAGGATCTGACACTAATTAGGGGATGGTGCTATCCTTGAACACACATTTTAATCTCAGTACCGAATGCGTGAGTCTCAATCAGAAACTTTATTACTAAGAAGGGCAATATTATTCAAACATCTATGTAGTACAATCAGATTCAAGAAACAGCACCTTGCTTACCAATTCTTAACTGCTATAAATAAAAAAACCTGTATTCTGCTTTTGGATGAGATTGGGTTCGTGCTATCTATGAATGCAAAGATTGTTTTAAGGTGTTGCATCATCCTTGCAGGTTTGATCTCTTCTGAAACCAGTGCTGACTGTCAGAGTCACCTGCTAGAAAGAAATGGTTTTCCAGCCAGAGAGGGTGGGATAACAATCTCATCTCAGCAAGCTGGAGTTGGAGGCAGGAGGATTAGGAGTTCAAGATCATCCTCCTAAATTACACAGGAGACTCAAGACCAGCCTAGACCAAATAGAGATCCTATTTGAAATAGAGATCCTATTTGAAAAAGGCAGGGAGAAAACAACAACAATAAAAACCAACCAAACAAAAAAAATAATAGAGACTTTTGTAAATGAATCAAATGAAAGTTGGTGATATAAGTTACATTTTGCTAATCCAAATTCTGAAATGTTTCATCTTCCAAGACATTTCAAGAGCTCACACGACCCCACAACCACGTGTAGAAAACTCCATGATCTAGGCTGAAGAGATGGCCCGGTGAGTAACAGAACGTACTGTGCAAGTAGGAGGACTTGGGCTCAAATCATGTACAAAGCCAGACATGAGCATGCATGTGCCTGCGACCCCTGAGCTATGGGAGTGGAGGCAGGAGCATGGCCAGGGCTTGCTGACTGCCAGCTTATCTCCTGGTCCAAGGAGAGCCTGTCTCCATAGAATAAGGTGGAGAGTGATGGAACAGGCCATCTGATGTCCTCCTTGGCCTTCTGTGGATGCACAGGCATGCACACCTGCACAAATACATGTGCATACCACACACACACACACACACGTATTTTTCAAAAGTAAAGTCCATGTCCTAATCCAATGTAAGAAGTCTCATTAAAAATGCTGATGCATTAAATATACTAAAAATATTATATAAAATTATCTTCAGGATATGTATGTATACATAAATCACAAATGAACTTCATGGATAGACTTGGGCCCCAGGAAATGTATCCCCTGACATGAAATTGCACAATCCTTCCTACACACCTCTGTCACTAGGCATTTGAGCAGGGACACTAGAGGTTTGCATAGTGAACAGCAGCTAATGACATCACTAGGTCCTCAGCCATTCTGCTCAAGTAGAGGAAGGAAAACTGAGAGTGCAAACCAGCATAACTAAATTTTTTTTCTCATCCCAATGCTTCTCAAGAGACTCAGAGAACACACGTTCCTTACCTAAAGGATTCCAGTCACTACCTCTGATATATTAGGATCACGATTCGTTTTAGAGTTTTTCCTATACAAATCATCTCTCCAAAGAACTTTGAATAGTCTAGACATGGACTATAATTCCTGTAATTCCAGCACTTGGGAAGTTGAGGCAAGAAGCTACAAATTCAAGGTCTAATTGGCCAAGATACACGGCTAGAGTACATAGTAACCCTCCACCTGAGAAATATTTTTTAAAGAGTTTAGAACAAAAACATCTTCCAAAAATATTGCCTAGAAATTCTGGGGGAAATACACAATACATTTAAATGCTAATTTAAATTTAGTAAAACTTAAATACAATTTTAATTATACTATTATTTAAAAATACCATTATTTAAATACAAATGTTATATATTCTCCTTTAGAACTTGGACAGATTTTGAAGAGAATAAATTAACGATTTTGTCTTTTGCAGGACCTCAGCAGAAGGTCACCTCTAACTACAAAAGCCAGTTGGAGTTTAAAGAAGATAGTAGATGAGGAAAGCGCAACAGAGTTAAAATGCTTAGGTCTAAGGCAAGGATACCCTACCCAGAGACCATGTCCACTCCATATGGCTGTACGAGGGCCATATGGGATCCTTTGCTCAAGGGAACTGAGCTGAGGAGCTGAAATCAAGTCTGCTCTGTTCTCCAAGCTGTGCACCAGGTGGGCTCGCCTGCCTGGCAGCAAAGGTACCTGCTGTCTCATCCACAGGCACTGCCAACTAGCCAGAACTTTGGGGCCATGGCTTCCCAAGGAAAGTGCCCTTCTCTAATTTCTAGAAAAGAAATTACCTACCTAACGCTGAAGCGGTTTTAAGAAGGACCCTAGTTATTAAGTATTAGCAATTTATTTCTAGCCCGTATGTCCTTAAAGGAGTGTGCCAAAACTGTGTGGAAAAAAACAATCAAGTCATGTGACTTAACTTACTTTGCCCCCAGATGTATTTGCATTGTCTATCTCTGGTTTTACACCTTCCTCCAAAGCAAATTCCCTAAAATGAGAGAGCGAATATCCATCGGTGAAACAATCTCTGCTGTGTTAGACAACAGAAAAAGAACATACGGCTGAGAACGGCCCTTGAGTGTGGTCATCTGAAGTGATTATGAACCATTCAAAATGATCTTCTTTTTATTCATTTTTTAAAATTTCATTTTACATTCCAACCGCAGTTCTCCCTTCCGGGACCTCTCCTCCCATCCCCCCTCGCCTCTCCCCTAGCCCATCTCCCATTCACTCCTCCCAACAGGCAAGGGCTCCAATGGGGAGCCAGCAAAGTCTGGCACATTAAATTGGGGCTGGACCAAGCCCCTCTCCCCGCTGCATCTTCTTATTGAGATAAAATTTCAGTATTTCTCTCATGCTGATACCCACGGAAATTTTAGGCAAAAGTGAGTGACCTACCTGAGTACTGTCACAGGAATATCCATCCATTTTGTGTACATTGGGGGCACACTAGGGAGAAAGAACAGATTATCATCCAAACGCAGACCAAACACAAAACGGATTAATTCCTGCCAGTGCTCTCAGCTTATAAATCACAGTAGACAATACACCTCGCCCTTTGAACTATCTATAAATAAAAAGCAGAAGATTAAAAGCAGGTAGGAGGAAATAGAGTTGCTGAGCATCACTTTAAAAATATGACATCTCGCCAAGCTAGAAACTGATTACACAGCCACAAAAGCAGAGAACTTACGAGAATGGCTCGGAAAAAACATATGCATTAGCATATGCTTCATTCAGAGACAATATTCCTTAGAGAAGAAGGCGGGGCTTAAGACAAAAGTGAGGAGCAGGCCCCCATCAGTGAAGCCATAAGTAGAGTTTCCTCCCTTTGGCCACCAGGAACAACATAGCCTTTCACTTAAAATGCTGAGGGTAGAGGAACAGCAGAGGGAGCAGGGGCAGGAAGCTGGAGACAATATCAACTAAAGGGAGACACATCTCAAAATCTACTATGAACTCATTATTCATCAGAGAAATTTAGAAATAAAAATATCCTTTGAGAAAAAGACAAACATGGGGAGGATCTTGAAGGGAGGGGGGAAAGTGTCAAGTTGCCTCTGTTATTAACTGTGGATATAATGCTATGCTTTATCATTATTTTTCCTTGAAGGACTTTAAAGATTGTAAAGTATCTGGTGAGGATACAACCAGCCGTGCACAATTCATTACCGCAGCGAGGGAAAAACGTGATTATACAGTCTCTTGGGGAAGAGGCAGAGGGATAGAGAGTAGATGTGACGGAGACCACCTCGTGCAGCTTTACTTTCTACACAGCCATCTCCACCCTTTCCCATAAAACCTGATGTTTAAGATAAAAGCCAAATGAAACTACAGACACATAACTTTCTGCTCCCTTTTCTGCCACATAAACTCCCTTGTATCGTTGCTGAATGGTTTTACAGATATCACTCATAATGGATGCAACATATGAAATGAAGGTAACCGTGAGTGTGTGAGAACAATCCCCTATAGCAATCCTGTTTACCCTAACCCTACACAGCACCTCTGAGAAGCCTGGGGTTAGGGCTTTTTAACAATTCCTGTTTATTTATAATCATACCGGTGCAGTATACTTATGCCTGGGAGTCTTGATAGTATTTATTGTGTTCTTATTGCCATGAGGCATTAGCTGGGAAGGCTGCTAGTTACAGAGTAAGAAAGGAGACTACGCTTACATAAAGATCTCTCTGTAGCCTTAAAAATCAATCATCTTTACAACTGTCAGTATATCATTACTTAATTTGTCTTCTCTGGCAGCAAAGAGAATGATAGCAGTCCCTGATGTATGAATCTCAGTTTCTATGGCTTTGCTAAACAAAACACAAACACAAAGCACAAACACCACAAAACGGCAACCTCTCTCCTAGCCTTGTGTCATCTGGTCACTGGGGAAGGGGAAGATGCTCTTCGTGATCAATGACCCACCTTGTCCCATCTTCCTGGTGTATTTCCTCAGTCACAACAGGTCTCTTTGTTTCTTAGTGATGTCATGTAAGATTTTGCAAGACAATAATCAAAACAGATGCTGGCCAACAATGATACAAATGTAAGAGCCAGATATGAATCTTAATAGAACATTTGCCTGGTATGCACAAGGCCTTGGTCTGATCCCCAACCTCCGGTGTGATGGGACAGAGTCAAGTGACATCTTGCCTCATGTGCATTTTTACTGTAACACACCCAAGCTGTCCCCACTTCCCCTGTAGTTACCCTGTGTTGGGTAATTATTGTATAGATTACCTGGCTTGAATTTCCTGAACATATTTCACGAATATCACAATCATTGACTGCTTCTCGGCACACAGTCCCCAAAGGCTGAAACTGAAAAGAACATCACTCAGTGTGCAAAACTGGGAAAAGATAGAAAGAAAGAAAGAAAAAAGAAAGAAAGAAAGAAAGAAAGAAAGAAAGAAAGAAAGAAAGAAAGAAAGAAAGAAAGAAACTCTCATAGTCCCATAGGAATAAAAAAACAAAATGAAAAGTCTTTGGAAAAGAACACCTTAAACTACTTTAAGATGGCAGGGTGCACAAAACAAATTTATTCAATAAACTGCTATTTTAATTAGTTGCAAGTCATAGTTTCTCGTAAGTGAGGTAACTTCCATATTCACCACACATAAGTGTCACAATATCCTACTAAAATGGGGCAGAGCTTTAAGGAAGAGTTAGCCCATGCTCCAGGAATTTTTTCAAGCAATCTGAATTGGGGCTTTAGCCTCCTTTCTTATTTACACCCTTATCTTTGAGCTTTTGCTTCTGCTTCTTGTCTTCTCCGCCGAGAATTTTAAGGTTACCTTTTAGACTGCATCACAGTTACTTCCCAGCAAAGCCATTTTCCCCAAGCTTTCCTTCCTATCCCCTACCTCACCTCTTCTGATTTTCTCTTATTAGAACCTCTAGAAATGTTTGTGCTACTTGGTTTCCAAATACTTCCTTTACGTGTGATGCTGTGGAATCAGCCTTGAGTGTCACTGCGTTTATAGACTGCAATCTAACTCCTTATAACACAGCAGAACAGGGACATGTGTAGTTGTCAGAGCTCTCTCACGTCCCCCTCTCCCCTTTCCTCTCAGAATTGCTGAATCAAGGACTGGGCCCATCTCTGTGTTTGTGCCCAGGACCCTGCTCCCTGACTCACTGCTCAGAACCTTCCAGGCACCCAAGCCGAGAGAGAGAGCATCTGTATCACATGTGGTTTAACCTCCCGTTGAAGAGAGTGCTTTCGGAGACCCCACAAAAAGCAGCCAGACACAGCAATGGAGGGGAAACGATGAGAACCACTGATAGCAGGGCTTGGGGTCTACAGACAGCTGTGCCTGCCTCTGAGCCAGCCTCTGCAGGTTCTTTAGCATCCATTAGATCAGAACAGCTCAAGTGTCAAAACCGGGATGGCCATGCCTATTGCAAAAGTGTGCCTGTGCGTGTTATCTAAGCAGTAGCCGGCAGGGGTGCTTTTGCCCCAAAGGTGACATTTTTTACAACATCTGGAGACATTCTGGGTTGTCACAAGTGAGGAAGTTCTTCTACAATCTAATGGGTGCAACCCAAAAATGTTGCTAATGTCTGATAAAGCAAAAGGCACGCCCTGACTACAGACAGTGTCTTATTCTTAGCCAGACAAGAGTGTTGGTGCCAGTCAGGAAACCCAGATTTAAGATGACACAAGTCAAAAGTGCTTAGCCCAAAGAGGACAGTTGCCACGATAGTTTTATATACCACCTTTCTTTAACCCATCAAAGCTATCCCATCTGCAGATATTCATTGGAAGTAACATGCATGTTCACTTATGCACTTAACAAACATGCACTGATAACTACACCAATTAAGAGACAAAGAGTCATGCATGTTTCCATGTCAATATAGTGTGATCTTGTCTAAAACATGCCTCTTGTTGCCTAAGATACTGATGCTGTAGGATGTAGAAAGATGCACAGAAAGAAAAGAAGACTATATCGGATGTCTTCTACTCTGAGATTGGTCCTCTTTAAGGAGGCAGGATGAGAAGAACAGCCTCGGAGAAGTAACCGGGTCAGGTCCCAGCTCTCTCATATTCTGGTTTAAGACACTGGGTCAGTTAACTATTACATGAGAATGCTAACAAAGCCACACTTCAGGAGACTTCAGGAAGATCTTGTAACCACTAGGACTTCAGTCATTTGCCCCCTGTTAGACAGTGCTAGTAGGTTATATGGACCTAGACTTAACAGTTTGAGCACATGCCTCCCCTTCAACCTTTGGCCACTAATCGGCCAGTTACTTACCTTGCACTTTTTACAACAGAGACCATCACTGCATTGAGAATCCTGGGTCAAGGTGCACTTCTTACAGCACTCTGCCCCTTCAAGGGCGCATTCCTAAGGAATATAAGCCGTTGCAAAACACTAGAAAATGTCATTTTCCCAAAAACACCAAGACTTTTTTTTTTAAAGTAAATGTTCACGCTCACAATGACAATCATTCATCCACAAATCCTATAAAATTTCTAGGTATAATGCTCAGTATTATCTCAAGGGCATGGAGCTAGAATGACCCCTAGCTACCCAAAACTGGTCTTCAAAATGACAGGGGACCTACAGCAAGGGTGCCACAGTCACACTCTCCCCAGCTTCAATGAAGGGGACCTACCGCAGCGGAGCCACAGTCACATTCTTCCCCAGGACCTACTGCAGCAGTGCCACAGTCACACTCTTCCCCAGGACCTACCACAGCGGTGCCACAGTGACACTCTTCCCCGGGACCTACGAGGGTGCCACAGTCACACTCTTCCCCAGGACCTACCACAGCGGTGCCACAGTGACACTCTTCCCCAGGACCTACCGCAGCGGTGCCACAGTCACACTCTTCCCCAGGACCTACCGCAGCGGTGCCACAATCACACTCTTCCCCAGGACCTACCGCAGCGGTGCCACAATCACACTCTTCCCCAGTTTCAATGACACAGGACCTACTGCGTGCCACAATAACACTCTTCCCCAGTTTCAATGAAGAGGACCTACCGCAGCGGTGCCACAGTCACACTCTTCCCCGGGACCTACCGCAGCGGTGCGCGGTGCCACAGTCACACTCTTCCCCAGGACCTACTGCAGCGGTGCCACAATCACACTCTTCCCCAGTTTCAATGAAGGGGACCTACCGCAGCGGTGCCACAGTCACACTCCTCCCCAGTTTCAATGAAGCCATTTCCACACTCAGGAGGCTCGAGAAGCTGTGGGAAGAAAACCATGAAAGGGTGAAATACAGGAACATCAGTAGCAAAGACCCTGAGGGCTGACACCACACCAATACGCTCCGTGTATATGCTGTCCACTCGAACTATAATTTTATTTACCACAAAATAAAAAGTACAACTTTAGAACTTGGAACTTTAGAAGATCAATTTTGATTTTTATTTGGATATTCAGACATAGTACTATATATTTGTATTATATAATGTATGTATATAATATTTATACCAGGTTGGGTCTGGTAAATGTCACCAAGCACATGATGCATGCAGCCATTGAGGAGAAACCAAGCCAATTTGACATCTGAAAATCTATTTTAGTGAGAAAGCAGGAAATTTGCAGTCAGGAAGCCTAGATTAAAATCTTAGCACAGGGTAGGGTGGTGTTTAACAACACAACACGTTTGGTTGTGAGAGGATAACACAACGCAGCACACTAGAAGAAGGCACAAAATAATAAAGGACCTGGTACAGGTAAAACGGTGGAGACCTTACTACCTGAAACATGAACAGTAGTATAAACTATCCATCTAATTAATCAGCTGTTGAAAATTACCACAAGGATGAGGTCTAATCACTTGGGAAAAATCTCATTATTACTGTTTTTGCTAATAGCCTGTTAAGAATAATTTTGTAGATCTGGAGAGAGGCCTCAGTGGTTAAGAGCACTTGTTCCTCTTGTAAGGGACCGAGGTCCATTTCCTAGCTCTCAAATGACAGCTGCCAAATATCTGTAAGTTCTGGCAATCTAGATTCTTCTGGACTCTTCAGACTAACACATGCATGTGGTTCACATACATATATGCAAACAAACACTCACAAAATTAAATTTTCTTTTTTAAGATTTAACTATCTTTCTCTCTGTCCCGTTTGTGTGTGTGTGTGTGTGTGTGTGTGTGTGTGTGTGTGTGTGTGTGTGTAAGATGCATGTGACTGCAGGTGCCTTCAGAGACCAGACACAATGGAGCCCCTGGAGGTGGAGTTACAGGAAGGTGTAAGCCACATACATGAGTAACAGGAGACTGGTATGCCCTTAACCACTGAGTCACCTTCATTTGTTTCTTTATATTTTAAATTAGCTTTGAAATGGTTCTCACAGTGACATTTCAGACTGCATCTTCTTCTTTTCCTTTTTTAAGACAAGATCTTACTGTGCATCCTACGTTGGCCTGGCTCTGTAGATCAAGCTGGCTTTGACCTCACAGTGAAGCTCCTAGCTTAGCTTCCACAGTGCTGAAACTACAGGGATCCCAGGGTCTGAATCTGCTTCTTGAACAAACTTACTTCTAAGTTAGAAGGTGATCCCAAAATTGCTATGCCCACTGACCTGTTCCATATGAACCATGACTACAGCCATGAGCACAGACTTGCAGAGAATGGTAGTAACAAACAGCTCCCTTAACTAAAGCAATTTTTGACCTAATCAAGGGGAGATTTTTAAGCCTATTTTACTTTTAAATCTTCATCAACTTTCTGTCTTTTTAATATAACTTATTCTATGATGCTGTACAACATCAGTACACAGTAATTATGAATTGCCGGCTGTGTGATAATCATTTAGAAGTTAACCAAAGTTTCCACATTATAGAATGAAAATAGAAGCCCACACTTTTGTAACTAGAAAAGGTGAAAGAAACCCAACACAAACAAACCCCCACTCCTTTCTGCCTGCTGGTTATACCATCAGAAACACTCCAACTGTCCCAGACAAAAGCAACATTTCTAGAATATGCCCAGTGGGTCGAATTGAAAAGTTCTCGTTTGTAGACTCAGTACATAAAAGTTGGGTATGAAAGTGTGCAGTGACTCATAACTAATAAGTCTTACCACACTTATTACCTTAGAAGGCTTGTTGAAGAGGCAGGCGCCACCACCACTATTCAGGAAGTCGTGATACTCCTCAATGCTGCATGGAGAGAACTTCTTAGGGAGATAGTAGCTGTAGGGGACAGAGGGGAGCGCCTCAGTACAGCGGGAGTGTTCCTGCTTACTTACTAGCCTTAAATTCTTAGGGAGATAGTAGCTGTAGGGGACAGAGAGGGGAGGTTCCTGCTTACTTACTAGCTTATTTTTTTAGGGAGATAGTAGCTGTAGGGGACAGAGAGGAGCGCCTCAGTACAGCGGGAGGGTTCCTGCTTACTTACTAGTCTTAAATTCTTAGGGAGATAGTAGCTGTAGGGGGACAGAGGGGAGAGCCTCAGTACAGCGTGAGGGTTCCTGTTTACTTACTAGCCTTAAATTCAAACAGTGTTAAAATTACACATCCAGTCAACCATTATATTTATAAACTTTTCATATAGTGATGTGTAGTGGCTATTGGTTGCTCGTTTATTTGCACATGAATTAAAGGAAAGATATAGTATAGCACCTGTGATTTACATCAAAGACAATAAAGCTTTGTTTCATAATGAATGAATAATATACAACTAGCTATAACTCAAACATCAGAGAATCTATAAAACAACTGCCCATAAATTTATAATACGTGTCAGGCCAGGAAAGTCAAAGAAAAGTGCCACAGTCTGAAGGCCTGTAAAGACATGAACCCTAACATGACACCTCATTCTGAAGCTTCAACTGTAAGTGACATTTCTGGTAGATGGGTCAGTCCTGAATGGAGGCAACTACACAGTTTTCATGGCTCTTTTCTGGATGGTTGGAGGGTTCTTGTCACAGGAAGTACTCCCAGAGGGTTTGAGGGTGACAGAGCACCAAACTAGCAACATATGATTCAGGGTACCAATGGGATCTCTTCTCACTAATCTTGTTATTTTTTTCTAAAGTTTGAAATTATTTTAAAATTATGCAACAGAAAAAAGTAATTAATGGTCCAGAGGAAAGAAGAACTGTGGTGAGATAAAAATTTAGCAATCCTCAAAATAAACACACCTCTGGGAATTCTTGGTTTTAGATTTTTTTTTTCCCTAAAAAAAATAGTTAGCTATAGGCACAGTCAGCATAACGTATAACAGAGAGGAACATAACAGCAACTCAGATGTTGACTAAAACTCTGACAGGTGCCTGAAATAAAGCAACACAGAGTTATTACCTGTCACAATTTGAAGACTAGCTGGGGAAAGGATGGCTACTCGGTGTTAACTGGAAAATGAATATTTATATATCCAGCAGGAGGCAAAATTTATAAACAATAAACGTGGAAATTAAAAAACTTAATTAAAATGTAGTAACTTTTTAAAATCAACTATGATTACCACTAGAGAATGAAAATGTCAATTTTATTTTTATATTTTCAAAAAGTGTCTTATCTTAGCCGGGCGGTGGTGGCGCACGCCTTTAATCCCAGCACTCCGGGAGGCAGAGGCAGGCGGATCTCTGGGAGTTCGAGGCCAGCCTGGTCTACAAGAGCTAGTTCCGGGACAGGCACCAAAGCTACAGAGAAACCCTGTCTCAAAAACCAAAAAAAAAAAAAAAAAAGTGTCTTATCTTAAGATTTTATTTAAAAGGAAAGACAAGATAATAATAGCTTTTATTTATTTTATTTTTTGAGAAGGGTCTTATGTATGGTCCGCACTGGCTTGAACTGACAATTGTATCTCCATCTTGCCAGTGACAGGCTGATAGGTGACCCCTGTGCCTAGACAGTGAACACATGTTATTAAGCCTCTCCCCAGCCTTCAAAGACTTGTTTCTAGCCATAGCATTACTTCTTTCAAGCATAGTAGTTGATATTTCACAAATTAATTAATACAGTTTATTAGTATATGCTGAAACTACTTTTATATTTTACTAAACCACTCCCCAGATAAAGTTGTAGCAGGTGGAAGTCATCTACACTATGGTAATTTCTTTGCTCCCTTTCCCTAAAGGAACAAACTATTTTTAACATGAAGCTTCTTCATCTCTTACTTCCCTTTTCCTTTCAGAGTCTGAACAGATGTTCTTACCACCTTCCCTTCTAGGTCATCCTACATGTCTCTGCCAGATAATCGGTTATCATTAGGACTCCCTCCAAGTTCCCTCTTCCTTCTACCGCTCAATGCTGAACTGGCTCCCACACCAGCCTTAGATGTCAGTCTTGTTTAAGCCTCAACAGCAGGACATGCCTCAATCCCAAACTCTGAGGAGTAGAGGCAGGATTCAAGGCCTGGAATGCATGAAACCCTGCCTTGGGACAGAAAGCAATCTACTGTGACTTTAGTCCTGCAAACGTCCTCACTGGGGTCACAGTCTAGCACACTGTACAGCAGGAAACCTGACCCACTTCTTGGCCCTCAGCAGTAATGGGAAACAAACCCACATTTTCAACAGTGAATTTGTTTTATTTATCAAGAGTTGAAGTGTGTAGGCCACAGAAGTTGTCTTCCCTTTTTCAGGGGAATGTATAAATTGCATTCAATGGACCCTTAAGTTACTTGATAGTATGGATTTATTTCAGCTGTGTTTCGAACATCAGCAGAGCCAGTGAACTTCAGGAAGCAAATGTGGAGGCATTTACCTATGGGGTACACAGATGATTTGAGCAGGACTCAAATTAAAGAGCCATAACAGGTACCACTTACACAATGGGTCTTCTCTTGAATGTATCTATTTCATATAAGGATCATTTCAAGGAAAAAAATGTATATATGCATACACTAATATAATATAATATATATATTAAAGTGATATCTGATTGTTCTGTAATTATGCTTTACAATATGGGGATTGTCTATACAAATTTAATGTCACCGAGCAAAATAATCAGACATATTAAATACACATTTTGAGACAGGGTCCCACTGTTTAGTTCTGGGTGGCCTGAAACTCATCATGTAGACTGAGCTAGCCTACAACTCACAAAAATCTACCTGCTTCTGCCTCCCAAGTGCTGATATATAAGGTATGTGCTATCACATACCCTCACCTGGCCCACCTTAAATAAAACTCCTAATGAAAAATATCTATACATGAAATATATTAATAACTGGAAAACTGCAAATACAAAGTTTGTCATCCAAGCACAAAATATATAAGAAAAAATTAAAAAACTTTATAAACATGTGTGCATATATAATTCCTCCCACCACTTACTGTCTTTGTTATCCTTAGAGTTCAAAACTCAAACTGAATCAATAAACATTTACTAGATGTCAAGTCTGGTTAAAGAGGTATGGAATAAAAATTAGTAAAAATACAATTCTTTAAGCAGTATGACTAAATGTTGGGAGGGATAACGCATGCATACAGAACTGCATTATAATGCAGGGAGCACTGTGGGGGATGGCTGAGGTGGTAAAGTGCCTGCTGCAGAGGCATGAAGACCTAGCATGCGTCTCCAGCACTCACGTAAGCGCTGCGGCCAGCAGCACCCACCTAACTCTAGCACTGGGGATACACAGTAGATCCCTGGAGGTGAATAACCAGCCAGCCTAACTGACGAGCTCCAGGTTCAATGAGAGAGCGACACCCCACAGTGACCTCTGGTCTCCGTGTTCTCAGCATGAACACCAGCACATATATACCACACGCAGAATTAGCATGCCTGGGTTCAAATCATGATAAACCTCAAAGATGGCTGGAAACCTGACTGGATAGAGGAAGCAGGGGAGGCTTCCAAAGAAAAATAACTCCTCTGGGAAATCAAAAGGAGTTGGAAGTTCAAATATAATTATAATAAGCAAAAATTGGAGAAGCTAAAACAAATCCATGTAAGACCATGCTTAGCAAATCAGAAACGCTAGAAACCACAAGTAATTATGATCAGAAAACAAAGGAATACTGGGAAATAAGATGGTGAATGATAATAATGATATGATATATAAACCATCTAAATAATAAAGTAAGACATTTGAACCTTACTCTTCTTCACCTGTTTGTTTTTGAGATGGCCTCATGAATATTTGGCTGGCATCCAGCTCACAATATAGCAGAAGGCGACCTTTAACTCTTGATCCTCCTGCCTCCACCTTCCAAAGACTGGGATTACAGGCGTAGGCTACCACACCTGGCAGAAATGTATTCTTCGGACAGTTTTGATTCACAAACATTCTGGGCAGCATATCAGTATTTAGCAAACGAATATTGCAAATTGATGGTGTGGATTAATCTTAGAGGCATAACATTATCCCAGAAGGCAGAGGCATAAAAGCTACATTCTGAGACATCCCAGGAATCCTAGTATGTGGTGCAGAGCTGCCTCCCAATACACAGATGCAAAGACTGAAAGTATTACAAAGGACAATACCCAAAATCGGAGGTGGCTGCCTGGCTGCGGGCAGACAATGACAAGGGGGGACACCGTCAGTGTTTCCCTTCTGAAAGCTGAGATATGAGTGTGTACTGTTTTCTTCTCTATGCCCTTTTGAAGCTGCTGGGAGATAAAACATAAAATCCTGAAAGAAGCCTGAGTGTGTGGAACAGTACCGAAATAATAATAGCAAGAGAAACAAACTCCAAAGGAGGGCAGAGGCATATGTCTGGAACGAAAGGAATGGTTCTAACACCTTATTTAGAAAAAAAAAAAAAAAGACAAGAATTGAAGTCTGACTGTTCAAAGACAGGACAGTAGAGCACTGAGAATCTTTCTGAGACAACTCCGTGATCAATGACACCGCCCTATAAAAGCCCTCACACCATCAGCAACATGGACCTGAGAAAGCTGAAGATGCAGGCTGTGGTTTTTATTTCATTTGAGGGTCAGTTTAGCAGTTGAACCGAAGGAGATAAGAGAAAAGGGATTTAGTGAGCAAACCTAACAGGGGAAGAAAAGTTGTTAGGTCATTATAATGCTAGCCTAGACCTAGGTCTGAAAAGTTCCTAGGGTCTTCTCACAGAGTAGTTTTGTTTTCTCTTAAATAAGACGTTATTTTTGTAAAGAATTTTGATTTCTCTCTTAAGTGCCCGCAGTGCGGTTCCACGCACTAAGTTATGGAGTGTCCCATTCTCAAGAAGGTGAAGTAGAGGGGCTCACCCGGTGTCTCCCATTACACATCCAGACCACGTGTCCTCACATTTACACTCACCTAAGGGAAAACAAACACACATCTGGTTATACATGAAATGCAGTTGCAGTGAGGTAGCTTTTATTGTCTCTTAACTCTGCATTCAAAAATAGTTTTTAGCTGGGCGGTGGTGGCGCACGCCTTTAATCCCAGCACTTGGGAGGCAGAGGCAGGCGGATCTCTGGGAGTTCGAGGCCAGCCTGGTCTACAAGAGCTAGTTCCGGGACAGGCACCAAAAGCTACAGAGAAACCCTGTGTCGAAAAATAATAAAAAAAAAATAGTTTTTAAAGGCTGCTTCCCAATTCTACTTACACTAAAAGCTTTGACTACAATGTATAAAACAAAATGCACTTGATCCTACGGGGGTCGTATACATCACCCAATGCCTCACAAATGGTCGTGTTTCTATTCCCTCACTTCGAATAGCTACATGACAGATGACCAGATACCAAAGCAATAGCAAAAACCTAATGGCACCTCACCAGCTTTCAGGGAGATACTACAGGGTCTTCCTACTCCTAAACTCCTGGGTGCTGGGGGCTCTGGTAGGAAGAGGGAGAGGATTCAAATGAACCAGAAAGTCTCAGAATCAAAGGCTGCCTCATTTGAAAAGCTTAATCTGTCACTTAACACATGTTTAATTCTGAAGACAATATCCTTTTATGATCTAGCCACTGCATCTGTAGGGTGAAAATGAGACTCGGCATCCTGCAGGCGCATCTTGAAACTCAGATGAGTGGGTGGACACATGTAAGTCGGCATTCCATCATCCAGGAAATAATAGCTCTCCAAATACGGTATTCTTATTACAAGTATCCATACTTACAATATTTGCTGCTAAAATAATTAAATGAGTGCAGTTATGATGAAATTCTTGCCTCAAATAGTGTGAGGCCATTCACAGAGAAGTAGCGTTACCTACTCTGGAAATTTTTCTCATGGATGTTAAGGCCAGCATACTTTAGCTAACCTACACTTTCCTCAACCCTTCATCCGGTCTGCTCTCAACAAGGAAGCCTGCTTCTCGGACCACATGCAGAGATGTCTTAAGGAAACCATAATACAATATGATCTGGGCCCCAAGCAACCTAGAATTCTCCACAAGCAAATTTCAAATTTCCAAAGTGAGGGACCTTTGTCCCTTCTTGAGTTAAATCTAGCTTTGACTTTATCATCATAAGCTTTCAATATTTATTATACCTGGGAAAATTTTCACCTATGATGTAAATATTCCCTTTACTACTTTTTTCTTTTTTTTTCCTTTACTACTTTTGAAAGCAACTTTTTGCTGCTAGTTTGCATATCCTGCTCTGCTTCCCACAATCATGATCAAGCAACTGAATTAAAAATAATCTCATTCTACAAAATAATTAACAGGCTGTCTATCTTAAATAAATACAGCTAAACCACACAAGACCCAAACTTACCGCTTGCTAATTTTCTCTTGTCTGAGATGATACCAATATTGTGCGCTAACGACTGAGCGAGTGTGACCGCCATCAAATCGGTTTTTCCAAACTGAAAACAAAGCCAAAAGAAATGCAAATGAACATTGCTTTCCATTTAAGATAGATTAGAAAAAAATCATAGGGAACAATGGAAAACAAGTCGTTTCTAAGCATTCTCTGTCCTTTTTTGATGTGATGTTTTTGAGACTGGGCCTCTCTATGTTGCCTAGGCCAACCTCTAACCATGGTGATCCACCTGCTTCAGTCTCCTGTTGCTATCACGATAGGCATGCACTACGATGCCCTAAACATTTTCTTTAGTCAAATCTAAGCATTCTGGAACTCATATTGAACGTGCATTTGGGATGAAGTAGTAGGAAACAAATTCTTATGTGATTAAGTCTTACAAGAAATACTACCAGCCGGAGAGGCATTCATTTTTTAGTTTGGAAACTCAAATAAAATTCTGACTCCAAATTTCACCTGATAACATTCCTAAAAAACTTACTAACTGTATATTATTAAGCCAGTCTCTTAATAATACAAAATAAAGCTAAGTGTCAAGTTATCTGGACCCAGCTTTCTTCCCAAGTGAAACAGAGAGCATCTGTAGCAAACACAATGAGAGTCAGAAGTAAGGATGGTCTGTGGCCAACAGACTCTTGACTTTTTCAATATGTGGCCTTCCAAAGATTGAAGCATTTTCCTTTACATTGTGTCCATTAAGTTTAGTATGTTGGGACTGAATCCTTCTCTGTTATTCTCCCCAAATTTGTTAAATACTGAGCAAAGAAGAAAACAGCCAGCAGATTTGTTAGGGGGGAAGCCAGTGCTTCCGGGATTACTCTAATCTGGAAGAATCCTCATTCAATGATGTAAATGCTTGGGCTTTTTTCTTACTTTCATTGAAAGTTCATGTACAGATTCTCTTTATATGAAGTGCTTACTCTCGAAATTTTTCTATGCAGAACACGAGCACAATGATCAGGTATTATATTTTATTCTTTCCTATCCTGTACTGGGCACACACAGGCACAGTATTGATGACTAATACAGCAATCTAGCAGCTGGTAAGTGTGGACCACTGAGACCTTACTTATGAAGTGTTAGGAAACCGTTCTCAGCCACCATACCACTCTGTATTGCACAGATGTTCCCACCTACAGCCATCATACCATTTTCTGGTGCACAGATGTTCCCACCTGCTGCTATTATACCACTTTGTATTGGACAGATGTTCCCACCTAGAGCCGCCATACCACTTTCTGGTGCACAGATGTTCCCACCTACAGCCATCATCCCACTTTCTGGTGCACAGATGTTCCCACCTACAGCCACCATCCCACTTTCTGGTACACAGACCACCTACAGCCACCATACCACTTCCTGGGCACACCCTACAGCCACCATACCACTTTCTGGTGCACAGATGTTCCCACCTGCAGCCATCTTATCACTTTATATTGCACAGATGTTCACACCTACTTCATTCACGCCTCCTCCTCTCAGCAGCGAGCAAATCCCACCAATATAAGCTGCGCCGCTCCGGCTACTCTCAAATTGACTTCCCCTTTTAGAAAAGGAAAGGGAAAAAGCTTACTGATCACAGTTCGCACAGCCAAGCCCCTCTCATAGTTAGTTTACCACATTTATTTTCTCAGCACAGACAATACGTTCCCAAAGAGAAGAAGGAATGTGAAAATCATTTATGCGCATGATCAAAGGAAAAGGTTTCTGAGGGCTGCCCCCCCACATGATCAATACATATCTGATATGGAAATACATCTGTTAGAAATCAATTACACATTGATACTCTGAGAATACAAAAAGTCACAATTTTGAGATTTAACCCAAATAAATGACTTAAATAAAATTACTGACAAAGTATCAGACGTCCCTGCAATGAAGAGCCATCAAGAAGACAATCAGTTAATAGTCTTCAAAACTATCTAGTTCAACATGGGCAAAGGCTGAGAAAATGTTTCAGCCTAAAGGAGACTCAAGAGATGAAAATGAATCACACTGTGCAGCGCTGAACTGGATGCTGAAAGAGAGAACTGGCTACAGAAGGGCATTGAGACAGCCAATGAAGTCTGAACACAGACAGAACACAGGCGATGGACTATGTAAGAATGTCGCACAGTGTTACATCAGACAGCTGATGAAGTCTGAACACAGACAGAACACAGGCAATGGATTATGTAAGAATGTCCCACAGTGTTACATATTCTGCTGTTCATGACTTACTGTGGTATTTAAAAGAATGTCTTTACTTTTGAGGGACTACACTGAATGACTAAGTACTTAGTAGTAAATGCAAACTTGCTGTCTCTAATTCACACTTGAGCAGGAAATGAGAAAAATTGCAAATCCTGAGTTTGGGTAAAGCATACAGGCAATTTCCTTACAGCATTTTGGCATCTTTCCTCTAAATTTGGAATTCGATAACAATTAAAAATAACACCTAAAACACATCTTTCACAACTGTCCTCAGTAGCTCTGATTTTAGAGGAGGTCTTAAAATTCTACAGAAGGTACTTTGCTGTTACATCAAATATGTGCGTTAAGAAATAACACAAGAGCTGGAGAAGAGTTGACAATAAATTCCAGAAACTTACTCAGCTCTCCCCTCAAAACTTACGTCACTTAAACCACATGAACATTACAAACAATCTGTATCTCCAATCTCCTTCCAAATGCACAGCCACATCACAGAATAACTGCATTATCGCAGGATACATTTCAGCCAGAAGAAAGAGAGCATTCGCCGTAGAACCAGGAGAAATGGAAGAATGTAAATGTTACGTACGAGAAAAGATGAACCGCGTCACTCTTCTCTTTGATAAAATCCCTCCTGTACTTCATAAACTCGCGCAGGGTGACCAGCGGGTTCTCAGAGATGGCAAACTTGTTGTCAGCAGCCCAGGTTTCCATGGCGACCAATACTATCCTAGTCTTAAGTTGGTCTTTATAGATCTAGGGCGTTAACGAAATGAACACATGGGCTACACACGTGGCAAAGTCAGAGTATGAAGTTCCTTCCTGGACATGCCTTTGTTTAAATAAAGAAACCACTGTTTCTAAAGGAGACCATTACTTTCCCAATTTGAATGCACTTTCCTTAAAGAACAGAGAATCAAACTACTTACCAGGGAAAACCCACTGAACAAAGAAAATTTTAGATACAAACAGGGTTTTCTTTTGATAAATACTTATGCTGAATGCAAGGCTTTCCCTAAGTCCGCTTTTAGCATCTTACATAAATAATTTATGAAATCTTGAGTTTCTCTAACAAAAAAGCAGGATAAAGGATCTCTAAGGAAATGACTGCTACACAGCCTGTGTGGTGTTGAGCAAAATTAGAGAGAATTATTTAGGGGCAGCCCCAACACTGTGCTGGGCATTTCTGAAGAGGCTCAGCTCCTGCACCGTCTCTGCGCTGATGTCCCAGATGTCGACTGTGAGTTTCTTTGCTAAAGCCTATGGGTCAAGCTTTGTCTTTTCCGGTAAGAAACACACAAGAGAAAAAGCAACCGTATCTTTGGTCAGCCCACCTCCCCAGACAGACTAGTCAGTAGAGTCCCTGGCAAGATCGCCAAGGTCTCTGAGGTCATCCTGGCTAAAGTGTAACTTGGAGGAATGTGAATATAGGCACCTTGTTACCCACCAGCTGCCATAAGGGGCAAAGCCGGACAGGGCGATACTCACCATATCCGCCATGTTCACCACAGACTTTGCGTAGGTATTTGTGTGTACAACAGAAAGCCGATGCTTTTTGAACTGAAAGCAACAGACAAAAGGGAAGGGTGTTCAAAGTCACCAGGAAATAATCATCTTAGGACAGAAAACAAAATATCAGAAAAATCCCTAAGGCCTTCTGTCAAAAGAACACAAAAAGCAAAACACCGCAGGAAAGAACCTGTTTCTTTATTTGCCCTGAAGCCTGAAAGCTGGGGACTAAAGAAAAAGATGACTTTATCACATCTGTGAGAAAAAGTTCAATTCACTTTCATATGAAGGGGCTATAATATATAATATATAAGCTGGGTGCACACGAGGTTCGGGGTTCATCCCTACCACACCCACTCCATCTGCTTTACAGTTTATTTGAGGGGCTGTTCACTCGAAAGCTGTTATGAGCTGAAAGACATGCAAGTGAGAGGCGACCAATGCAGAGGTGGCTACGTGTGTAAGACTTCACAAGTTCTACACGGTTCTAAAACAAGAAGAAACCCTAAGGTACTATCACGAGGAGATGGCTCGGTAAATGTGGGTCACATGTTTGGTGTTCTAAAAGGCTTCATCACATACAACCCAATTTCAATCTTTTTCAAGTAGCGCCCTCTCATGGCAACACTAAAGGGAACCCGTAGATAAGGAGTCCGCGCGCTGGGAAACCAACTCTCATCCATGCTCCTGGGAACACCCATAGTAAAATTCATTGGGCCAAAAACAAACTCACAAAAATAGTAGAAATGGGCTAGATGAGAAAAGAAGGGGGAAGCAGGACTAGGAAAGGGATAACAGGGAAGATAACAGAAGATAATGGGGTGGTGAAGAGGTACACATGGTCAAAATGCATTACACACAATGAAAATATCATAGCAAGCTTATTATTATATATATGTAATATATAAAAATACCTTTAAATGAAGTATTTTTGAACCCTCATAAACAATTGCTAGTTACTTCTACCTAAGCATGTTTTCTATTTATAAGTTGTTCCTGGACAAAAACACTCTTGGCTGGGCTTCTCTGCCTTCTCTAAAGCTCCTGTCCAAACTGTGTGACTGTGTCCTGTGTGTGGTAGACCTCTGTATAGGTTGCGTGTGATAAACCCCTATATAGGCTATGTATGCTAGACCTCTATATAGGCTATGTGTGCTAGACCTATATAGGCTGTGTGTGCTAGACCTCTATATAGGCTGTGTGTGCTAGACCTCTATATAGGCTGTGTGTGCTAGACCTCTATATAGGCTGTGTGTGCTAGACCTCTACACAGGTAGCGCATGTGGGCAGTTGCTGATACGTACAGCCTGTTTGACATGGGTACCTTTATAGTAAATTCTAACAAGATTGTTCTTGGCTTCCAAAGTGGTGTATGTGTATGTGTGTTTACACAAATGGCTTTTCCAAGTCACAACTTGACGAGAATTTTGTTTCTTCTAAAGGTACCCTAACACACCTTTTATACAACAGTTAGGAGCAAGGATTGAAGGAAAGGGGGAGGCGAATCTTACCATGATATGATCATTCACAATCATCAGCTCGATGTATTTGGTTTCCTCCTCTACATTACGGGGAAATCGAAGAAGCTATAACACAATGGGGAAAAAAAGAAGAAAAAAAACTAAACATGTAAACTTAGCTCCAAAAACTAAAAGCACAGAAGAAATCAATGAAACAAAATTTCCCTTTTTACTTCAGCATTAACTTTTAAACTCTCATCAGTTTTCTTAGTTTTGAGTAGACAAAAAATGTGCATGGTTTGAAAAAATCAATGAAGAATAAAAATCAAGAGTGAAGTAGACAGGGAACCCTGAGCTCTTTGGGCTGAAGGACTTGGGGGAGGGGGAGGGAAATGGGAGGTGGTGGCGGGGAAGAGACAGAAATCTTTAATAAATAAATAAATAAATAAATATTAAAAAAAATCAAGAGTGAAATAGTCCTCTTGCCTCTATTCCCCTCTTCCACGGGAGGTACAGCAAATTACTAATTTTTTTCCCAAAATGTTTATACAAATACAATTAAATATGGATATATGTGTCATACGCCTACGTACTCTACTCTTGTCTTCATGAACACATGTCTACCCTACAGTGGCACGGGGGCGACACAGAGGAGCATTGCTCCTGCTTTGGCTCAACTCCAGCAGCAAAGTTCTGAAACTGAGGAGGCTGGTAGTTTCCCAAGTCATCTCCAAATCTAGGCGCGTCCATGACTTTCCTCTGCTGTGGCTCATAGGATCCCACAAGCTACAGGGTGTGGTCAGCACAGCCCTGAAATCCCCAAGTAGTCTTGGAGTGTCTATAACTACCACATCTCTGCTCACAAGTTCTCCTCGCTTTCCAAACCACAATCAGTCAACACTATGGGCTAAGTTACCAGGGCAGGCTTCCCTTCTGCCCATCCATCACACATTAACAGGATCTGTGAAACTGACTGTTCTTTTATGACATGGGTCAATGAAGGGGGTATTTTTCCTCCAGTAAATCTTGTTCACTTGCCCAAGACTATCTCTGTGATAAAGGCACACCATCAAATCAAACCAGAATCAATGCATGCATGTTTGAGTGCTACATTTTAAACTAACTAAAAATATACAGCCGCATAGATTTTTGTCTCTTTCTAAATGTATTTTCTAATCTTTAAAAAAAAGAAAGACTCTTCCAACACTAGTTTCACAGATGATAATGGACTGTATTTTTGTATTTAAAAACTAAGCAGGAAAACTAAATTGCACCCAATGACAACAATCTTTAAAAACAAAACAACAGTAACAACAGCAACAAAAAGCTCCTAGTAGGACAAGATCTCTCTTGCTCACTCTGGACTCCTAGTTAACTGAGAAGACTTTCAAATGAGTCTCAGCATTTTTCTAAATGCCTGTGACTTGCATTTGGACACAGTATCACACTGACTCAATTGCATGGGTTCATAAAGGAGTGAAGGGTTTCCCCTTCTTAGCCAATGACAAGATGCTGAGATGCTTCTAAAAGAACTCCAAGGCACACAGTAATAGGATGTTTCTCCTATTCTCTCAACTCAGCATTCATAACAATACACAATTTTGTAAATTAAATCTTCAGGTAAATTACCTTTACCTTAATTTAACTCAAGACATCCATGTGTCTGTGTCTAAACAACGAACTTCAAGCTTATGGGAGTGGCTTTGGGAACACACTGGCTTCTGAAGGGTGATTCAGAGAGTGTGGGTGGCTAGAGACACCCCTGGGACCAGACTTTCTATGGGATTCCCCTTCTATTTGAGTCATGTGCATTTATCCTTTCCTATTATTATATAATGAGTAAACAGGGATCATAGCACTACCTTCATAAGGGTATCACGAGGAGCAAAAGTGTTAAGATTCTGTCCAACACTTCAGTTAAACAGTTAAGATCTTATAATATGGACACATGCTTGCTAAGTTTTCAACAAATATCAGCAATTGTAATGCACATAAGAATCTGTCTGAAACTACATTCTATTTTACCAGACATAGAAGCCTGTGCCTGTAATCTCAGCACTAGGGTGACTAGGGCAGAATGAATGCTGTAAATCTGAAGCCACAGAGTGAGACCCTGTCAAAGGACAAAAGGAAACAAAACAGGACCAGTTTTATGGGAAGGTAACAGAAGCCCCGGACCTTAGTAACGTGACTAGGGAGGCTGAAGCAAAAGGTCCACAAGTTCTACACCTGCCCATAGAGCAAGTTCAAGTCCATACTGGACAACTTAAGCAGATCCTGTTTCCAAAAGGGCTGTGTATTTAGTTCAGTGGTAGAACACTTGCTTGACATGTGACTTGCTTGGCATTGCTAGGTTCAATCCTGGGAGGTGACGCGATGCTGACATGCGTATGAGGAACAAGCACATGCATAAAGAGTATGCCCTGTCCTCTCTATAAAACAAGCACTTCACACAACCTTCAACAGATTCGCTTTAATTGTCATCTGTTTCATTCCCTGTGTTCTTGTTATGCCGCATGCACACGTAACCACAAACCATCATCACCATGACTGTGATAGGCTGACCCTGACAGGAGATCTACATTCCAGGCCATTTGTCAACTGTGTGAGACACAGGGCAAGTCATCTTCAGATTTGAGAGCCATGCGAAGAACAGTATCTGCCCCCGTGGTTTAAGGTACCTTAAGGACAGAGTCCTAAAGCCATGTCGTCATTTATATACTAAATCCAAGGCATCTCAAGTGAGAAAAAGACATTTTGTGGCTTCAAAACCTATCAGGAATAGCAAAGAAGATCCCATGATGTGATTCATGCCTGAGCAAGGGAAGAGAAGCTGTGCTTCATGCAGAGACCTCACGACCCACGGTAATGGGGACTCCATATTCATTCATTGTCTAGCCTCTACTCGTAAAAGAATGCATCCTGTGGGTGCATTCACGCATCTGTCATCCTGTTTGTGTCCCCACCCTCACAAGGCTGCACTAGTTCTTAACCCCCGCCCTGCAGACACTGACTGTAGACTCAAATGATCGTCCAGAGGCCCTGTGTTCTACATATCATGGCTTGCGCCTGCAAACACATACCTGCCGCTTACTCCGCTTTAGTCTTGGCTTCAAAATAAATTTTGGTGGAGTAATATTTACTTGTTGAAATTCTACAAGAAAATAAAAACAAACAGTGCATTTTCCAGACTTTTACTAGAAGGCAAAATTTTACTAGTTTTTCTTTCTACTTAGTGAGTACATGAAACATTAAGCAATTAAGCAATTAAACATTAAGCAATTAATATTAACCACGAATAAGTATCTAATGGGTAAATACAATACACAAAAGCTCAATTTTCTCATGATCATCCTATGAATAACAACACATTTTTAATTAAAAATCTGCTAAGTAGCCAGCCTGATTTTCGCTTCTATCACTAACCTTCTTGGGCACCAAAATAAAGAGGAGACATGGAACACACTTTTAACACGACCTATTAGGAAGTTGATACAGGACACCAAAATTGGACTCAATTGTTTCCAACTCACAGACATTCTCTTCCAAGACAAGATTTATCTTTATCTAAGGCCTTGTTTGCTACTAAAGGGCAATGGGACAATCCGAGTCCCTCTTACTTGCATATCAGATCACGCACAGACTATTCATAGGTATAGATAAATTCATCTCTAGATTCTAGGTTAGCTGTAAGGGAGGACTTTCTACAAAGTGATGCCAACGGATGGAACTCACAAAAATCGTCCTGAGTGAGGCAACCCACACCCAGAAAGACAAATACAGTACGTACTAACTCATAAGCAGATATTAGCTATAAAATGATTGGTCTCACAAGCATGAGTATATCAAATTGGACTTGGAGGTTATTATTTAAAAGTTACTTGGGAGAGAGTGGGGAGTAGAAGGATGGATCTGGGAAGAGTTGGGGGAGGACTGGGGGATGAGTATGACCAAAATATATTATATGCATGTATGAAATTCTCAAAGAATTAATAAAGAACATCTTAGAAACATTAACACCAGATAGGTAACGTTACAGCAATAAATATCTCAATATGAAAGAGTCATAGTGTGTAATGCTAAAAGCACATAGCACTCCCACTAATCACGCCTGAGGGAGTGGAGCTCAGAATCTCTCTTATTAGAGCCTTTCGAGGATTACAACTCCAGCTGACAGTTACACTACAACAATCAGCGATGGGCACTCCACTAAGCCACAGTCGGGCCCTTGACTCTCGGGAACTGTGAGATAAAAAGTGTTTATCCTCAGCAAGCTCTGTACTAAAAATGGCAAACTTCAAACAGAAACTGTAAATGTCTTAAACGTTTATTGCCATCTTTTGCGTTTCAGTATATCTGGAAAGGGCTGAGAATTCATTTTCTTTTGTTGTGCTAGGGACTAAATCAGGGACTCATGCAAAACAAACAACAAACCCTAGATATATGAGGAGACATGCTACGCTAGATAGATGAGGAGACGCTAGCCCCACGCGCTGGAAGACTCACTGCCGAGCTGTTTCGCAAAGACCATCTCAACATTCGGGATGATCTCATAATTCCTAAGAGGAATTTCAGAAACTGACAAGTTGGTTCTAAAGCCTATGTGAAAATGCAATGGACCTAGAAGAGCTAAATTACTTTGAAAAAGGACAAAACTGAAGGGTATATGTACCTGATTTCAAAATACACTATAAAGCCACAATAAGCAAAAAAGTAGACACAGGTGGCTAAATGAGAAGAGTCAAAGGAAGAAGCCTATTTTAATACTTAATCTCAATACAAATAATTTAGTGTTAATAACATATCTAACAAAGGCCTTATGTTCAGACTATGTAATCATTTTTTTTAACTTTTGGCTAAGATCAAAGGCAGAATATGTAAATCCTTGTACAATGCAAAAACCAGAGGAGAAAAACACAATGGTGACTATCAAGCACACAGTATATATCACCCCCAGTCAGGAAACTGTCAGATGAAAGTACAATGCATAGCCTCATGCACAGCAGAACGGCCAACAAGCACGAACCACAGATATGTCTCGGTATCTGTTGCTCAGGTTCTGGAGTAAACAGTGCTGCCATATGGCGCCGTGTGTGAGCAGAGTGACAGAAGCATCTGAAGAAGCCACTCAACTGCTCACAAAACAATCTTTTCCAACGTAGAATCTTTGGATCAATAAAACTGGCATCACCTGGGGACATGCTGGAACTACAGTCTCAATATGGAGAGTTGAAAGCCCTGGGAGGAGGCCAGCAACAGGTGGCTATCACCTAGCCTGTTATTTTGGTAACAGGCTGAAGTTTTATGACGTTGATCCCAAGCTTAGCATACACCTTCCCAGGCCCTCCTTAGGTATTTACTAGAAGAAATAAAACATGCCTCTACAAAAAAGAAATGAATAAAGGGGATGGAAAAACAGAAAAGACATACAAGAATATTCACGGTTGCTTATTAATAATTGCCTCAAACTGGAAAAACCTGAATGCCCATCAACATAATTCAGAAGAATTGTAATCTATTCATACCACAGAATACACTCAATAATAAAATCAGTAAGTGATTGCTATTTTGACAACATAAATACCATAGAAATATGCTAAGCAAAAGAAACTACCTGTAATACATGGTTTCATATGTTTAAAGCCCTACAAAAGACAAGACTAGTCAATAGGAAAAACTGGGCAGAAAATAGATTGTAGAAGCTGAAGGCAAGGAGTGGGAACTGCACAAAAAAGGGTCTCAGTAATAAAAATGTTGCATTTCAATAGGGGTCACCTTGGAGCCCAATGAGTCACACACGGGCTTGTGTTTTTTGCTTATCAGTTTCTAAAAGAGTGTCAACTAGTCCATTGAAAGCAAGATTTTTTTTTCCTCCAAAACATGTTCTAAGGAACATTTGTCCTAAGAGACGTAGTATACAAAATAAAAGGTTCTATAAGCTAAAACAAGTTGACAAATGTTGATGATACTATTTCTGTCTCTAGGAAACAGATAACACCAAGCAAGATGAAGTGGCAGTGGTGACCAATAACCCTGTTCAATTTCATTCGACCTAAAATAAAATAAAGAAACGTATTTCTGACTTTCACTTGTTTCCATCTAGTTTGTCACAGTAAATTCTAAGTAATCTTGAAAGACAATGCCACTGTCCTAATCAACAGCGGCAACCTCTGACTGAAAATCTAGAAACAGGCCACGCATGAAGATTCAGGGCAGCAGCCCTGGCTCTCAGGAGGTCAGACAGGAGGATCACTGCAAGCTTGGGGCCGGGATGGCCTACAAAGTTGGACCTTATCAGAAAAAAGAAAAAGAATGCCAAGTCACTTCTGTAATTATTTCTGAAAAAGAACCCTGAACAAAGCCTAAAAAAAAAATTGTATGGTTCATTTCTATACTGAAGTCTTTGGTGGGGAATCATTATTACTTTAAATATTAATCAATGTTGATTACTTCCAGTAAGATCTATTACACTTTATTCTCACACAGTCATTCATGATTAATTCTGTTCCCATACTGGCATTATAAAAAGTTTCATATGGTTATTGAAAGGACAGCACGCTTCTCTGTAGAGCAAGAGCGTCTGCGCATTTATCGGCAGACTTCCCTAAGTATGGATTCTTTTTCAGATTTTACTATTTTGTTATGTGTGCAACAGCTGGAGGCATGCACGTGCCACACCCCATGGGGAGGTCAGAGGACAGCTCCATGGAGTATGTTCTCTCCAGCTTTCATGTGGGCTCTGGGGACCGAAGCGAATCACGAGGCTTTGTGGTAAGTGCCATTCCTCACTGAGCAAGCTCACTGGCCTCCAAAACAGTGGATCCTATCAAACGGGATCTTGAATCCGTTCACCACAGTGGAAAGTGCTAGTTTCTCTGTGGCAGAAGAACTACAGGAGGCCAGTGAGTCACAACTCAACCCAGAGAGGAAGGGGTATTAGAACTCAGCATTCACCTCATTCTTTAACAAGATGCTATGAGCTTAGGCTGGCAATGTTTTCACGTCTTCTGTGAGTTTCTCACAGCAGTCTCTCAAAGTATCATGATCCTTGACCTTTAGTAGCTGTGGGACCCTGGAAAAGATATACTAGCTTACTAGCTGAACCTCTGTTTCTTCATCTTCATGTTATATTAACATACAAAGCTACGGCAAAAACAAAGTTAATTAAAAGGAGCTAAAGACAAATGCCCACTGCATAGTCAGTGTTCCACAAACATGGGGTGCGAGCAGCCAGGTGACATGTCGATGCCCCTCTGCAATCAACATTTGCATCAATTAAGCTATAAACACAAATGAGAGGAAAATATGTGTCCATTTCACAAGTAGCAAACAATTATATAAAAGGCTAAATTATAGCTTTTGCTTAAAGTGCTATAGCAAAAGAAGAGGAAGGAAACAGCACATGGGGAGATGACTCATGCCTGTGTTCACAAAACCATCATTTTCCCAAGGATGGATTTTCACATCATTTACCAGTTTTACTCTAAGTTATGTCTCATTCCTAACATTGAGTCTTAATTTCTTAAGTATTCCTTCTGTGTGCTTAAGCCATATTTTTCTTCAATTGTAAACAAGAAGTCAGTTTGCATTTTATTCTTCCCTTTGGTGCAATTCGACAGACCACCTAAAATGTCTAGAGCAATGTTCGATTATTATTTTTAAAAAGAAATCCCCAAAATAAATACCATACCAGTTGGGAGGTCATCCAAGGGAAATTCAAACAGTCTGGATTTGTAAACCGAGTGAAACTGAGACTCCTCCTGAAAGGCAAAGGGCAGAGATTAAGCACATGGCAAGTAAGTATCTTTGGCTTCAGGCGATCGTAGCTGGAGAAGCTGGGACTAGCGAACTGCAGCTTGACTACAGTGCTCCAGGTTTATAAGGGGCCGTGAGCAGCTGCACAGCCCCATTCTTCTAACACTGCAGCCACCAATTGCAACCAAGAAGCCTCATGGGCAGAAAGGCCAAAGCTGTAATAACAGAAAATAAATGAATGGGCCTCTTTCCCCAAGGGGATGTAAGGCCTCTTGGAACATGGGTTAATGATGGCTTCTTTCATGATTCCCGCCCCTACATTAGAGCCAGGTAGCTTAGACAGCCAGTGACCAAGGCTACCAATTTTCCTGGTGACTGCAAGCAAAACAACAGACACAAGCGATGCCCAGAATCCTGACATAGACAGTTCCAGAAGGCAAGAAATAACACAACACTTTTTCTTCTAAGCAAAATTATTAAACAGTCAAATGATTTCATCTGGCTTCACCTAAGTGCTAAAGAAATAGAATGTCCTAGTATGAAAGTTAACTACAGCCTCTATAAAGTCAGTGTCGTGCAAAGTCATAAAGCAGCTTTAGTGGGTCCTCAGGGAACACACATCAGATGGCTCCCCAAACAGGGTTGTTTAAGAGGTAAAAAAAACGATGTGCGTTCCTGGAAATTACCTACTCTGTAAATGTTTGGCCAACATGGCATGAAACAAGGACGATGGTTTGTATATGCAAAAAAAAAAAAAAGGGATCAAAAACTGTATTGTTTCCCTGTAGCCCGACAGATTTGGCCTTAGCCAAAGAGCAATGAGGGCATTGTAGTCTATAATCTTAGTCCTTTCCTAGTAGGAGGAAATAATGAGGCCGGAACGATGGCACTTTGATCCGTATGGCTGATGTCCTTACATGGAGAGGAAGAGATGATCAGAAATATCTCTCTGCCAAGTAAAAATACAGCGGGAAGGAAACCAGTTGCCACCCGAGGGGAGAGCACTCGGAGGACACCAGCCCTACTGTCACCTTGATTTTTAATGTCACAGCCTAGAGAACTATGAGAAAATACTTTGTGGTATAAGCCACACAGTCATGATATTTGGTATAGCCATCTAAATTAAGGCCCATCATGCAACAGAGAGAAGTGGTGGCTTCAGAAGACACTTCAGGGAAAGTATTCCCAACATACTCAGTATCGTGCATGTGTGTGTGTGTGTGTGTGTGTGTAGTCCTGGCCCTAACAATATAACATACATGAAAGGGGGGAAGGGGATGAACGAGATGAAGGTCTCGGCACCAATGCTGCCATTCGCACGGCAGGCGGAGCACTTACGTGGGAGGTCTCGTTTTCTTCTGGTTCGATGAGATATGTGTGGTTCCCATCAAAGAACATCCCACTGCCGAGCACAAGAAAATAATTAGACAGAGCTACCAAGTCTCATTCAGAGCAAGCTCGTTTTAGGGTCAGCAGCACAGGCCTGGTCACGGTCAGTGTCTATTTCCCATCCTCAGCAGATAGGTAAGGCATCGCACAGGGAGGTGAGACATCACACAGGCATGGCACACACACTTCTGTCTCTGACCTCACTAAGGCAGATCCTCCCGTCTTGAACTCCAAGCTCAAGACTGAATTCTCTGCTTTTCGTTATTCTTCTAACACGGAATTGTGAGACTTACAAAAGAGGCCACCCTAGAATATCTGTGAAAGCGTAATTCTCAAAACACCCTCCTCAGACTTCAAGGCCGGGACTCTGGAAGCCGTATTTAAAACAAGTCTCAGACGAGAGTGGCAGCAGACTCCTGTAATTCTAGTGTGCTCTGTTAGGTCTGCCTCAGAAATTAAAACAAGTCTCGGCAGCTGGAAGTACAGAAATAAGCTTGCAATCCCAAGTACTTGTAGTCAGATGGCAGCAAGAAGATCCATGGTCAAGGACGACCTGGGCAAATTCAGGTCAGGAGAGCCTGTCCAAAAATCAAATGCTACAGCAGGTAAGGATACAGCTTGGTGGTTGAGCGTTCCCCTAACTTCCACAG
This sequence comes from Microtus agrestis, assembly GCA_902806775.1. Lineage (NCBI taxonomy): Eukaryota > Metazoa > Chordata > Mammalia > Rodentia > Cricetidae > Microtus > Microtus agrestis. The sequence goes on along the minus strand of CADCXT010002815.1, from coordinate 663,856 downwards.
CCATCCAGTACTGAGAAGACCAGCAAAGCCCACAACAGCAGAAATAGCTGGGCGATGCTGCCTGAGAGCAGTCTGAGAATGGGCTCCAACCACACGCTGGAAGGAGCTTTGGCAGTAAGGCGAATGCGTTTGCACGACTTGAACTAAATCCTTCCACCACTGTAAAGGGAGAACCTACGACCGCCTGTCCAGGAGAGACACTGAAGTAGCCTTCCAGGATTCCATCTCTCACACAAAGAAGACAGGAAACTAGGCAGTCTGGGCACACGAGCTGGTCATCTGCAACCGGAGACCACCTTTGCTCACTCATTCAGAGTGACCTGACAGGAAACCAACAAGGCACAGATGCAGATGCAGGGAGTGGACCATAAGGGAAGAATTTTCTGTTAAATTACATTTTGGGGAGAATAAAAAAAAATAAGCACATAATAAGGAAGGAAATCTAAGTTAGGTGAACATAGACTTTATGGTGGAAATCAAGTGAGTGCTTAGCACTAGAAGCCTGGGTGTGGGAGAGCTGACCAAGAAGACCGGGTTTCTGCTAGACGTTCAGGATACAGCTCCACAAGGAAGATGGCTTACCTATACTGTACAAAGGGTATTTCAGTTGCTCTCGTGGCATGATCCAGGAAAAGTAAGAGGACAGCACGGTAAGGGCAGAATGGGCAGGGGACAGAGAAATGGAAAAATGCAGTCAGAGGCCCATTGGTGGGTATGGTAGGAATTCTCTTCTGAGGGCCTAGGCTGTTACTCTAATGAGAAGACTGACAAGCAGACTTTAAAGAGAGGAAATGCCTTCTCCCTATTTTGTTTTATTGCTTGTTTACTGAGACAGTGTCCGTCAACCCTAGGCTGACTCTGAACTAGCAGCAATCTATCTGCCTCTGTCTCCCAAGTGCTAAAATCGCAGGCATGAACCAATATGCCTGGTTCTCCCTGTCTTAAAATGTCCTTGCTACACTGTTAGAATACCCTAGAGAATAGCAAGACTAAGGGCAGGGGTTAGTAGAATAGGATTACTATAATAACCCAAAGAAGATAGTGGTAATTACAGAAGTGGTGAGAAGTGGCCAAATTCTGGAGCGTGTGTGTGTGTGTGTGTGTGTGTGTGTGTGTGTGTCCATATGCTTTCACATGTATGTAAGTCTTTTTGTTGTTGAGGATTAAACCCAGGGCCTCACAGGCTAAGCATGTTATATCATTGACCCACAGGCCCAGACAAGATATATTTTGAAAGTAGAACCAAAAGGATTTTGTTGAAAAGTTTGATGTGGACTTTGCAGGAAAAATATCAACAAAGACCCTAAGGTTTTAACCTAAGCAGTATAAAGACAGCACTGACACTAAACAAAGTAACAGTTGCAGAAGGAACACAGTGGGCAGCTGCAGCAGGCAGAGGACAGGAAGGAGGCACAAATCAGGAGCGCTTGGGAACTCTTATGCTGGAGATGGCTATCTACTATTTACAAATCCTATAAAGGGGGTGCCTTAGTTCCCGTTCTATTGCTGTGAAGAGACATCATGACCAAGACAACTCATACAAGAAAGCATTTAACTGGGGACCTGCTTACAGTTTCAGAGAGTTGGTCCTGGATCTCTATGGTGGGAAGCATGACAACAGGCAGGCATGATGCTGGAGAAGTAGCTGAGAGCTACATCCTGATCCTCAGGTAGCAGGCAGAGATAGAGAGACTAGGATTTTGAAACTCAAAGCCCATCCCAAGTGACACACCTCTTCCAACAAGGCCACACCTCCTAATCCCTTCTATCACCAACTAGAGGCAAAGTATGTAAATATATGAGCCATAGGGCCATTCTCAAGACAACCACCACAGGGAGTGTTGAAGTTCACATGGCATCAGCTCCTGTTCAGAAACCTCCTGATACCCCTCTGGTCGGACAAACACAGTGCTTCTACGGAGATCAGGTGCCTCGTGGTGTCACTGACACTCGTCTTTGTTCAGGCCCCTGAGGGGAGCAGAGCTGTGATCTTCTACTTTACCTTTTCAATTTAGGGTTTAAAGGCTCACATGATAGCAACACTGTTAGATACAGAATATTATTTTTCTCTTGATGATAATGCTATGAAATCTATTGGTTTCCCTGAGCTATAATTACAATGGTTTCCAGGTCTCCCTCTGTCTAAATTCTTTCATCCCTGATGGGACATCTTCCACATGCCTTAAACTCTAATATACCCACAGAACAGACATTCTCACATCCGCACAGCTTTCAAATGCAAATGTTTGGATGACACAGAATTGGAATTTCAAGATAAACAGATGTAGTTTTAATGTAGTATTACCATAACAAACTATTAGCGATATATATGCCTGTGTTGACTCCTCTTCAAAACGGGCAAAGTATGACAGAAATTTTTCTCTCTATCACGCTAAGAACTGGCCAGATCTACCCAGAACATTCTATAACCATTAATCTTTGCCAGTGTTCACATGGCAAGCAGATTATTTTGCTACCTGTCACAGTTTTTGTGAACTTGGCAAAAGCCAAGCCCTACTTGGGAAGAGGGACTCTCCATTGAGCTACCCCCATTAGACGGGCCTGCAGACAAGCCTATGCGACATTTTCTTGAGCACGGACTGACATGGGAGAGTCCAGGCTACTAAGCCTGAGCAGATGGGTCTGGGTTGTATAAGAAGTTAAGCTGACCAAGCCAGGGAGAGCAAACCAGAAAGCAGTGTTTCTCCTCAGATCTTCCTCAGTTCCTGCCCTGCCTTGTGTGCCTGTCGTGGCTTCCACTGAAGATGGACTACAGCGTATGAGATAAAATACGCCCCTTCCTCCCCAGGTTGACTTTGGTCAGTGTTTCCTCACAGCAATAGAAAGCAAGCTAGAATAATTCTTTCATTATGTACTCACTCCTAAGTGGATATCAGATATAAAGTAGAGGCTAACCATGCTACAATCCACAGACCCAGAGAAGCTAAGTAACAAGGATGGTTCAAGAGGACCCCTGTGGACCTCCCTAGGAAGGGGAAACAGAACAGAGTTTATGGGTGGACTGGGAATGGGTAGGGTTGGGTATGAGATGGATCAGGTCAGGGTGGGATGGAGGGAGAGTACTAGGAGAACAGACTGGAATTGGGAGACCATTTGGGAAATTATTAGAAACCTAGCACAGAGGAAACTCCCTGGAATCTACGAGAGTGACCCTAGAGAAGACTCTTAGAAACAGGGGATACAGAGCTCCAACTGTCATCTATAACCAGGTAAGGCTCCCAGAGGTGGAACCGGGACATCAACCTACAGTCTGTCCTCCCTGCAATATTGGCTAAGCTAATGGTGGCACAGCAATGTGGGAGTGCCCAGAGGCCCAGGCCACAGGAGGGAGCCCATGCCTCGTTGGCCTGGATGGCCAAGAACCAGACGTCAGACAGCCTAGAAACCCAGGACAGAAACAAACACTACGGGCAAAGGAAAAAGTCAATGAAAGGATTGCTGATGATTTTCTGCCTAGCCCCGTTGTCAGAGAGGCATCGTTCAGCAACTGAGCAGATGCAAAGCTCCACAGTCAAACACTAGGTGGAGCCGGGGAACCCCACAAAGACAAGGGGAAGAAGAAGTGTAGGAGCCAGAGGTGTCAAGGACACCAGGAGAACAGGACCCACAGAATCAACTAAGCAGGGCTCACCGGAGCTCACAGAGACTGAAGCAGCCGTCACAGACCCTGTACGGCTCTGATCTAGATCCTCTGAATAGACGCCACGGCTGTGCAGCTTGGTGTTCTTGTGGGATTCCTAACAGTGGGGGTGGACGTGTCCCTGACGCTCTTGCTTGTACTTGGGACCTTTTTCCTTCTCCTACGTTCCCTTGTCCAGCCTTGATAGGAGGGTTTGTGCCTACGCCTTATTGTAATCTGTTATACCATGTTCAGTTGGTATCCCTGGGAGGCCTGCTCTTTTTTTTTTTTTTTGGGGGAGGGAGTTCAAGTTAGGATTTCTCTGTGTAACAGTCGTGGCTGTCCTGGAACGCTCTCTGTAGACCAGGCTGACCTCGTACTCACAGAGATCCTCCTGCTCTGCCTCTTAAGTGCTGGGATTAAAGGTGTGTGCTACCACATCTCCAGTGTGTTCTTTTTTTAAGGACATGGAGGAGGAGTTGATCTGGGGAGAGGAGAGGTTGTGGGGGGGTACTAAGAGGAGTGGAGAGGAAACTATGGTTAGAATGTAATATATGAGAACAAAAAAATAAAAATAAAAAGATTCTGATTCCTCATAACAACATGTTTTTACTAATACCTTAATAATAATAAAGAATAGTAAAACAACCATTTCATTTGCTTTGCGGGTTGACAGCTTTACATTATGACATAAATTCTACATATGATAAGGCTAAAGCAATTACACTCTATAGATAGAACCAAATAACAACAGAACAGTTGAGCTAAGTTGCTATAAAGCTGAATTAAAATAAGACTTTGAAAGGAAACAGTCATTTTTACAAATTTCCACAAGGGGGCAATAAACTTATATTTGATCTCATCTTTTTAGGTTCCCATAGTTACAAGATTTTGTGATAACATCAAACACACATGGACCAAAATAATTGCTATTAATCCTTTGAATTTGTAAAAATGTACCCCTATAGACTCTATGAGAAAAGATTATTAATATAATTTTCACATTTTATATTCCTCAACTATATGCAGTGAATCAGAAACATGAAAAAACCTCATTATGTGCTTGGTCGTTCATAATAGATGAATTCTGTATGTAGTAATATGGCTTATACCTAAACCATTATACTGAGATAGCCTATGTCCTTTAATGTTCCGCAATATCCCTCCAACATATTGCTAGAGGCAATTGTGTTCAGAAATAAAATCATGATCATAATAGGGTTCATCAGTAACAAAATGTACGAACCATGTCTATACCATCTAAGAAAGTCTAAGCACCGAAGCACACAATTCTGTTTGTACTTGGAGACACATTATGGACTTTTCTATTAATTTCACTTTGCTTAGTTTTAAGTGAAAGAGTTTGTAAAGATAGATACGAAATATATGAAATATACTAACTTAAAGCAACTGAGGCAGGATCCTGAGAGGCGCTGTTTACAGTTCCCACCTTCCTTAGAGGACCGTGGGAGGGTAGAACCAGCTCTTGTCTTAGATGCTCATGCCCAGTAGGGCCCATAGGAGAAGCTCATTGCTTCCTCCTGGGTCTCAGACACTGTCCATTTGGGAAACTGGGACGCAAACCGGAGAGTAGTGAGCACCATGCTCACACTGTGACTTGGGCTGAGATTCTGTGAGTAATACAGAGGTGGGGAAGGTCTCTTACTTTTATATCATTCTTCCTTCTAACACACATTTGCTAATATAAACATCAGCAAGATCAAACATAATATACCAAGCCTACAGGCCTGCTGTGTTGAGATAAGGTATACCACTTTTACTATGACAATGATTTTAACATTTCTTTCATCGGGTAAGAAAATCAAGGCAAAGATGCCATGTTGTTAATCTCTCTTCACTCGAGGAACATATGCAATTATATGCATTTATTTGTCATAAGAAGCAAGAGGCTTTGCATTAAGCGAGTGCACGGCCTCCATTCTCTGGCCATCTACTCACCCTGGCAGTTTCTCTGTCTATCTGTCTAACGGACCTCTCTCCAGAGCTTGGCCAGAGCTGTAACTCATTCCATCGCCACTGCAGATTCCAGATCTAACGCCCACTCAAGGTTCTCTGAAAGGATGCCACAGGGCCCACTCCACCTGCTGCAGTGGCACCTTGGGTCTCTCAGGCTCTACCTGTCCTTCAGCGCCAATTCTCCGTTTGTTTCTGGCCCTGATGTTATTTATTATTACTTTCTCAAATAAAAAATATATACCTAAATATACCTATAATATTCCACAAGATAAAGCCAGGCAAATTTGCCCTGCTTACTACTACACTGAGGTCTCAAGGCTCACCCAAGCTAAAACTGCCGTAACGTTTCCAGTGACGGATACACAGCGGCTCACAGTACCAGTTGATTAGTGGAAAAGGCCACATTTCCATCTCACTACATAAAAGATATCTAGCAACAAAACTTAAAAGTAATTGTCTTAGCTCACTCTGTGCAAACAAAAGCAACAACAACAACAAAACCAAACAGAGTAAAACACGCCAGAAAGAATCAAATGATTCGGTCTAAACAGGATGCTCGGAGATGAACTGGTAGTTCTCAAGAGGCCGTAAACACATGCATCACCATCCCAGACAGGATGGAGAGAGGTGTATTCCCATGTTCACCATCAGCAAACATTCTGCAAGGGGAAGGTCGTGAGAAAGGAAGCAAGGAAAGACAAACTCGCCCCCAGAGCTCCATGAGCGTGTGTGTCCCCTCCCATGGTGCTGTGAGTTAAGTGGGTTCTGCAGAACACAGAGCTTCTGAGGTCATCTGTGTTGTTTGTGCAGAGAGCCATGAATGTTCATCTGCTAGGATTTCTATCATTTCAGGAAAATAGAAAGACTCAAACCATGGAAGAGTAGAGGGTTGAATTGGTTTTGAGGAACAGAAAACAAAGTAACTCAAGACACTCCAGTCTGTATCTGGATGAAATTAAAAATATTCTCCAAGTATCACTGTATGGCAGCATAATTTCAAAGCCTCTGGCTCCCGAAACTCTAACATTGTACCAGTACATTCTGAAACTCTAAATTTTACTAATACATTAAACATAAAGAAAAGTTACTGAAACAGCAAATGTATAAGTAATTTATGTGACACTTACTGGAGTCCATGGCATGTTGACAGGGCAACAAATGAGCCAGGGTTTCCTCGGATCTGGCCCTGGTAGTAACAGTGTTCTCCTCCCTGGAAACAGAAAGAGAGGGCATGAGCCTGGCCCCAGAAGCGTCTTACACCACACCTCCATATACGCTGCACAGGGTTTCATCACCCAGATTAGCATTGTCCAGCCAGTTCCAACAGAATTATTTATGAACGTGTCTATTGAGCAGACGCCAAATCAGAAGGCAGGGGAATAAAGGTGGACTTAACTTTGCTTTTATGCAGATGCTACAGCAGTCAAAATGCTGAGATAAGTGTGTGGCCCATGCGCCAGGATAGGTTTAATAACCTATCTCCCAGTTCTGAGGGATTCCCTTCTGAGCAACATTGCAGTATAATTTAGCATCCAGCTGAGCAAAAAGAAACGGGCATCACTTGAGAGTCATCGGATTCCTGTGATGGAGGAAAAGATCCGTTTTCGTGGTGTTCACATCAAGTTTATAGCATTCTTTCTCAAGCTGGGAATTGCTTTTCTTCTAAGAGTCTGGGGGTAGAGTTTAAAGTTCCCTCTGCAACTGGTCACATCAACTGAATGCAATTCTTCCAACCCAACTGGAAAAGAAACGGTACACAGATGAGCTGCATCCTCTGGTGTTGTCTTGAAACACTCGGCAGTGAGAGAATGTTCCAAAGACCACAGCACCGTGGAGCAGCTTCAAAATATAGAGCCCTTGTCACAGCAGACCTACAAATCAGAATCTGCATTTTAACACAGTCTACAGGTGATTTATGTGCACATAAAGGTTCGGAAAGCTCTGCTCTAAATCACCTTCCCCATTCACCCACTAACTTATTTATTCTGTAGCAGAAAGCCTGTCATTAAATTGATATTCAAAGATTTTTTTAAAGGAAAAAGTGAAAGAGGAGCACTGAAGGAGTGAGTAGATGCAGTGGAAATGTTAACCCTGTTAAAATACCCCGTGCTGGCCACTTAACAGGGAAGAGTAAGAAGACACAGGAGGCAATAGGGCTGAAAGTCTGATGGCTGCCACTGCTTCTGAGATAATCCCATAGTAGCTGGGAACACTCTGCTTTGGAGAATTCCAGGAAAATGGCAGAGCGCAGTCCCTGACCCTACTGTTGACCAGGGCAATGGCATTTTGTGAACTCCTCCATTTTGGATGAACTGTGACAATTCCAGTAACTACCCCAATTTGACTTGTAGAAGTAAATTAACTTGTTCCCCTAGATTCTTGACTGTCCTGCCCAATGAACCCCAAGAAATATTAAGATGTTACTGATCACCCCAACATTCTATAATGCCCAGCCATGACCAACTTCAGGCCAGAAAGGAAACCTTCTGGCCAGTTCCCACCTCCTCTTTCTGGCCTCTGGCTACTCAGCTTGCAAGTGGTATGTCTGCTCATGCTCTCCTTGTTCAGATCACAGTTAAGCATTCAGAATCTTTATGGGTTTAGCTTCTAATATGGTTATGAAAAACAAGCTCACAGCAAACTCCCTGATTCTCTGGCTCTTAAAATCTTTCCACAATGTTCCCCTAGCCTTAGGTGCAGGACTGTTTCGTAGTTGTATCCATCGGAACTGGACTCCACCACTTTGCTCTCTGAAAGGCTATAATTTTTAAGGCTCAAGGCTCTAAGTCTTAAAAGTTCCATGCTCACAGTCGCCAAGTAGCGATGCAAACTTTGGATGACTACAAATCCTGTAGTCTTTTCCAAACACTACACACGAATTGGATCTAGAACTTGTGATTTATGCACTCCATGTCTAAAGCTTTCTCCAAGTCAGATTTACTGCACATTTTTATCATATTCCACTCTATTATTTTTTTCAGGACAGAAGATAAATATTCTCCACTGGGCTATGAGAACAGTGACCAGTCCATATAGCCCACTACAAGTGTTCAGGCAAACACATGATTGAGATAGTTCTTATTTTCTGGACACATCTGGTTCTACCTGAAATCAGAACACTAGCTTCATATGGACCATACAAGAAAAGGTCAACAGTCACTGAGGTGGCCTGGACACAGAGAGAAAACTCTTTGAAGTATTGTTTTCAGCTCAACAATGATCAACCAAAACACAGATTTTTCTCCTACGAGGTCTCAGAAGTCAACAGTAACACATGAAGAGAGAAGAAAGAGGAAAGATAATCACAATAATTATGGCTTCAGATTAAAAAATAATAGAAGTCAGCAACCACTGTGTGAGAAAATATGCCAGTAGAACAGACCATAAAAATATTTCATAAGTTATTAAAGGTTATTTTTTTAAATACCCACTCCGGAAATGGATAATGTGTACATATGAATATAATTATAATTCAGTTTTTAAAGAGCACCCCCCTACTACACTGCAGGAAAAGTTAGATGATTAGACAACAGAAAAGAATCTTCCACTAATTTCCACTTCAAAAAAACAAAAACAAAAAAACAGGAGTCTGTCGAAAAAACAGCTTATGATCAGAGCCCGTTTGTATAAAGCCTAATGCAGAGAGGAACTCAATGTGGTTGACTCACTATTGAGGGTATCCATGACACTTTAAAGAGAAGCATAAACAGGACAGAGATACCTCATTGGCCTGGGCTATTCAAATTGACTTTACTTATTCATTGAATCATTCATTTATTCACTTTGATTTTTCAAGACAAGGGTTCTCTGTAGCTTTGGGGCCTGTCCTGGAACTAGCTCTTGTAGACCAGCCTGGGCTCAAACTCACAGAGATCTGCCTGCCTCTGCCTCCCGAGTATTGGGATTAAAGGCGTGTACCACCACTACCCGGCTCCAATTGAATTTATAAATATATACTGAAATATAAATATATGCTCTCATAGCATATGTAATACTTCAAAATAATGGTAAGAACTCATTTTAGCATTTTAAATTTATCAGATGCTATTAACCATAAATCAACAATTATTTACTTTTTTTGAGACATGGTTTCTCTGTAGTTTTGGTCCCTGTCCTGAAACTAGTTCTGGTAGACCAGGCTAGCCTCAAACTCACAGAGATCTGCCTGTCTCTGCCCCCCCCAACACACCCTAGTGCTAGGATTAAAGGCATGTGCCACCACCGCCTGGCCCAATTATTCAAATGAGAAAGCAGGGAAACCAGGAGTGGTGGCTCAGTGGTTAAGAAGAATACTATCTGCTCAACTATGTTCATAACAGCATTGTTTGTCATAGCCAGAACCTGTAAACAACCTAAATGCCCCTCGACCGAAGAATGGATAAGGAATGTGGTACATTTACACAATGGAGTACTATGCAGCAGAAAAAAATAACATCTTGAATTTTGCAGGAAAATGGATAGAGCTAGAAAACATCATTTTTGAGTGAGGTAACACAGATACAGAAAGACAAGTACCACATGTACTCACTCATAAGTGGTTTTTAAACATAAAGCAAAGAAAACCAGCCCACAAATCACAATCCCAGAAAACTTAGACAACAATGAGGACACTAAGAGAGACTTACATCTACATGGGCAGTACAAAAGGACAAGATCTCCTGAGTAAATTGGGAGCATGGGGACCTTGGGGGAGTGTTGATGGGAGGGGAGAGGCAGGGAGGGGAGTAGAGAAAAATTTAGAGCTCAATAAAAATCAATAAAAAAGGAACACTAGCTGCTCTAGCAGAAGACCTGGGTTCAGTTCCTAGCACCGGCATGGTTACAACCATCTGTTACTCTGGTTCCACAGAATCTGGTATCTTCTTCCTGACACTACAAGTACCACATGAACATGATGGACAAACATACATGCAGGCAAAATACCCATAAACATAAAAGGTAATAAACAAATAAATGAAGAAGTAAAGTAATGAACTTTATTTTCCTTCAATATATTTGATAATATTTATTATTCTAAACTAGAGACTTTAATGTTAATGAAGCATTTTAATTCATTTATGTCCTATTACTAATATAAATGGCCAAATAATTTTATATTTTAAGGACTATTTTGTTTGCTATTTTTAAATAATATACATTTAGGAGAAAAGTGCTAAGGATTTATACCGCTTATAGTAAAGAATAAATTGGATCCCTTATGTACACTGTGCAAACCATATGTACCACCAAAAAATAAGCCTTTTTGAAATAGTTTGTGTATATACTATGAATATACGGAATATCTATAGAAGGAATAAATTCTAATATCAATCCTAAATAAAATGCTGTAATCCCTATACAGATTATAAATGTGTATGTTTTTTCTTATATTTGAATGTCAACTTTTAAGTTTTTGTTATGTGTGTTACAATCCAAATAATCACAGAAGTTAGCTACCTAGTAGAACAGAGGGGAGAAGGGATCTTCCAAGGGCAGGGAAATAGAACACAGGTTACAAAGAGATGTAGGGGAAACTAGACTAGGAGAGGAAAAGGGGAAAGAGATGGGAGAGCCGGGTAAAGGAAAGAATATGGGGAGAGACAACTGACACTAAAGGACTCTTGAAAAACCATATGGAAACCTACTGTAGAAGTTCCCAAAATAGATAATATATGAGAGGAATTTAAACTGAGTCATCATATAATGTGTGAGACAATGCCCCAAATGGATATCTTATTCTACCAAGTAAAACCTCCATGGTGAAAAAATGGGTTATATCTTGTTGGGTTGTTGGCCAAAGGAGTCCCACAAATATTACAGGCTACCGCCAGTGTTATTGGTTGCTCTTCACAACCTGTTGGTAAGAACCTATTGCTAAAGCCAACATTTATTTATGTTATCAAACATGAAAAAGTTGAGCTGGTACCCAACTAGAAGCTTAACCTCTGCTGACTAGCTCTTGGCACAGGAAGGCACCATGCATGCTGCCAGAGGAGAAAAATAATCATCAACATCACTCAGCTAGCTGCCAACCCTGTGACCTGTAACAGCAACCGACCTGCAAGACGTACCAGTGGAAGAATGACAGAATGTGATGGCATTAACCAACCACTTTCTCATAGGACTAAAGGTCTCTACTCCATAAGGTGGAACCCATGCCTGACAATGCTAAAGTGGTCCAAAACCTGAGACTTCATAAGTCATGGGCCTAGGGGAGAACCTGTGATTATTCTGCTAAAGGTATAGAGCTTTAAAATGACCCCTAAGGATACACTGCTGTGGACTTCAATCAGCACATCACTCAACTAGAAGCTTCTTGCAGAACATTGTGATCCACAATATATAAGACATCACAACTGGGTAATGCGTAGGCGCAAGCGTGACAGACTGAATTACTCAGCCCTAAACGGGATATCTTCATCAAACCTCTTCTCGCAAGGCTCAGGGATCTGTGCAGAAGAAGTGGCAAAAAGATTGCAGGAGCCATGGGTTAACAGATACCTTGCAGACACAACAAGACCTAGGCGCATAAGAACTCACAGAGACTGTGGCAGGGTTCATAAGACCTGCGCAGATTCAAGCCAGCAGGGGACCAGCACTGAGAGGGGACGTGGACACAAAGTCCTACCCCTGACTAGGAAGCTATTTGTAATTGATGATGCCTGCTGACAAAAGGAAAATCCACTTTTTACAATGGAGTGTCACTGGGCTTATCAACCACACTCCAGGGCAGGCCCCGTGTCCAGAAGCAGTAGGCCAACACAAAATGAACTCGATGTTGTTTTCATGTTCTTTTGTATGTGTGTATGAGGGGTGGTTTTGTTTGTTTGTTTGTTTTTGTTTGTTTTTGTTTTTGTCTTATTAGGTTTTTTTGCATGTTTTGATTTCAGTTTTTGTGTTTTGTGGGTTTTTTTTTTTTTAAAGAGAGAGGGAGAACATGAAGTTGGGTAGGTTGGAAGGTGGGGAGGAAATAGGAGGCTTTGAGGTAGGGGAAACATGATCAAATTATATTGCTGAAAAAAATTTAAATAAAATAAACAAAAAAATTCTTTTTAATATACAAATGGTTTGATACCATTTACATCATTTTGCCTAATTTGTCTTTCCCTTAAAGCAATCCTGACATCTTCCTGTATCACCACTCAATCTTCCAATAATGGCATGATATCCCCTGTGGGATGAAAATAATTCATGATAGCCCTGTCCTAACACATAGTTGGATAAATGTTTGCTGCCATAAACAATGATGCAACAAACACTTTCTCATGTGTTTCTATGTACTTGTGACAGTTTACACATAGGGTTGTTGACCTAGTCAGTTAAACAGCAAGTGCATTTTAAATTTCAGTAAATTAGAGAAACAAATACAATTATAGTTCTGTACACATATCTATTTTATACTATACATTGTAATTGAACTTAAGAAACTGCATTCTACTTAAACTTATGTGTATTGAACTTAAGAAACTGCATTCTACTTAAACTTATGTGTTTTGTATCAGGGAGATGGCATGGGGAGAAGGCATGAGCTGTCAAACCTGAAGACCAGAGTTTAGTCTCCAGGACGCACATGATGGGAGGAGAGAACCATGTCTTGGAAGTTGTCCTCTGACCTCCACACACATGCTACGGTGTGCATGTGTATAAACACACACATACACACACACAATTAGAATCCCATGTTTCAATAGCATCCACTGACATACACCAACTTTCTCAAATCTAACCAAGTGTAAAATTCTCCAGACCTTCATCTGACTTTAAGAAGCCAGCTACTGTGGAAGTAGGTATTACATATCATATATAATAATCTAAGGCATATGTTGTAGAAAAGTAGGAAAAACAATATATCCTCACAGAGGTGGGCTCCACATCTGGCTGCCAGTCATAGTGCTTTTCCCTTGCAGTCATTTCGTTCAAGAAATAAATCCACTGTGCTGGAAACCTTCATACTTCTTGATACAATAATCCAGTCATAATAGTACAGATGTTTAGTCTTAACTAATTAGATAGTACTATTTAAAAGAAGTTCCCTACCTTTGTGTCTACTTAATGATTTGTTTGGATAAAAAAAAACTTATTGTATATTTTTATTCTAGGAAATTCAAAGCAATAATTTATTTATAAAATTCAAAGTCATACCAATATTTTTATTAGTCAGCCCACAAGATCTCAATAGAAAATTATAATTCATTATAAACAAAATGAGATAACCCAAAAGGGGTCTGGATTATAAAATGATGAAAACCCACAGCAGAAAACCCACTCGAGTAAAGTATTGGGGTCATGGTCATTTGCCCCTCCCCAAGATGTTCAAGTGGAAATTCAGTAACTTTTCCCACTCTAAAGGGGCTAGAGACACATTCGCCAAAAGCCTTCTCAGACCCCCACTTCTCCCATTTTTCATCCTTTCCTAGATATTGTAATTTTAAATACTGTACTTTATCTCCTCTTCCTATATTCCTTCTTCTATCTTATTTGATCAAGCAGACCATGTCTCTTTCAGATTACCATATTCCTGATGTGTAGTCATATTCCCAAGCATCCTTTTAAAGAGAGGCATGCTGTGGATCTCAGGTTGAGCATCAGTTAAACAGGCATCATGCCTACTTAAGATGCCTCGCCAGGGGATACAGCGGATTCCACAACCTAACAAAATGAAAGACACTAAACTCATGTGTGCGTGCATGTGTGTACGGGGAGGGAGAGATAAAAGGAGGAAGAGAGCGAAGGTCGCATTTCCTGAGCTAGCGGTGCTTCAGTGTCCCTTGAGCTATGAATCTTATTCTTTGCTATGACTAATTCCAAAGCCAGATGTGTGGCTGCACACTTGGAATCTCAGCACTTGGCAGTACAGAGGCATGGGGGCTGAAAATTTCAGGCCAGCCGGAACTATATAGAAAGGTCCAATATCAAAATGAGACAGAGAGAAAAAAGAAAGGAGAGAGAGAGGGAGAGAGGGAGAGGGAGAGGGAGGGGAGGGAGGGAGGGAGGGAGGAAGGGAGGGAGGGAGGGAGGGAGGGGACGGGAAGAGGGAAAGAGAGAGAAAGAGACAGAGACAGAGAAATGGTTTAGAGTGAAGTTTTTTTTTTTAAATAGTTGTACTGGTTTTTGGTCCTAGGGACTGGACTCAGGACTCTGTATCTACTACATTCTTGGTCTAGCCTGGTTTTGTATTTATCGTTAAGTCTGAGAACATGTAGCAATCATTTATGAAGGAGGACTAACATCCAAAATATATAAGGAGCTCAAAAATTAGATATCAAGAAAATAAATAACCCAATTAAAGAAGTGGGGTACAGAGAATTCTCAATAGAAGAAACTCAAATGACTGATAAACAGATGTTCAACATCCTTAGTCAGCAATGAAATGCAAATCAAAACTAGTTTGAGATTTCATCTTACACCCTTCTCAATAGCTAAGATCAGTAAAAAAAAAAATAATGACAGCTCATGCTGGTGAGGATATGGAGTAAGGGAAACGTGCATCCATTGCTGTTGGGAGTACAAACACATACAGTCACTATGGGAATCAGTGTGGCTGCTTCCCAGGAAGATGGAAATAGCTCTAACTTAAGATCCAACTTATACCCCTCTTGAGCATATACCCTAAGGACACTTCATCCTACCACAGAAACAATTGCTCAACCAAGTTCAATGATGCTCTATTTATAATAGACAGAACCTGGAAACAACTTAGATATCCCTTAACAGATGAACTGATAAAGAAAATGTACATTTACAGTAGGAGGTTACTCAGCAATTTTAAAAAAATCATGAAATTTGCAGGTAAATCGATGAAAGTGGAAAAAAATTATCCTGAATGAGGTAAACTAGACCCAGTAAGACAAATATGGTAGATATATATCTGGTTACATATCTGTTTACAAGTGAATATTAGCTGTTAAGCTAATGATAACCAAGCTACAATCTGTAGAAGCCCAGAGGGTGGGTGATAGAGTAAGAGACAAGAGGTGGGCAAATAGATCTCCCTAGGAAACAGAAACAGAGTAGATAGCTATGGATGGATGTGGGCGGGGGACTGGAATGGGAGGGTCAAGTGAAGAGGGGATAGAAAAGGAGGGGAGGGAATATGGGGAGAAGCAATAAAATGAAGAGCCACTTGAGATGTGGTATGAAAACCTAATACAGGAGAAGCTTCACAAAAAATACAGATATATGAAAGGGATATAAATAAAATTGCCAAATAATGGGGAGACAGAGCTCCAACTAGGCATCTCTTGTCATAAATAAAGCTCCTAGTACTAGCACCGGGTTATATATTATTGGTCAAAGGGGTCCTATGATCCCCCAAACAACACATACTATTGACAAGACTATAGTTACTCTCCACAAACTGACAGCTAAGCCACACAGCTGAGGACAACACTAACACAACTCACTGAACATGGAGAAGTCAAGTTGCTGCCTATAGAGCTGTCACCCCCTATGTTCCAGCATCCTCGGTACAGGAGGGCACTCTGCAGGCTAACAAAAGATTAACCTAAACACCAAGCCAGCCACAAACCCGTTGATCTACAATGGTGTTCTGCTGGCAAGACAGGCTAGTGCAATGGTGGCTCAAAGCTTGTGGTAGTTGTCAATCAATACCTGATTTGACTATGGCACACTCTACGAAAAGAAAGCCATCCCCTACACTAACACCCTGAGACAAGATAGCACTGGGACCTGCTATCTTGTAGAACCAGCATGCACAGGGCCTGCACAAGCCTAAAACAGACGGGGTCCTAGACCTACTGGGAGAGGGAGACACAGCCCCATCCCTAACCCAGAAACCACCTCAAATGGTCAACAACTTGCAAATGAAAATGTAGTTTCTCTAAGTGAGTCTCACCAGGGAACAAGCTACTGATAGGGTAGCTGCACGCCCAGCAGTAGGTGGCCAAGAGGAAATGAGCTCAGTGGTGTCATTGTGGGCACTAGCTTATCTCATAGCATCATGATGGCATCAACGTATCTCAAAACATGATGTCAGGGCTCTCTTTAACCTTATTTTTATTTTATTTAACTTTATAGGTTCTTGGCATGTGTATTATGACTTCCAGTTTAGTGTGCGAACAAGTGGTTCTCTTCGTCTCTATCAGTCCCATTGCCTTCTCTTGGGCTCTTGCTGTTTATTTTCTTCTAGTCCAATAAATTTAGTTTTGTTTTATCTTGTTGTATTTTGTTTTATTATTATCTGTTAGAAGCCTTTTTTTTTCTAATGACAGACAGAAAGAGTGTGGACCTAGAAAGAAGGGGAGGTGGAGAACTGGGATGAATGGAGGGATGAGAAACTGTAACCAGGATATAGTATGTGAGTGGGGAAAGGCTGTTTTCAAGAGAGAGAGAGAGAGAGACAGAGAGAGAGAGAGAGAGAGAGAGAGAGAGAGGGAGGGAGGGAGGGAGGGAGGGGAGGGAGGGGAGGGAGGGAGGGAGGGAAGGAAGGAAGGAAGGAAGGAAGGAAGGAAGGAAGGAAGGAAGGAAGGAAGGAAGGAATTAAAGAAAAAAAACATTTCAAAAATTAATGAGTTAAAGCTACCGGACCAAAAATAAAAGTTTCATTTAAAATGATTCATGGATTCTATCGGAGACAAAAGCCTACATGAAGTATTACTGTGGCAAAAAAATTTCACCTTAAAGAAACAGGCAGAACTGCTGTGAGATGAACAAAAGCGATAAGGAAGGACTTAATGCCACTAGGAGAGGATGAACATCACAAAACAGGGCAGATAACTTCCCGGCTCCTGTTTGAACAACAAACAGCTGTCCAGGGACACAGCGAGCACCACATCTGTGTAACTGCCGTGCAGGCATCTTCCTTCTGCTGGTTTCCCCCAGGTAACATCAGGTATGGAGAATAAAGTGTGAGGCTACGATATGGTGGCTCCCAGCAGCTCCGGCTCATGA
Source organism: Microtus agrestis (assembly GCA_902806775.1). Lineage (NCBI taxonomy): Eukaryota > Metazoa > Chordata > Mammalia > Rodentia > Cricetidae > Microtus > Microtus agrestis. Next base: position 646,350 of record CADCXT010002815.1, on the reverse strand, counting down.
GGGTGCTAAAGTCTTCTGAGATGCAGGACGTTTCCAGGGCTGTGGACTCAGCCTGTCTTCCTGTATGAAGACTTGGGGACCTCCACTACATATAACAATGGTTTTTATATTGTTCATAATAAAACAGAAACAAATCTCTTCTGAACTAGTTTCTTTGGGTTAACATAACAAATAATAAGAAGAAAAAAACCTGGGTGGGCTCAAGACAACAGACATTTATTCTCCACACTCCTGGCCCCGAGTCTGAGGGAAGATGCCGGCAGAGCTGCACTTCCCCTGAAGGCTCCGGGGAAGGAATCTTTCCTGGCTTCTCTAACCCCAGTGGCTGCCAACAACTTCACTGTTCCAGTGTAACCCGGATCTCTTCCTCCGTCTTCACACCAAACTTTCTTGAGTGTCTGTCACTGTGTCTCTGTCTGAATTCCTTCCTCTCAAGGACTCCAGTTGTTGAATCTAGTGTGGCTTCATGAAACATTCCTGTTTAAAGTCACAACCACAGGTGCCAGGGGACATGAATTTTGTGTGAATATTCTTCAGCTTCTCACCTCTTTATAGTCAAGCAAGTTGTTAGACCCATAATTTTCAGACAGTTCCCTTCTATAAAGTGGAGGTCTCTTCTTCAATATCACTAAGCTGGCATGATAAATAAATCTTGAACTGGTAGCCAGCTATTCCAGTGTCTTAGAACTTCACTTAACATTGTCCAATTAGGGGCTGAAGAGATGCTTCATTGGTGAAGAACACTTAGTGCTTTTTCAGAGGACAGAGGACCTGGGTTTGCTTCCCAGTCTCCACACCAGGTGCTCACAACTACCATAGTTTCAGGTGTCACCCACGGACACGTGCCTCCCCAGACATGCACGCGCAGATGATGCACACAAACTCACGTGGGCACACATAGATAATAAAAAAGAAACAATTTCCATTAGAGGCTGGAGAGAGTCCAGCAGTTACAAGTGCTTGCAGCTAGGAGCAAAGGCAAGGACAGAAGTTCAGATCCCAGAACCTGCATAAATACAGTGAGCTCTGTGTTCAAATGAGAGATCCTGGCTCAGTGTAGATGACACCTGAGTTCAATCCCTATTCCCCCAAGCACATCTTCATACAACACACACTCACACACATATACATACTCACATACATATACACTCACAATACATACTTTTATATGCATACACTCACACAAACACAGTTATGCATACATACACACTCACACATACATACTCAAACACACATACACACGCTCCCCCACACACTCTCTCCATCTCTCTCTCACACACACACACATTCTCTCTATCTCCATCTCTCTCTCTCACACACACACATTCTCTCTATCTCTGTCTCTCTCTCACACACACACATTCTCTCACACACACACACATTCTCTCTCTCAACACACACACATTCTCTCTCACACACACATATTCTCTCTCACACACATACACTCACACACATATTCTCTCTCACTCTCTCACACCCACACTCACACACACATACATTCCACACACACATACACACAATCTCTCTTCCCCACACACACACTATCTCTCTCTCTCACACACACACACATTCTCTCTCATACACACACATTCTCTCTCTCTCTCACACACACACACATTCTCTCTCTCACACACACACACATTCTCTCTCTCACACACACACATTCTCTCTCACACACACATTCTCTCTCTCATACATGTTGAAATAGCTGCGGCGGGGCTGCGTCCCCAACACCCCGGCCGCTTGCACGGCTAGCTTTACCCGAAATAATTACATGGATACTGTATTCTTTTAAGCACTGCTTGGCCCATTAGCTTCAACCTCTTAACCCATTTCTAATCATCTATGTAGCACCATGAGGTGCGCTTACCAGGAAGATTCTAGCCTACGTCCATCTTGGGTTGGAGCTTCATCATATGTCTCAGAGAGCACAGTTATCCTGTCTGCCCGCGAGACAGGAGCATGGTGTCTCTCTCTGAGACGTCTGGCTCTGAGCGGAGCTGCATGCTTTCTGACCTCACTTCCTCTTCCTCTCATCATTTTCTTCTGTTTACTCCACCAACCTATGTTCTAACCAATCGGACCAAGCAGTTTATTTATTGCTTATCCAATGAAATCAACAGATTGATATATGACACTCCCACATCACATACACAAACACATTCTCTCTCACACACACACACATTCTCTTTCACACACATACACTCACACCCACACACATTCTCTCTCTTACACACACATTCTCTCTCATACACATTCTCTCTCACACACACATTGTCTCTCATACACACACACTCACAGAAACACACATTCTTTGAGGTATATAAAACAGCATCCTGTTTGTTCCATGCATTTGATTAAACTTCGCTGTCCTTAATTCCCTTCTCGGCAATGTGTTTTCTGTGATGGACTTGCCAGCACCAGTGTGCAGAAGGCACATCAGGGACTATAAGCAAGAAAGAGGACTGAGTAGCTGAGCCTTCTAATTCCTCAAAGCACAACAGAGAACTATCTCAAGGGCAGACACACTACTGACTGCAACACAGAAGCTCAGCAGATCATACAATCTGCTCTTAAACAGCCCAATGCTGTGAATACAGAAGATCCAGGGCTTACAAAATTGGGTTTGCTGGTGGGCTCTTTGAGGGTTTGCTGCATTCAAATGAATTGGAGGTAGTAAAATCTAGTTGTATTCTTAGTAAATTACTCAGTGACATTTTAAAAGTATGTTTTGCAAAGCTGGTCAACAAAACATAGGCAGAATACAGTTACCTCTGGGATTAACAATTCTGATGCCCTTATTTGTATAGATGATGTTATAATTTTGTCATGCTAGACACCAAAGTAGATTTTCTGTATTTTAACTGGAAAGATGAACGTCTACCTATTTCACTAGCCAAATGTGAAGGAAACATTGAGGTGGTGTAATGGCAGAATGTTTGCCTGGCATGATCAATGCCCTCTGTTCTATCACTGTATTACATGTAACAAAATATGAACACATAAATACTATATTTTAAAGAAGCAAAACAGTACAGTTACATGGACAATATTAAAAAAGAAACACATTCTCTCTTACACACACACACATTCCCTCCCTCTCCCCATACACACATATACACACACACTCTCTCATAAGACATTCTCTCTCTCATACACACAAACTCTTACACACATTCCTCTCTCTCTCTTTCTCTCTCTCTCTCTCACACACACTCTCATACAGACATTCTCTCTCTCTTACACACAAACTCTTACACACATTCTCTCTCTCTCACACACACACTCTCATACAGACATTCTCTCTCACACACACACAAACTCTTACACACATTCTCTCTCTCTCTCTCTCTCTCTCTCTCTCTCTCTCTCACACACACACACACACACACAGTCATACAGACATTCTCACACACACACAAACTCTTCCACACATTCTCTCTCTCTCTCTCTCTCTCTCACACACACACACACACACACACACACACACACACACACACACCACAAGTGCTCATTTCTTTTTACCAATGAGGATGGGAAAGCAGACCTTCCATTGTTATTAAGTCAACCAGAGATTACAAAATTACTTATTTTTAACCACAAAGCTGTCAAGAGAAATTATTTTTCAGTTGTCAGGTAATCATCATACACCCACAAAGATAACAAATGTATTATAAGGCTACTGAAAATTTTAGATTCCCACAAAGATCTTCTCTGTAGTAAATTACTGTAATAAGAGACGGTTCTCACCAGGTTTGCTCAGACATGGTTCTAAATTGGGAGAACGGAAAATCAATGTGGGCCACATGACACCGACTGTGTAATTATAAACCCATGAAATTCTAACTATTTCCAGGAAACTATTCTGTAATAGTATCATTTTTATAAATAATAAAATTTAAATATGTTGCTGCACACGGAGTTTTTAACATAAAAGATATATATTACCTTAAACCTTATGCTGCATTGGACATTTAAATATAAACAAGATGATAAGGACACACATATCAAGAGAAAACTTATTTTTTATCTCTAACATAAAGGAAGAATACAATTTTTGCTACTATTTTTTTTACAAAACAATACATGGAAGGGGAGGAGAGAGGAGGGGACAGGAGGGGGAAAGGGGGACAGGCACAGTGTCACTCTCTTCTAAATTTTTTTTGTCTGCTCTTACTGTCTATTTACTTCACTTGAATATTACCTCCATTTTATCTTTCTTCCACCTACTACTTCATTGAAGGAAAGAGAAAGAGATTCTTCTGGTAGTCAAACGAAGGTTCCTTGCAGCTTCTCTCCTCTCTCCTGCACCCCCAGTCCTAAAGCATTCACCAGCCCTCCCTCACCCCACAATGTGGAGTCACCCAGGATGGACACAGACACAAAGTGTCATCTTCCTGAGGGAAGAAAGAAGTTCTCGGTGTCACTACAGAAATGCAAGCAGATGTTTAAGGTTGTATAAATGCTGAGCATGGAAAAAAAAAAGACTTTTTATTCAGAAACTGTCATGGGGCTTGAGCCAATCATGCGTCTTTCTGTTGCTATTTTCCTTCCAAAGGAAAGGGGGCAGTTGAACCAGAGAACCTTTTGGTTCAATGTTTCATAAGCTATTTGAAAACTGGAAGAGTACCAGCCTTTTTACTTTAAATACCAAGCCAACTTCTAAAGAATCATTATCCTGTAGACTACACTTACTACAAAGGAATAAATTTCCGAACCAACAAATATATGATTGGAATTTTTAAAAAATGCTCAATATAAAAATTTTAAACAATTGAAATTTATTTCTACAAATACAAACAATTTGTGAATTAAATAAAAGAGCCTAAGTAATGTAAATATGTTGCAGCATTCCAGGACGTGGCTGGAATGTAGCTTAGGAGTCCATTTTAGCTGCACTTACTGGTGCACGCTTGTTATATCAGCACTTGGGGACTACACAGAGAGGCTTTCTTAACCTCAGTTAGATGCTGGGTGTTTACACCTATAGACCAAAGGAAACTGGTGTTTAACAATCTAAAATTAAACTCACTGAGTCACCTGGAGAACAACAAGGGAGTTTTGCTGTTGCTTTTCTTGTTTTGTTTTTATGAGACAAAGTCTCACTTAAGTGGCCCAGAATAGCCCAGAACTTGCTATATAGACCAAGCTCTCCACAAATATGCAGGAACCTTCCTGCCTCTGCTTCTAGATTGCTGAAATTACAGGTACACACTACTGAGTCTGTTGAGAAATTTTTTTAAGTAGAAAGAAATCACAAAGATAAGGGAAGAAATTATTGGAAAGGAAACACTAACTGAAACCCCAAGGTCCAAATCAGGAGCAGAAGGAGAGAGAGCACGAGCAAGGAGCTCAGGACCGCGAGGGGTGCACCCACACACTGAGACAATGGGGATGTTCTATCGGGAACTCACCAAGGCCAGCTGGACTGGGTCTGAAAAAGCATGGGATAAAACCAGACTCACTGAACATAGCAGACAATGAGGACTGCTGAGAAGTCAAGAACAATGGCACTGGGTTTTGATCCTACTGCACGTACTGGCTTTGTGGGAGCCTAGGCAATTTGGATGCTCACCTTACTAGATATGAATGGAGGTGGGAGGTCCTTGGACTCCCCACAGGGCAGGGAACCATGACTGCTCTTCTGGCTGATGAGGGAGGGGGAGTTGATTGGGGGAGGGGGGGAAATAGGAGACATTGGCGGGAGGAGACAGAAATCTTTAATAAATAAATAAATAATAATAATAAAGAAAATAAAGTCATTCTAATAACACAATAAACTAAAATGGTTCATCAAACAAAAGAATGAAGGATAATTACAGTAAGTAGAATGGTTCATCAAACAAAAGAATGAAGGATAAATCCAGTAAGACAAGACTGAAACAGGAGAAACAATGACTAGGGAAAGCAGACTTGCCCATCCATCACAGTCCACTAGCTGGTCACCAGGAAATGCTCCTGTGGGCAGGCTGCTCCACACTACCCCCATTGGACCCTGTAATCTACACGGTCTATTGAACCCCAAACCAAACCATCCACAGCAGCACCAGTGGCCCCTGGGGGCACAGGTACCACCTGCACCAATTGGAGGACAAGATGGGTAGAATACAGTACAAGAGTCCATTCAACAACATAAAGAGCAATATGGCACCATTAGTGGTCCTAGAGCAACAAAAACTGAACAGCCCAGCACAGGTGAAGCGGAGGTAAACGACCTTAAAAATTACTTTATGAAGACGAGAGAGAACCTTAGAGAGGAAATAAAAAAATCCTTTAAAGAAATCGGGAAAAAAAACAAACAAAAAATTGGAAGAACTCAATATCCCTTAAAGAAAGTCAAGCAAACGCAATCAAACAGGTAAAGGAAAGAGTTCAAGACTTGAAAACTGAAACAGAGGCAATAATGAAAACACAAACTGAGGGAATCCTGGAAATGGAAAGTCTGGGTAAATGAACAGGAACTACAGCTGCAATCATGGCCAACAGAAGGCAAGAGATGGAAGACAGAATCTCTGACATTGAGGATAGAGGAAATAGATTCACCAGTCAAAAAACATTAAAGCCAACAAAGTCTTAACACAAAATGTTCAGGAAATTTCAGACACCATGAAAACACCAAACCAAAAAATTATAGAGGCAGAAGAAAAAGAATACCAGCTCAATGGCACAGAAAATATATTAAAAAAAAATCATAGTAGAAAATTTTGCCAACCTAAAGAAGTAAATGCCTATAAAGATACAAGAAGATTACGGAACACAAAACAGACTGAACCAAAAAAAAAGTTCCCTCACCAAATAATAATCAAAACACTAAGCAAACAGAATAAAGAAAGAATATTAAGAGCTGCAGAGGAAAAAGGTACAAGTAACATATAAAGGCAGACTCATTATAGCACCTGACTTCTCAATGGAGACTCTGAAAGCCAGAAGGTCCTGGATAGATGTTATGCAGACAGTAAGAGACCACAGATGACAGCACAGACTACTGTAGCCAGCAAAACTTTCACTCAGCATAGACAAAAAAAAAGCAAGATATTCTATGACAAAACCATATTTAGACAATACCTATCCATAAATCCAGCCCTATAGAAAGCATTAGAATAAAACTGCAACTCAAGGAAGTTAGCTGTACCCACAAAAGCATAGGCAATAGACAATATCATATCATAAAATCCCAGAAAAAGGAAACACAAATACACTACTGCCAAAATATAACAGGAATTAACAACAACTGGTCATTAATATCTCTTAATATTAATAGACTCAATTTGCCTATAAAAAGACACAGGTTAACAGAATGGACATATGAACAGGATCCATCCTCCTGCTGTATATAAGAAACTCACCTAAACTTCAAAGAGAGACATTAATTCAGAGTAAACCATTGGGAAAAGACTTTCCAATCAAATGGACCCAAGAAGTAAGCTGGTGTAGTTATCCTAATATCTAACAAAATAGACTTCAAACTAAAATTAATCAAAAGAAATAGAGAAGGATATTTCATATTCATCACAGGAAAAAATCCATCAAGATGAAGCCTCAATTCTGAACATTTATGCCCCAAATACAAGAGCACCCACATATGTAAAAGAAACATTACAAAAGCTTAAATCACACATCAAACCCTACACACTAATAGTGGGAGACTTAAACACCCCACGCTCACCAAGGGACAGGTTTGCTAAATAGAAACTTAAGAGAGAAATAAGGTAACCAATGGATGTTATGACTCAAATGGGCTTTACACACATCTATAGAACATTCCACCCAAACACAAAAACATATACCTTCTTCTCAGTACCTCATGGAACTTTCTCTAAAATTGACCAAAGCAAATCTCAACAGATACAAAAAAACTGGAATAAATCTCTGTATCTTATCAGATCACCATGGCTTAAAGTTAGAATTCAACAACAACACAAATTACAGAAAGCCTACAAATTCACGAAAACTGAATAATACTCAAATGAATCACCACTGGGACAAGAAAGAAATAAGAAAGAAATTAAAGACTTCCTAGAATTAAACAAAAGTAAAAGGACAAGATACCCAAACTCATGGGAACTATGACAGCAGTATTAACAGAAAAGTTCATAGCACTAAGTACCTACATGAAGAAACAGCCCAGGATCAGATGGTTTCAGTGCAGAATTCTACCCAAATTTCAAAGGAGAGCTAATACCAATACTCCTCAAATTGTCCCACACAATAGAAACAGAGGGAACGTTGCCAAACTCTTTTTATGAGGCCACAGTTACCTTGATACCCAAACCACAAAAAAGTGCGACAAAGAAAAAGAATTACAGACCAATCTCCCTCATAAACATTAATGCAAAAATACTCAATAAAATAGGGGCAAACTGAATCTAAGAACATATCAAAAAATTATCCATCATGATCAAGTAGGTTTCATCCCAGAAATGCAGGGATAGTTTACATACAAAAATCTGTCAATGTAATCCACCATTTAAACAAACTGGAAAAAATACACATAATCATCTCATTAGATGCTGAAAAAGCCTTTGACAGAATCCAATACCCCTTCACGATAAAGGTCTTGGAGAGATCAGGGATTAAAGGAAAATACCTAAACATAATAAAGTGAATTTACAGCAATCCAACAGCCAATATGAAATGAAATGGAGAGAAACTCAAAACAACTCCACTAAAATCAAGAACAAGAGAAGGCTGTCCAATCTCCCCCATATCTATTCAATATAGAACTTGAAATTCTAGCTAGAGCAATAAGACAACAACGGAGATGAAGGGGAATACAAATTAGAAGGAAGAACTCAAACTTTCAGAATTTGCAGATGATACATAAGTGACCCCAAAAATTCTATCAGGAAACTGCTACATCTGACAAACACCTTCAGTAATATGGCGGGATACAAGATTAACTCAATAAAATCAGTAGCCCTTCTATATACAAATGACAAATGGGATGGAGAAAAAATTAGAGAGATATCAAACTTTACAGTAGCCACAAAAAATATAAAATATCTTGGGGTAACTCTAACCAAACAAGTGAAAGACCTGTACGACAAGAACTTTAAGTCTTTAAAAAAGAAACTGAAGAAGATTTCAGAAAATGGAAAGAACTTCCATGTTCTTGGATAGGTAGGTTCAACATAATAAAAATGGCAATCTTACAAAAAGTAATCCACAGATTCAATGCTATCCCCATCAATATCTCAACACAATTCTTCACAGACCATGAAAGGACAATATTCAATTTCATGTGGAAAAATGAAACCCAGGATAGCTAAAATAATCCCGTACAATAAAACAGCTTCTGGAGGCATCACCATCCCTGACTTTAAGGTCAACTATAGATCTATAGCAATAGAAACAGCTCGGTATTGGCATAAAAGCTGTTATGTGGACCAACGGTATCAAATTGAAGACCATAATATTAATCCACACACCTATGAACACCTGATTTTTGACAAATAAGCCAAAACTGTAAAATGGAAAAAAGAAAGCATTTTCAACAAATGGTGCTAATATTATTGGATGTAGAAGAATTCAAATAGATCAATATCTATCACCATGCACAAAACTCAAGTCCAAGTGGATCAAAGACTTCAACATAAATCTAATTACACTGAACCTGTTAGAGGACAAAATGGGAAATAGCCTCAGATGCATGGTCCCAGGAGACCACTTCCTAAATATAACACCATTATCACAGACACTGAGAGCAACAATCAATAAATGTGACCTCCTAAAACTGAAAAGCTTCTGTAAGGCAAAGGACACGGTAAATAAGACAAAATGACAGCCTACGGAATGGGAAAAGATCTTCACCAACCCCACATTTGAGAAAGGGCTGATCTCTAAAATACATAATGAACTAAAAAAACCTAGACATTAAAATATCAAATAAGCAATTTTAAAAATGGGATACAAGTCTAAACAAAGAATTTTCAACAGAAGAATCTCAAATGGCCAAAAGACATTTAAGAAATTGCTCAACATCCTTAGGCATCAAATCAAAACAACTCTGAGATACCATCTTATACCTGTTTGAATAGCTAAGATCAAAAATTCTGAGGAAGCTTATGTTGGAGAGGAATAAGGGGAACACTCCTCCATTGCTATTGGGAGTGCAAACTTATACAGCCAATTTGGAAATCAGTATGGCAAGTTCTCAGAAAACTGGAAATCAATCTACCTTAGGACCACTCTTGGGCATATATCCAAAGGATGCTCAATCATACCACAAGGATACTTGTTCAATTGTGTTCATAGCAGCATTATTCATAATAGCCAGAACCTGGAAACAACCTAGATGCCCTTCAAACAAAAAATGGATAAGGCAAATGTGGTACAATTACACATGTGTTACTCAGCTGTAAAAATTACATCATGGAATTTGCATGCAAATGGGTAGAACTAGAAAAAAAATCCTCATGAATGAGATAACCCAGATCCAGAAAGACAAACACAGTATGTACTCACTCATAAGTGGATACCAGATGTAAGGCAAAGGATAATTAACTACAATCCACAGCTCCGGAGAAGCTAGGTAACAAGGAGGGATGCATGATTGCCCTGGTCAGGAGAAATAGATGAGACCTCCTGGGTAAACTGGTGGGGAGAGGCAGACAAGGGGAGGGGATGAGGGATGAAAATGAGGGCACAAAATGGTCAGTTGGGGGAGGGATGGAGTGGGAAAACAATGAAAGAGACATCTTGATAGAGGGAGCCACTATGGGGCTAGGGAGAAACCTGGTGCTAAGGAAATTCCCAGGAATCCACAAGGATGACCCCAGCTAAGACTCCTAGCAATAGTGGAGCGGGTGCCTGAACTGGCCTTCCCCTGTAATCAGATTGGTGAATACCCTGTTATCATAGAGCCTTCATCCAGTAACTGATGGAAGCAGATGCAGAGATCCACAGCCAAGCACCAGACCGAGCTGCAAAAGTCCAGTCGGGAAGAGAGAGGGGGAGAGAGAGAGAGAGAGAGAGAGAGAGGGAGGGAGGGAGGGAGGGAGGAGGGAGGGAGAGAGAGAGAGAGAGAGAGAGAGAGAGAGAGAGAGAGAGAGAGAGAGAGAGAGAGAGAGAGAGAGAAGGGATTATATGAGCAAGGGAGGTCAAGATCATGATGGGGAAATCTACAGAGACAGCTGGACCAAACTCATAGGAACTCATGAACTCTAGACCAACAGCTGTGGAGACCGCCTGGGACCGAACTAAGTCCTCTGCATGTGGGCAACAGTTGTGTAGCTTGGTTTGCTTGAGGGGTCCCTGGCAGTGGGACCAGGATCTATCTATGGTGCATGAGCTGGCTTTTTGGAGCCCATTACCTATGGTGGGATGCCTTGCTCAGCCTTGATGCAAGGAGGAGGGGCTTGTCCTGTTTCAATTTAATGTGTTAACTCCCTGTGCGAGACTTTACCCTTTGGTAGGAGTGGTTGCAGGGTGGACTGCAGGGAGGTGGAAGGAGGGAGTGAGAGGAGGGATAGGGAGGGAAATCTGTGATTGCTATGTAAAATTAATAAAAATAAATAAATACATTTAAGTAACCTAAAAAAGAGAAAAGTAGACATTAGGAATCACAGATAGATTTGGTGAAGGTGCTGAGAATGTAGTTTAAATGGAAGAACACATCCATCACCTGACAAAGTGCTGGTTCCATCCCACAAGCCTTCCCCCACATACACCACCCATACACTTCACAACTGTGCACCACACCACACAACATATGCACCACACCACACACACACAAACCCCACATACACTACACAACATATGCACCACATACACATAAACCACACACACTAACACATACACTACACAACATATGCACCACATACACACAAACCACACACACTAACACATACACTACACAACATACACCCACACACACAAACCACACACACTACCACATACACTACACAACATATGTACCACACACACACCATCACATACATCACATGACATACGTACGTACACACACACACACACACACAAACCACACACACTACCACACATACACCACACAACATATGCACCACACACACACAAACCACACAGACCACATACACCATACAACATATGCCAACACACACATACACACATAGAATGAAAATAAACGTAATAAAAGCCAAATATGTTAACTCTCACATAGATATCTTTTTAAAATATCCGATATAATTTTATATGTGTGAAATATCTTAAATTATAGAAATTTTATCACAAGTTAATTGGTTATACTTTATAGGTTGGATTTAAAATAGACTAACAAATGTCTCTAGAACTTGAGCCAGCCTTGGGAAAGAAAGTGAACTTGCAAGGGTAAGCAAATGGTGCACTAACTGATCCTGTTCACATTCATCGCACAGGAAAAATGTATCCCCCAGTCCTGTCAAAATGGACTTTCCATCCACACTGTTGGAGGTCACGAGAAACAGCCACGCTTCCAGCATATGAGCAAGTTTAGTCCTTATTTTATCATCCGTGGACACGAACTAGTATGTGTTCTAGGCAGGCATGCTATGCCAAAGACTTGCTGTAAGTCTTGCAGACACAGAAACTGGCACCAAGCATGGGCAAAAACCACGGCAGATGCGGCCTCACTCTGGAGCTCTGCATTAACTAACAGTGCTCCTCCCACGGCCCAAGCTCTGTTTACCTCTGTGCATCGTCTTGTTTATCAGAAAAGGAGAATGAAGCGCACAGGCGGCAGTAAATCCACAACCCACATACTAACTGGTACAAGGAGAAGCGGAGTCCACCTAGCCGTGACAATATCGGCAGCGCAGGGGCTTTTCCGCTTGCAATCTACACATCGGCCTTGAGGCCTCTTCTGTGAACACTACCGAAGACATTTTAAAACTTTTACTTAGTGAGAAAGGTAGCGTGTGACCTCAAAACAGACCTTATTTAAAGGACTGTGATGTGGTAAACCTCGGATCCCTCAAGCCAGCACTCAGCATTCCAGCGTCAGCTGCAGCCAGGCTATAAAGATGGCTGGGAGAGGAGTAACAGATGTGTGGATCCATATGCATCACGCTCCGGTCCACCCGCTGCAGTCTCGCTGTCCACCCGTTCCAGTCTCGCTGTCCACCCGCTGCAGTCTCGCTGTCCACCCGCTCCAGTCTCGCTATCCACTCCCTCCAGTCTCGCTGTCCTCGCTATCCACCCGCTTCAGTCTCTCTTTCTGTTCACTTGTTACAAGATCCCACATCAAGGCCTCGGGCCTCGGAACATACTCATCCTACTGCCAGAAAACGTTCTGTTCCCACTTCACCTGCCAGTTATGCAAACTTCGGAGGTTGCATCATTTCATGAAGAGGGCCGTGGAGCCGAAGAGCAGTTCAATGGGAGAGGATTTGCATGACAAGCTCAAGGAGGGTCCTGAATTTCATTTTCTGTCCTGAAGAATTAAAATATCTTTCTCGAGCCACCAGCTAGATCAAGCCTACCACAAATGCCCTCCCAGCAACATGAGCTTCATTCTAACTTATTAGTTATATAATTTGCAGGAGTTAGGGGTAACTAGCTGAACAGTTTCTGTAGCTCCTTAGAGACAAGCATCACAAGGGCAAGAACTGAGTTTACACATGAACCGCAGCACTTACTCTCTTCGTGTTACTGGATGAGTAAGGATTGCAAACAAATGGTATACCTGAGAAATCGGGCTTCTTTCCACTCTGCATGACTTCCCATTGCTAGTTTCTAGTGTTCTAGCCTCTAAAACTCTACATCTGAGCGTTTGAGAGTTTCCTGTCACAACCACCAGCTGTCATTATCTGCATCTAACTCCTTTCTTACACCATTGATGCAAGACTTCTGTGAAAAATATCAGCTGGACCCCTCAAAGGTTACTGTCTAAAATGTCTATAAACATTCAAACCACTCGATGCCTAGGATCCTGATTCTCTGATCTGTACTATGTGTTTTTATTTTTATAGTAACATTCACTGGAAAGCAAGGACTTTTAATAATGAACAAGAAAATAACTATATCTTGGAACAACACCAAGAGAATAATTGTGTGTGTGTGCGCGTGTGTTTGTGCATGCTCTCGCACATGCGCATTTTAAGCTGCTAAAACAACTTCCTGTTTGATTATAATTACTGTAATAACAGTGCACTCTGATACAAAAAGAAATTGTCAAGAGTATATTTGAAAAGGCATTACATAATGAAAAGGCTGGTTTCAGAATTAAAATAGAAAAGCTCTTCTACTGTAATTAGTTCTATACACAAAACACAATTAGTGCCACTTTGCTTCTTAAATATTTTTTGCTGAAAATGTTTCAAAGATAAGATCTTAATGTTATCTATCTCTAAAGATAAGATCTCGAATGTTGACTAACAGCAGAATTCTTTGGATACTTAGCTGGGCAAACAGAAACCTTACACTAGAAAGAAAATAAGGGGGCTCTCTACTACTCAGCTTACAAGCAAAGCTCGAGGACAGAACTCATGGGGACAGCAGCTGTCACTTTATTTCTCTGTAGCCCCAGCACTGGGGCCTGACCTGGATCAGCTGGTGATGAGCCAAGAGATTTTCTTTAGGCTACAGTGTGAAGACGACTCGTAATCTTTATAAAACCACTAAGGAGGTGGTGCATTATCTGTGATGAGAAACCGAGGGCAACCTTCGGCCCAAAAGGAAAGGAAACTTACTTACTCCTCAAAGAACTCTTTTTCCCATAATTCAAAGAGAATCAAATCATGAAATCCAAGACCTTCCTGAACCACGCTGATTGCAATATGGTAGAGGAGCATATGTTTGCATAAGTCTGCCAGAGAGGAAATGCATGCCCCATCAAGCCCTCAGAGGAGATGAGCGATACACAAACGCCTGATAGTAGACAAAAATACGGTTAGCAGAAGACCTGGAACAGTTCATGCATGCGTGAGGACGGACCAAACATCTTCTCTGTTTGTTTAAAAGATTGTGTAGCTCCTTTGTGTGTTGAAAAGAAGGGAGAGGAGAGGAAGGGGGGGATGGACACTTTAATGACTTTGGCAAGGATATAATCAAATCTCTTCGAGTTTTTGGCAAGATGATGACATGTTTCAGCTTCATTACTCTTGCTCATAAAATTTCACATTTTCTCCAGATGCAGATAAACGCATGTGTAGGCACAAGACGGGCATGAGGACGGAGCATGTCCTTGCCACGTGCAAGGCCGAAACATGCTTCAGACATAATGGCTTGGAAGCCACTATGTTCCCCGGTAGGGAACAATGCACAATTTAACTTCTATAGAGAATAAAGAGGGGCTAAAAATAACTGCAAGAACAAACGGTTGAGACTATCGGCACCCTTTAGAGGGACTTGGTCTTCTCTGAAAGAATGGGACTTTTCTATTGGAGTAATTGAGACTCATCTGAACTAATCCCATCCCCACATCACAGCACATTAAACACAACCGCCAAAGGAGGTGTTGCTGAAGAGTTGGAGTACAAAGATTGACATTCTAACTCCTCTGCTATTATGATCCAGAGAGCCCAGACTGTGCTGGATAAGAACATCCATTCTAGTCCCAGACTTCTTGACCCCAAATTCTTGGGCCAGTAAGTTCAACCCTCTGTGCCTCAGTTTCTGCATATGTAAATTGAGGGTAACAAAGAAAAGATTGCTTAGTAGGTGTGTGAATGAAATGAGTCCACTAGTTTCCAGGACATAGGAAACACTTGCTCTTGTTACTGCTTCAACTCTGGTCTTTTATCACTCTGCACCCCAGTTATCATTATTAGTATCAGGTCAATATACGTTTTGTTTTGTTTGGGGTTTTGTTGTTGTTGTTGTTTAAATCAGTTCTTTTCTTGGCAGTTGGGCCTAGCCAATGAATTAAGCCGAGTTTTCATTTTCCTCACAAGAAAGATAGAAACACAGGTTCATTCTCTTCTCTCCTTCCTCTCCTTCTCTTCTCTCTCTCTCTCTCTCTCTCTCTCTCTCTCTCTCTCTCTCTCTCTCTCTGTCTCTCTCTCTCTCTCTCTCTCTCTCTCTCTCTCGTGTGTGTTGGTGGAGGAGAGACAGAGTCCTTCTACATGGCCCTGGATGTCCTGGAACTTACTACACAGACAAGGCTGACCTCAAAATCACAGAGATCCACCTGCATGCGCCACCACACCCAGCTGGAACAGGGATTCTCACTCTCTAGGTTTGTGTGCAGGGCCACCGAATCCTCAACCCACACTGGCTCAGGTTCAGAGGCTGTGTGTGCAGAGGAGACCTGAAAGAATGAGGGTCAAAATGAAAAGGTCAAAAGGCAAGCCTGGGTCTGGACCTCCTTTACCTCAGTGACCTCGAGGGACAGAGAGATCCATTATGCTTTGCGATCTGAGGTCTGGGGGCAGGGCGGTTCTGCACGGCACCTGCTCCCTAAAGTGACCAGATGTCCACCCATGTCAACATACAGTCTAAAGTCAATATTATGAAGATAGGAACTCTGTAGTAGTAATATCAGCTTTATAAAAAATGTAAGTATTAATTTATAAAATATAAAATGTGGGGAATGTAAAACAAGAAGACAATCTTTTTTTTTCCTCACAAGGTCTATCTATGAAGCCCTGTATGACCTAGAACCCACTTTGTAGACCAGGCTGGCCCCAAATCAGAGATCTACCTGCCTCTGTCATCTGGGTGCTGGAATTTATGGCATGTTCCACCACATCCAACCTAATCATCATACATTTTAAAACCAATGAAAATAGGTGTTTTATTTACAAGAGAAAATATGGTACCAGTAGACGTATTAAGGGTTTGTATTCATTAGAAAAAGCCATTAAGTCTCCCAAGAAATTAACATTAAACAACTGACCTCATACTTACTCATAAAATAAGACTCAGTTTGAAGTCTGAATTAGCAGAAAGCCAATTAAAGTAACTCCTTCTATTGGATACCAATATATGGCAATTATGAGCGAATAAAAATCAGTGCCCCAAGATTCTAGTACATTGACACCCAAACTGTTTAGTCCAGCCATACTTTTATGGAAGATTTAAAATACCTATGGAAAATACCATTTTGCACTAGCAACAACAAAAACTGAGTTATCCTTCTAACTCAATTCACTAGTTCAAGTGACAGAGTTTTAAAATTGGCATCAGTTCAAACCCAGAAGATGCAAAGGGCAGGGTTTCCAGTACTGGCCCCACCTGCAATTACAAGTGATTTCTAAATAAGACGATATTGGAACTGAACCCCACTACCACCTATGAAGCTCAATTCAATTATTTATTAAATGGTCATAGGTTAAAGCTTCTTCCTACCTGTCTTTTAGAAGGTCTCGATCTCATTCTTATGTGGTTATCTTGAGGACACACACACACAGAGACACACACAGTCATATATAATGACGGTGTAGAGATACACACCTGCAACCCCAGCACTTGGAAGATGAAGACAGCTCAAGTCGACATTTAAGACCAGCCTCAAGTACATACTGGGTTCAAGGCCTGCCTGAGCTACATGAGCCTCAGTTTTAAAAACAACAAAAATAAAACTTTTTCTTAGGCGCCAATTGTGGTAGCTCATGCTTGCATGATGGGTAGATTTCATAAAACTGGAAGATGCCACGTAGGCTGATGAGCCAAAATGTCTTCAAGAGACTAATCCAGCTGTAAAGCCTGTGAATTACAATAATAACTGTACAGCAATGCACTCATGGGTGCAACAGGGGCATGGATGTTATTGGGTGAATCAACAACTTTCTGCTTGGCTTAAGGCTTGTTCCACAAAAGGAAATGTGTACCTGGTTTGTAACTCTTGCCAAGAACCCATAGTTGAGTAGAACACAGATGCCAGGGATAACTTACTATTATTATTGTGCTAAATGGACACAGCATTCAACTGCTGTCTAAATTTTTATTTCTATGTTCATAGACCGGTTGACTGTTCAGTCCTTATCAGATTTCCTCTGTGCAAGATATTGCTGTTAAAATATAAACTTATAACTGATCAAGTATCCATGAAGTACCCAGCCACAAATGGGCTGTAGTTGGCCTTCTCTTTGGGCTGCCAACCAGCTCCTGAATAAAGACACGGAGACTTATTAATAATTACGAATATTCAGCCTTAGCTTACGTTTGTCCCACTATATCTTTTTAACTTAAATTAGCCTATTTCTATACATTTTGCCTTGCAGCTTTTACCTTTCTTTCATCCTGTATGTCCTGCTTTCCTGCTTCCCCCACATGCAGCTGTCTGGCCCCTGGCATCTCAGTGATGTCTCTTTTTCTTTCTTCTTCTGAGCCTAAATTCCTCCTCCTATTGACTCTCCCTTCCCAGAAGTCCCACCTATATCTCCTCCCTCGCTATTGGCCATTCAGCTTTTTATTAGACCAATCAAGTGTCTTAGGCAGGCAAGGCAAAACAGCAACACATCTTTACATAGTTAAACAAATGCAACTCATCTTTCAATAGTTAAACAAATATTCCCCAACAATGGACCACCAACATCATGTCCCACACCCACACAAAGTTCAGGGACCATCGAAAAAGAGAGCACAGAAAGACTGTAAGAGCTATCGGAAGACCAGAATTAAGCAGTGTCTTCTGGATAACAGGACCACTGCATTCATGACCCCACAGCAGCTGAGCTTCTCTGCACAAGACTGCATAAGATCAAGCCAGGTAACATTCTAGCACAGAGGAGGGAGGGGTTCCGGAGCCCCACCCCTAATAGGAGCTATTAACGACTGATGACTTCTAAAGGGAGAATCAGTTTTTCTAAAGAGTGTGGCCCCTGGTAGGTTGATCACGCTCTATTAGATGGTCTCACAACCACTGAGTATGAAATTTGAGAAGGTACATAGAAAAAAGAGGACACAAAGTTGGGGGTGGGTAAGGAGGTTGAGGGTGGATCTGGAACAGTTAGAAGGGCAAGTAGAGGATAAATGCAACCAAAATACATTGTGTGACCTTCTCAAAGGATGAATAAAATTATTGCAATACTTTTTAAAGCAATGCTAGTAGTTAAAGAATCACAAAGTATAACAGAATTAATTCAGCTGGGACATGGAGGAGCAAACCTAAACTTCTAGCATTAGGAGGCAGGGAGGGGCAGGAGGAAAGATTATTAAAGGCTAATTTGATCACACAGTAAGCCAGGCTTTAAAAAAAGAAAATGAAAGCCGGGCGATGGTGGTGCACGCCTTTAATCCCAGCACTCAGGAGGCAGAGGCAGGCGGATCTCTGTGAGTTAGAGACCAGCTCTCTGGTCTACAGAGCTAGTTCCAGGACAGGCTCCAAAGCCACAGAGAAACCCTGTCTCGAAAAACCAAAATAAATAAATAAATAAAATAAAATAAAATGATAGCATGGTAGAACCTTTAATTCAGTACTAAGGAGGCAAAAGCTATCAATCTCTAGGCATCTGAGGCTAGTCTTATGAATATGGTGAGTTCTAGGCTAGCCAAGGCTACATGGTGAGACTCTGTCTCAAAAAGCAAAAATGAAATAAAATAATAAAGTAAAATAAAATAAAAATAATAGAACTTAAAGTTAATATACTCACATCTGATAATCAAATGTTCACCTATAACAAAGATGTATAAACAAACACAAATATTTAAATCACTCTAATCTTATTAACTGGCCAACTTTAAATAAGTCATGGCTAAACTGTCTTAGAGAAGGGACTTGAGAAGAAAGTTTTCTAAGCAACCTTATTCTAAAATTGTATTTATCTGTAGTACCTAGTTTTGATTGATGTAAGTGAGATTTGAGGCTAGCTCTCCATCCCCCAACTCTCCGCCTCTCCTTGTGGATCAGAAGTGAGCTCGCAGCTACTGCTGCAGCGCCTAGCCTGACTGCTGCCTTACTCCCACCACAGGGGCCATGCCATAACACCGACAGTGTAAGCAAGTCCCCAGTTAAATTCCTTCTTTAGAAAGTTGCCTTCCTTGGTGTCTTCTCACACACCATGCCTGTACCAGTTCTATTCTGGCAAACACAACTTCGGCGAGGCGTGTTAATGTGCAGGTCTTGACTTGTATCTCCCTCCCGAACTTGACTTCTGCCCTGCAATAAAGGCTCTGTTCTCAGAATTCAAGCTTAGTGCTGACAGCCCTGAACCTAAATCTCTCAGAAAGTGAAGCTACAAAAATAATGTGACTACAGAGTCTAACACATGGTAGCTGCAGTCGCCAAATATTCCTGTCATTGCATCGGGGAATGTTTGTCATCATTGTTTACACTCTGGTAAAGAATTCTGCTCCAGAGCTGGCGATACGGCTCAGTGGGTAGAGCTCCTCCAAGGGCCTAGGATCTTCAGTTGACTTTTTCCACCAGCCAGCCTTAAAATGCACATCACTGAATTCCTTTCGCTGCATGGAAGCCTCCCTATCTCCACACAGCCCATGATTTAAGCTTAAGTAACAGCTTCTATAAATAAATTCATTTTTTTTATTCCTTTCTAAAACCATCTCCCCAGCCATATGACTCAGTGACTCTTGAGGTAACTAAGCATTATCCAAGAGTCTCTGCAAAAGCTACTGTAGTTAGAATTCTAGACAAAAATCATGTGTCTCTGAAATATAAGATACAGTTGTAAGTAAGAGGCATCTTGAAAGAGGAAGGCTGTTGCTGAGTTATTTAAAAATACAGAATAAGTAAATAAAAAATGGCTTAGTAAGCTAGGTATGGTGGCTTACACACTGCAATTGCAGCACTGAAGAAAATATGTCAGGAAAACTGAGTTCAAGGCCTGCCTGAGCTACATAGTAAAGCCTGAAAGTAAGAGGTGAGAGAAGGGAAAGGAGAAGAAGGGGCGAGAAGGGAGGGGAAGGGAGAGAGGTGGGGAGGGAAGGGAAGGGGGGAGGGGATGACAGGGATGGAGAGAGTAGCCTGGCATAAATCATTTGGCACCAGCAGCTGCTGCATGCATTGCACCTCCAAGGTAGCTTCTAAAATCAAAGCTACACTAAAAAGCTACTGACAACGGTGAGGATGGCTCTGCTCTAACACATTCAGCAGAAGTCACTAAACACCAAAGCCCAGTTCTTCTTTCCTACTTAATGGCTTACTACTCTTGTTTCATAGACGGAACTGTGAGTCTGTAGGGTTAAAGCAGTTTTGAGAATCAATAAGGAAACTCAGTATCCAAAATTAGCAAAAGCAGATTGACTTCTGTGTGTTATAGAATAGTAAAGATGGGATACATTTGTTTATGCTGTTTAACGAATATTTTTTGCAAAGTTTGATGCGTTCTTTTACGTTGCATTTGTTTAACTCTGTAAAGCTGTCTTACTTTGCTGTCTAAAATACCTGATGGTCTAATAAAGAGCTGAATGACCAACAGTTAGGCAGGAGAAAGGATAGGTGGGGCTGGGACAGAGAGAATAAATAGGAGGAGAAATATGGACAGAAATGATGGAGAACTAAGAAAGAGAGGAGAGGAGGAGGACCTGAGGGTCCAGCCACCCAGATACACATGGAGTAAGAAGTAAAGAAAGAAATACAAAAATTGAGAAAGACAAAAGCCCAGAGGCAAAAGGTAGATGGGACAATTTAAGGAAAGATGGCTAGAACGAAGCCAGGCTAAGGCCAGGCATTCATAAGTAAGCCTCCACTTATTTGGGATGGTGGGGCCCCCCAAAGAGTAAATGAATACAAAACAACCAACTATAGGTGTGTTCATCTTTTCAGCTACAACAAATATGTTTATGAGATGTACTGACCTGACAGTACAATAATCTGCACCTCTTGGAGTGCAAAAGAAACAATTCAAGTACCTTTGTACTATTCAGTTACATGAAACAATTTGAGTGAAATTTAGGTTGCATATAAAAGGATACATGAACTAAAGCTCCTGTCATTTTTTAATAAAAAAAGGTAGAAATAATAGAATGTACTCACGAAACAATGACATCTTAAATGAACCAAATTCTATCACTAATGAAAACTGACTGTGCTTGATCTAAGAAAGAAGTCTACAACAGTTCATCACAATATAGAATTATTTGTGAAGGTTTTTAGATTTTGTTTTTTAAATAAAACACCTCAAGAGTATGTCAAAAACACCATTCTTTCAGCACACAGGAAGCTTTTGAATTGCTAGAAGGTTAGATAGGAATTGTGCTTCTTGGAGAGGAATCTAGAAACGGAGATAAGAAAAACATGAAGTGCAATGGTCTTCTCCTGGGGCTGCGTAGGCCGTGGGAAAATACAAAGCTAGGAAAATATCTGTTGTCCTAACAGTCACCACATTTAAACTTTTTCTGAATGATTTCCTACAACAGTCCTTATAGTAGCTTTTCCCCCTTGTTTCTAGCATATTAGTTAAAGAAAACAAAAAGATTAGGACTTTAAAGAGGTTTTAAAAAATCTCTATTTTAGGAAGGAAGAAGAATCTGATTTAGGAAAATAAATACAAAAGGAATTTAGTAGCACAGGTGTCTCCAGGAAGATGCCAAGTAGTATGCCAATAAGGAAATAGTTCATGGGGAGACAGCAAGGTGTCTCTATGGATAACAGCATTTGCTGCCAAGACACATTACCTGAGTTCAATCCCCAGGACCCCAATGGTGGGGTGAGAGAACTGCCTCCTTCCTACAAGTCATCTTCTGACCTCCGAACACGCAACCTGGCATGGGGCATGTACATGCACACATGTGCATACACGCGCACACACACACACACTCAAGAAATCTTTCATAGCATGCATACCCTTATGGAAGAAAGATGGATGTAGAAAACCCAAGGCTTCCTCTTTGCTCCTGTGTCAACTCCCCTATCTGTTTCCAGAGAGAAGGGCCATTTGAGTTTGCATTAAAATATTTTTAATGAAATTACAATACATTTTGTCAGCCTAAAAGGCTCCTCAAGTATCACCGTAACCTCTCTTGTCATTAAGTACTTTCTCCTCTGACACCTGCTCCCCATCACATAGCATTTTCTGCAATCTTTTTTACCCATTCCAGATTTTAACCTTGACCCACACTCCTTTGTATTCTTATCCATCTTTCCCTTGACACTGAGAATCCAATTAAGGCTCTGAAGCAATGATTTCTGGAGAAAACCAAATGTACCCAAGTCAATGAGTAGTAACCAGTTAGTTGCCAGCCTAAAGTCAATACTCTCTCTACATGCCTAACCTTAGAATCTAGAACTCTAACACAAGGGCAAGCTGGAATTATTAGATTTAGAAATAATTGTGCTATTAAAATAGACACTCATTGGCCATCGCTTTATTATCATTAGAAATAAAACAATTAAAAATACTCGGAAATAATAATGCTAATGTATGGCTATGATCTTTTACTAGTGGTAGATAAACCATAGCTCCACAGAAATGCTTACTTTGCTTTTTGACCCTGAGGAAATCTGTCCCCTCACCCACTGGTACAAGAATGTGATTTTCCATTCCTCACTTAGTGTCTGAAAACTTGTGCTAGGTTTATCTTCCCAAGATGACCATGCAGGGAAAATGAAGGAGGTGTGTTACCAGCATTGCCCCAAGGCAACTGACAACCAGAAAAACTAAACAAAGTTAGTTTAACCCAAGCTGAGAGAAAACCTATATGGTCTTTAGACAAATTACCACTTTAGTTCATGGATTAAAAGCAATGATGTATTGTCACTGTTATTAGAAAACTCCAAAACCAGTTACATATGCATAAAAAAAGCCTAATAAAATCCATTTCAACTTTTCATGGCCCTCCTATTTTGTGCACTATAGTCTATCTGGTAGATGATTTCTGGCAGATGGCCCAGCCATGAAGTTAATGGAGGCTCACACAGTGTCTATATAAGCTCTCTGTAAAGCAGGAAAAGTTACATTAATGATAGCAGGTCACAGTGCACACAACCAAGTCATCAGTAGTAAATGTCGGTTATCATTATCAGAGACCCAGAATATCAACATGTTCAGTGCAGTTCTAGGACCACACCCTCAAAAATCAAAACAAACAAACAAACAAAAAACAGCAGAAACAACAACAAAGTCAAACTTAAAAACCCGCAAGCTGTGTGGTCTGGAATCTGTTGCCACCATTCATTTCTTCGGTTTTCCTCTCTTTCAAATCCAAAGTTGCTGCTCTCCACTCTCAACACTGAAAACTGCACCCCTATTATATTCTAATTAGCAAGTGCTTTCACATCCTAGGGGCTCACAGCTGTAATTTCAGCGCTTAGAAGGCTGAGGCAGGAGTATAGATGTGAATAAGTCTCTTTCTCACAAAACAAAGATATGAAAAGATATGTGCATACAAATATTCAATTCATCTTTTAAAGTCCATATGAATTAATATTGGATGTCCTGATGCTGTCACTTCCTAATCTACCTTGGGCAGAATTTAAAACTTCACAAGTCTTACTTGTTTACTTCATAAAAGGGAAATAATACATATCTCCAGGGACTGTTACATTGATTATGAGAGGGAACAAATGTCTCTAATATACTATAAATATTTAGATAAGAGCCATCATGATTTATAAAGGAGACCTAACTGGAACACAGGTGTAGACATAGACAAACAATAAAGTCATACTGAACACAAAATGTTACATTTAGAATCTCATTGTGATTTTTATTGTAAGAGGTATATGTGATTATGGATGAGGACATGTGTCTGACGTTCATACACATGCACATGTGTGCCTGTGCATGTAGAGGCCAGAGGTCAATGTCAGGATCTTCTGTAACGTCAGGATCTTCTTTTAAGACTGAGTCTGAGACGCAATGAACATCAAGCTAAACAAACTGGCTAAACCTAGCTGGTCAACCGGCCCCAGGACTCCTCTGTCTCATCTCTGCCTCCGCACTGACGGGGTTCCAGGCTGGTGCCTCCTGCCTGGCTTCCACACAGCTGCCAGGTACCAGAATCCAAACCCTCACACCTATATGGAGGACATTTTGCTTGACTGAGCCGCCACCATAGCTCGCAGAACTTAGTTTTTAATGGATCAAAAATGCGCAAAAGTTAAAGATGAAACTTTTGTCTCATTAAAAGAATAAAAATAAGTATCTCTTTTGTACATAAAGACTTTTAATAACCTTGAAGGGGAACGTTATAAAGACAGCTATAAAAGAAAAAACTTTAAAATTAGGATTGTGCAAGATAAAACTGCATGCATTGAAACCTAAAAGGCCCTAAGGGTCCTAAGTGGTTATTTGTTAAAGATAATCGACTTGGGTGGATGTTACTTGCTCTAAATATAAAATTGTAATCAACAGTAGAATCTAGATTATGAGAAACTGCATAAAATAAAATGTCATTTCTGCAACAAGTAAACTTATGAAAAGATCAAATGAAGCTGGAGAAAAGTTAAAGCACACATAGACAAAACTAAAGAGCCAT
The DNA here is from genome assembly GCA_902806775.1 of Microtus agrestis. Lineage (NCBI taxonomy): Eukaryota > Metazoa > Chordata > Mammalia > Rodentia > Cricetidae > Microtus > Microtus agrestis. The sequence goes on along the minus strand of CADCXT010002815.1, from coordinate 621,078 downwards.
GTGCTTTGGTGATCAAACTATAAATCACGGTGCTGAAAGGACAGCCCCACAGTGAAGATGGTTTTGAGGTGGCTCTGCAGGGCAAGGAGGCGGGTTGGATGTGCAAAGCAACAAGTGCGCTCGATGACCAAGCTCTGCAGCTTGAACAGGATGGATGTCAATAGGCACCGACCTTTAACAAGTCATCAGTCCATACATGATTTACATACATCTCTGTGTGAGTATTACACTTTAAAATATTTTATATTAAAATTACAATTTTACCAAAGCAACAGTGACATTTTCCGTGGGACCGTATTCCTCTCCTGGCATTCATATTCATGCCCTAAATAGAATGTGCCGCAATCGACTTTTCCCAACCACAAGGCAGTGACAAGTGAGCAGAGACTGATGCTAGGCATGCTTTACGGCACGTAGAACTTCACGTAAGGAGTCCACCTTCCAGAGACTGACTGCGAGGCATGCTTTACGGCAGGCAGAATTTCACGTAAGGAGTCCAGCTCAGTTGGTAGAATGCATGTTCAGCGAGCACCAAGTCCTGGGTCCCAAACTCAGTGTTTAGAAAGATTGCTCCCAAAGGAAGGAAATTCTCACTTACTTTGTTTTCCACGACCTTGCCTCCACGTTCAATGTGTCTCTCTACATAACCAGAGGACAGCAACTCACTACAATGAAAAAGAGATGGCAATTAAGGAGGATACGTACTGCCGCTGAGGTTTCCGAGCTCACTCTCCAGGCCCTGGGTTTGAGTCCCAGTACTTCAGGGGCGAGGGAGGGGTGGTTTTAAATATACATCACATTTGTAAATTTGCATCAGCTTCACACATATCTACTTTAACAATTCTTTAATTCATACTTTTAAAACAAAATCAACACCTTGCAGAGAGGGAAGAGGAAGGAAGGAGACAGCAAGGAGGAAATATGCTAGACAGCTAGTGCTTCTACAAGGAAAGAGAGAAAACCGAACCGCCTCCACCACCTGTTAGCCCACAGCAGAGCACAGCCGATTCCCCCACCCCGCACCCAGGCTAGGAAACTGTAGCAACACCAGTATTTTTTTTTTAAGATATTTTAGTCATGTTTTTTTACTCTAGCTTTCTTACTACTCATATCTTACCAGATGGGTCATGTATGCTACTTTCTTCTTATAAATTATTAGTTCCTATCACACACAGAAAAAGAAAAGGAATGGGGAAAGTGTTGCCAAGATGGGGCAGCAGGTGAAAGACCTGACAACTGCCCAGGTGCTCAGCCTGACGACCTGACTTCAGTCCCTGGGACTCACATCGTGGAAGGACAACTACCTCTCCCAAGTTGTCACATGCACACTGACACCCAAGCACCACATTTACAGGCACACACACACACACTAATAAAAACAAAGAAATGAGAAGTAAAACCTCACCAACATTTTGAAGCTATTGTTAAAGTCTTCTAAACAATCTTCTTGCGTGAGTGGATGCTCACCTAATTAGACACTTATCTATTTACTTACTTTAGACAATGTGTATTGGTTTTTTGCCTAAATGCATGTCTGTGTACTACACTCATGCGGTGTGCATGGAGGCCAGAGGAGAATGTACCATATCAAGAAACTGGAGTTAGAGATGGTTGAGACCCACAATGTGGGTGCTGGGGATTGAACCCAGGTCCTTTACAAGAGCAGACAGTCCTCTCAACTGCTGCACCATCTTGCATAAGAAAACTACTACTAAAGAAGGTTCCTAAAATATACACCTGCACGTAATGAATTTAAGTGGAGATACATAATGGGGGAGAGAATAAGCCAAATAGACATCATATGCCACCAAATTAAATCCCCAGTACCAGAAATGGGATACAACGCTTTCAGTCATTGTCAAAGGGGTCTATAAGCACCCCTAAGACATCACAGACTATTGGCAATGCTGCTGGTTACCCTCGCGAACCCACTGCTGAAGGCAGCACGTATGCATGTATTTGAACATGGAGGAACTGAGGTTGGGCTCTCCTAGAAGCTTCATCCCTTGTGACTAGCATTCACAGTGCTGGAGAAAAATAAGAGGAGAAAAGTCATCATCAGTTTCACCCAGCAACAAACTGATTTTTTTCTCTCCCAGAAGTTATCAATTACATATAGCTTCTTTGTTAGACGTGGGACTCTGCGTCCACTTCCATTCTCAGTACTGAGATTTTCTCTGGCTAGAACTGGTCGAGGTCTTGTGCATGCTATGGCAGGCAATCTCTATGAGTTCACGTGTGCATGAGTCCTGTTGTGTCTGGAGAACACTGTTTCCTCGGAGTCATCTATTACTTCTGGCTCTTACAATCTTTTCACCTTTCTTCTCTATAGATCCCTGAGCCTTGAGAGAAAGGGAGTGAAAGACATCGCATTTAGTGCTAGTGCTCCTAAGTCTCTCGCTGTACATATATCCCAGTGATGGGTCTCTGTGTTACTTATCATCTACTGCAAGAAGAAGCTTCTCTGCTGAGGACTGAGCAATGCACTGGTCCACAGATATCACAATACATCATTAGGAGTCATTTCACAGTTATGCACCTTTAGCGGAATAATAGTAGGTTTACTAGATAGGTTCACGGCCTAGCTAGTCTTAGGTTCTTGGCCTCATTAACAGTGTCAGGGATGGATTCCATCTCACTGAACTAGCCTCAAATCCAGATTTAAAATGGTTAGTTATCCTCCTAACATTTGTGCCACTATTGTACTGGTGGGTGTGTCTTCTAGGCAGGTCACAAACTGCCTGTCTCTTCATCCCAGAGTTGTGGTTACAGGCAACCTTGTCCTTGTAGCACTTGTACAGCCAATCCTTTTCCCACTGAGCCATCTTCCCAGATCCCAAAAAGGTCTTTAGATATTTTAAAGCACTAAAATATAAATAAAATTACCATGAATAACTAAAAAGAATACATGAGGCTATAAATTTTTAATGCCACTCTATTTATACACACTGAGCCAACTTTTTCAAAATCTTCTAAAAATGGTTTTATGAATCATCAAGTCAAGTTATCCCAACTGCAAACCTCTGAGCCCATGGCCCGTCATGAGCACACGGCCCACCCTGAACACACGGCCCGTCACGAGCACATAGCCTGTCGTGAGCACACGGCCTGTCATCATGAGCACCATGCCTACAGTTGTTTGAAATGTAAACTAAATGTACAAGTAAGTGCTACATTAAAGCAGACCTACAGTGTTGCAGAATCTATGACTATACGCTCAGGAAACTAAAGTCCAAGTGTCATTTTGAGAATGTATATTTTTTGAGAATGTATATTTATATTTCCCCTTCACCTGTCATGTATGAGTGTTTGAGAGAGACAGTGTGTGTGTGTGTGTGTGTGTGTGTGACACATGTGTGTGTGGGCACATGAAGTTCATCAGTTTGCCTAGTGTTGCGGGCCAGTGAGCTCCTAGGATCCACTTTTCTCTGCCCCCCTACAGGAATACACAGCCATGTCTGGCTTCTTATGTGGGTACTGGGGGCTCAAACTCGGGTCCTAGCAGAGAAGGCAGATGCAGCATGAGAGAAGCAGTATGCGGAACCTGTATGCCTCAGAAAGAGCTCGTATGCTCCCTCTCCCCAGCTCACTCTCTATTCTAAGTCTGCGAACCTCTCTGCCCCTGGATGTTCGCTCTGTGCTTAAACTTATTTATCTTTGGTTTAAGGGTTAATTTGTTCATCTGTTCTACCTCTGAGGCAGCTCTTTCAGTAGCAAGCCTGGAGGCTGCCACTGACCACATCAGGATACTTATAGGGCTGGTCCACCCACAGCACCACTGAGACTAAGGGCACTTTGTTTTCTAAAATTTATTGTAGTTCCTATATGTGTACGGGTATTTTGCCTACAGGTATGTCTGTGTACCACAGGTGTGCCTGGTGCCTACAGAGGCCAGAAGAGGGCATCATAGTCACCAGAGCTAGAGTTACAAACTGTTGTGGGCCGCCATGTGGGTGTTTAGAATTGAATCCAGGGTTCCTGGAAGAGCAGCCAGTGCTCTAACCAATGAGCCATCACTCCAGCCCCAAGAGAATTTTTAACTTTCTGCTCTGTCATCAATCAGTATAATGGTTGGGCTGTTCTCTTAATTGGCTCCTCTAATGGCCCTAATGTAGCTGCTGCAATTTCTAAGAACCTCATGAAGACAAATATATCCCAAGACTTAACAGAATGAAAGAGGGAGGGGGAAGGAGGGAGGAATGGCTAGCCTATAGTCCACGCTTCTTTAAAGGTGAACAAATGTTTTTACAAAATTTAGATTTAATCTCCTCAGACGTCTTTTCCAGAATTGCGTTATATGGCCACACCTAGGTCAATCCTTTGACAAGGACATTAATCACCGAATACTCTAGAGTCTTCTTCGGGGAACAGGAATCAGGGGGAAAGGGCAGCAGAAAGAATAACTGTCGCAGAGACAAGAGCAGCAGCCTTTCTACTTCTTTTTTTAGGTATGTTAAATATTTCACACATTTCTAAGTGTTTTGGACAAAATGGTAATCTATGTAGTGCAGACTTACCTCAGACAAAACAGGGGACTGCAACAGCATCCACACCACACTTGGTTAACTCAGCCTGTGTCCCAAACAGGATAGGTTCTGGCCAGAATTCTACATGGAGCTCTCCCTTGGCTTTGGTACTATATGACACATCTCCCCTGGAAATGGGGCGGGGGTGGGACACTACCGCATAGAGGCAATGTTATTAACATAACCAGCCAGGTTCCAGCTCTTGGGAATCTGAGCTAACAAATTCCAGGAAGAGGGAGGTGCATATCTTTATGCAACTGATAAAGGACATTGAAGCTGGTCTCTAGAAGCACATAGTGGCCATCTTTAGGATAGTCTTTGGGAGAACAACAGGGGTAGCAGTAGTAATAATTATTGTAATTTCTTAAAAACAGTTCTTAAGTATTCTAGATTTTCAAATTTCAAGGGAACATTTTCATTTGAATTATAAAATCCAGGTGGGAAGACACCATGAATCACAAGGAGAGTGATTACAGCAAAGATAAAGCCCTCCACTCAGGAGCCATGCAGCCATTCCAATCAAGCACCCACAGCTACACCCACTACAAGGGAAGGCCCCTTGTAATTTACACCAGAAACAGTGAGTGCAATTCCGTTTTGTTTGTTCGTAGTTTGTGAAAGTATGCCAAGTATTCTTATTTTAATGATTGGACTGGAAAACCATCCATTAAGGATGTCATTGTGCCTTCTACTGAAACATAAAATAGTACTTATTGCCATCAACAGGGACTAAGTACACTTTCATAAAGTCTCACAAAACAGGAATAATCAAAATTATCTTGTCTTTTTCTTCAGAACATTGTTGTTTATTTATTATAAGGCAAAGCTCTACTTGGATCACTGTAAATAAAGGAAATGAGATGGTCTCCATTGCATAGAGAAAATGCTATCTTACCAGAAATGTACTAAGAAAAGTTCATTCATGCGGACAGCTTACTTAACACCTTGTGTATGGGTGCTTCTTTATGAACTTTAAAAGATAAGACCAATTTTTAAAGTTAGGAATGTATTCTGAACGCTACTTCTCTTTTCATTGGCATGGTATAATAAGCCTAGAACAGTAAAACCAATACAACGTACGTGCATTCAGTCAACACAGAACATGGTGGCCCACATCTGTAATCTAGGTATCCACGATGTCAAGGCGGGATTGCTGCGTGTTTAAGATCAGCCTGAACTAACAAAGGAAAACCTTGTCTTGAAGAACTAAACAACAGCAAACATTTTCTGTCAATAATGACTTATTTTGTTTGCTGGAAACTATCATGAACCAGAGGTAGCTTACATAATACAAAAATTGGGGAGCTAAGACCAAGTATTTGATCTTCTATCTGCCCGCTGCCATTTACTGGCTATGTAACTTTGAAAAAATCATTTAATCTTTATGAATATAATTTGTCCATGTTTAAGATGGAGACTATAAATTTGATATGATAGTAAGCCTGCCTCTAAGTGATTTCACATGACTTTGATAATCTTGATTTCAACCAAACCACTAATTTGTATCTACAAATCTTTCTCTAGAATTCCCTGTTGAAATTTTTTTTATTATTTTTATTTTTTTTAGATTTATTTACTTTATTCATATAAGGATTTTGCCTCCATGTATGTCTATGTGCCACGTGCATGCCAGGTGCCCATGGAGGTCAGAAGACAGCATCAAATGCCCTGAAACTGGAATATGGATGGTTGTGAGCCACCACGTGGGTGCTGGCAGTCGAACCTAAGTACTCTGCAGAACAAGGGCTCTACCTACAGCGTGAGTACTTCTTGAATGCTGGCTCTTTTCTGGGTAGGGCCACCACTTTGTCAGGTTCTACCTGCCCTCTTTGTGGTTGTGATATGCATATTATCATTGTTCTTGCCTACTGAATTTTCCGACTATGTCTGTAAAAACTAGAAACCACGTGGAGATCAGCCCTTACTCTTACTATTCTTCTTATTCTCCCTGATACGTCTTCTACTTCTTCCCCTTACTCTCCTTTTTTCTTCTCCCTATTCTTCCCCTTATTCTTCCTCTCCTCAGCACCCCCTTTCGCTTCACTTTCTCCCCTCACATGAAAAAAATATAGACTATGCAGAGGTAACGTATCTGAGTTAATTTTTTTACCCTCAGATCCTCGCCTGCCATAGACATCCAGTTCTGAGCCCTGAAGGGATACTGAGTTTGGTACTCAAGGCCCCTGGTCTATATCCAGCCCCTTATTGGGGTTTTTTAACCACTGAAGCTACCTATGATTTTTCATTGCCGTTCACCTCTGTCTTGTGCAGTTAAACTGCTTGTGTTCTTTGATCTCAGGAAAATCATCCACTTGCACATACTTCAAACTTTCCAATGCCCCCTTTCTCATTTGTATTATGTTATACTTTTGTGCAGTGAAACTTCAACCATGTTAAATTTAACTCATCTGCCAAAGCCTTGCACTTCACCACGGCATCCGAGTGACCGTTGGTTCCATTCATGACCAGAGTTATCAGTCGGTCCCTCAGCATACCACATAATGCCCAGAGCCCTTTACATATTTTAGTCTCTTTACTATGAGAAGATCCTCCCGTATTTGTCTCTCCTCAAATCTTCAAAGTAGTCATGGTGACTTCCTGATGACTTTTCCAGTCTACTTTACACCACTGTTCTTCCACAGTGTTCGCTAGAATTCAAACACATGGCTCTCCTAAGCAACAATCAACTGTGTGCCAAAGTGTGTCCTAGCAATAGCTTTAGGATGACAAAAACATGCAGACATCACCGTATCTAAGTTATCATATTAACATAGCATGCAGGGAAGAAGTCAGAGTCTTAGGGTTTTGAAGTGCTACACTAAGGACATACCACTTCCAGTATGGTAATTTAATATGCATAAGAAACAAATGAACAATCTGGAATGGCCTCAGGACAACTACCTAACCTCAGGTGCTTTCCCTAAAATGTGACCACAAGACTGAGATTAAGAATATGAAGACTCTTAACTAAAACCTCAGAAAGACTTTAGGCTGTTTTCTCAAGACCATATATCAATAGAAAAGCCTTTCCAAGACTCCTAAGAGCCTGCTAACTCCCCTAAACAAGCAAAGTCCTAGGGATCCCTGTTCAGTGATAGAGATAAAATCCAGGCCATCATACATGCAAAACAAGGGCTGTCCCATTACATCCCCAGCTCTATGAGGATCTTGAAGGTATGATTCATAGATATCATCAAATAAATGAAATGCTAATGAGAATCTTGAAGACATTGTCTCACAGAGCCTTGCTTGCAGCCCAAAGTGGAGAGGGCTATCTTAAAAACATTTATAAATATATTTTGACTAATGGGGGTAAATTCAAATAAGATTCACATTAATTTCACCAAATTAAGAGTAGTATTTCTAGAATGCTAGCTAGGATAAAAAAAAGTCATTTTAATTGTTTATAGTCAGAAGTTGGGCCTGGAAAGATACTTAAGCTAAAACAACGTAGGCCATTTCATATATATATATATATATATATATATAGGTGATCAGAGAGGGAGGCTAAGACCACAAAGAACCATTCCCAAGAAAGAAACAAACCCCTAATTAATCATCCCCAGCCAAGCCTGGTGATACACGTTCCTATTTACAGCCCTTAAGAGGCTGAGGCAAGAGTCTGAGTTGAAGCCAGCTAGGGTTAAGTATTAAGACGCCTCCAAGACAAGTAGGAAATATCAACGACCAAATAAAATACATTCTCCTTTACCAAAGCGGGAGAACCAAGTGACATACCTGGCTCAGAGCCACATGTTTACTGGATCATTGGCTTCTTGGTAGGTCCCATCTGTACCCATTTGGACAGCGCTGTCTTTTACGGTCATCCTGTCCTTCTCTACCTTCAACTTATATGGAATAAATAGCTTAATTTTTAGGCCCGATGCTTATACCTCTTACCCTTAGAAGCCCTCCTGGATGCTGAGACCTGATTCAGATGCTGAGACTCTGACCCTTGAAGTTTCTCTTGATGCTTTAATGGAGCAAAGAATTCAGTACCTCTTGCATAAGTGAAAATATAAATACTTTGTGGCCAGCAGAAGTTATTGATTAAAAATGGCTATTTTTATGGCCACTCCATTCTAATAGAGTTCCCTTCCTCCCATATCTGAGCTGGTTCGTACGTAATATGGAAAAAGTGATCCTATGTATCATCTATGACCCAATGCTTCTAATATATATATATGAGAGCGAGAGAAAAACTTCTTTTTTAAATCATACCAATATGTTGTCAAGACACCCAAACAGCATGAGGAAACAAATCATGTCCCTAACCAACAGCAATACCTGAATTCCCAGTTAACACTGGCACTAATTTCTTTTCTTTCTTTCCTTCCCTCCTTCCTTTTCTCAAGTATAACTTGCATTGTATTTTTCCAGTGTGCTCTTTTCTTCTGGCCTTAGAAAACCACTTCTCTACATGGACTTTAGCAAAGGTTGTGGTGCAGCACCAAAGTCTAAACCATGGTGAGGGTGTTCAGTCCTTTCAGGCTTCACGAGATCAAGTCCTGACTACCTGGTTATGAATGGCACAGCTTACACAGTAATGCATCTTGACATAGAATCTAAGAAGCACACAAGCATTGAAGACACTTGCTTCAGAAATGTCCCTGACAGCAGCAACCTCTACAATATTCCAAATTATGAACTTCTTAGTGGCCTTGTCCTTGGGCATGCACCAGGCGCAGTCTGCGCAGCGATATGGCTACACATGGTCTCAGCCCTTTTTTGGCATGACTGCTCTTTCTTTTATCCTTTTCTCTTCTTTCCTTTTTAATTTTTGTGGCCAAGGTCATTTGGAATCCAGAAACACTATTGGATTCTAGAAACACTAGTGCCCCAGCTAGCGTAAAACCTATCTGTACAGTCCATGCACAGAAATATGCAATATAATAAACCTATCTGTACAGTCCATACACAGAAGTATGCAAATAATAAATCTATCTGTACAGTCCATGCACGGAAGTATGCAAATAATAAACCTATCTGTACAGTTCATGCACGGAACCATGCAACTAATAAACCTATCTGTACAGTCCATACACGGAAGTATGCAAAATAATAAACCTATCTGTACAGTCCATACACGGAAGTATGCAAATAATAAACCTATCTGTACAGTCCATACACGGAAGTATGCATCTGTAACATCAAGAGTTAATTATTCATTCTTCAGCTTAGTTTTACGCCCAAATTACTAACTATTCCCTCAGCACATAATAACCAGTGTATAAAAGTCTTGTTGTTTATGCTACAGGAAATTCAAGCTACAAAAGTGAATTAAAAGCTTATCCATGACATACATTTTGGTTGAGAGTTCCATTTTGTTACTTTCTAAGCAGTAAACATGAAAATTCCTCCCACTTATGTACTTACAAGGGAACTACGGAACATGCTTGTGCTGAAAGAACATTTTTAGCTACTGTGGGGGTCAGAAAGGGTAGACCCATGTATTTGGATGTTTGGTCCCCAGTTGGTAGAACTGTTTGTAAAGGACTGAGAGATGTGGCCTTGTTGGAGGAGGTGTGGCCTTAATGAAAAAGGAATGTCACTGGGGGTAGGCTTTGCTGTTTCAGAAACTTGTACTGATCCCCATCCCCTCTCTCTCCATCCCTTCCTCCTTCCCTCCCTGTCTTCCTCCTTCTGCCTGCAACCTGCAGATCAGATGTGAGCTCTCAGGCTGCTCTAGTACCACGCCAGCCTGCCTGCCTGAGGCCATGCTCCCCACTATGATGTTCACGAACTAATCTTTTGAAACTGTAAGCAAGTGTCCAATTAAATAGTAGCTTTTATAGGATGCCTTGTTCATGGTGACTAATAACAGCCATAGGAGAGTCACAAAGACAATTACATTCTACCTAAGTCAAAATCTGATGAAAATTCAATGTGCATACTCAGAATAAATATGCTTAGTGAACATAGAGATGGAGACTGTCATTGATGTTAGCTCTTATTTATAGACTCCTTATTTCTTATAAAGTAAAGACTTCTAAGTCTAGCTTTGCAGTAGGGTCAAAGGATTGTAAAGAAAAAAAGCCAGATCATATGCACATTACAAAATCAGAACTTTCTAACGTTACTATAGACTATAAAATGTCACCAAATGTGAATGTATAATCAAACTACATTTTACAAATACCCTAGTAAGCATCTATTAGCATATAATGATGTGTTACATATTCTAATTGTTGTAACTCATTGACACTTTGATAATCAGGGATACCAGGGAACACACAAGAGTAAAGCAATGAAAAGGAGCCCCGGGTGAAATGTATGGAATTCAACCAAGGGCGACAGACACACTTCTCTCCAAGATAGCCAAGTCCAGGACTAATGCGATTGACTTAGGACACTTTTCCATATCTTTATTTATTGTTTGTAACATGGGCTCCAGGAATAAAAGTTAGGTCCCCAGGTTAACACAGCAAGCAACTGACCAACTAAGTCATCTCCCCAGTCCCACTTTAATGTTTTAAATTTGAATTAGTTCTTTGAGAATTGCATAAAATGTGTCTTGCTTTTATTCACCTTTCTCCCTCAGTTTTTCCCAGATCCATCCCTTCTTCACACCTCTATGTCCTTTTCTTCTCTTTTTTTTAAAACCTATGAAGACCAATTTGTGCAGCCCAGATATTCTTGGATGTGTGATCTTCAAATGGTCCATATCCCAAGGCTACTCTCTTGGAGGAAACTTGACTTTTTGTTATGTTTTGTTTTTTGTTTTGGGTTTTTTGTTTGTTTTTTGTTGTGTTGTTGTTGTTTTTGTTGTTTGTCTTTCAGTGGCTAGCAATTGTTGATAGCATGTCCAACTTCTCTCTCCATGTTGGGACTTGGTCTTCCTCAGACCTACAAAAGACTTGTGAATACTGTTCACAACCACCATGAGTTCACATGTACATTTGCCCTGCTGTGCTCAGAAGACACCATCTACTTATAGTTGACCACCACATCTGGCTCTTAGACTGTTTCCGTTCCCTCTTCTCCAGTGATCCCTATGCCTTGGAAAGAAGGGTCCAGTATAGATGTCCACTCAAGGCTTAGCATTCTGACATCTCTTATTTTCTGCACCCTGGCCAGTTGTGGGTTTCTGTGCCATCTGCTGCAAATAAAATATTCCCTGATAAGGACTGAGAGATGCATTGATCTATTGTAGAATGATAAATGATTAGGAGTAAATTTTATACTATACCAATTGAGCAACAAAATAGTAGTAGGTTCTTCCCTACGGTACATGGCCTGTCTAGCTTGATAACAGTGCCAGGTATAGGTTTCATCTGATGGCTCAAAGAATAAGTTCAACCTGAAAGTGGTTGGGTACCCCTGGTATTCATGCCACTGCTGAAGCAGTAGACATGTTGGGCCTGTCAATGTCTTGGGTCCCAAGTTTCACAGTGGAATAAAATTGGTGATTAATTTTCTCTTTTGAGAGCTGGCTCACCACCTTCTAGCACTATGAAAACTAGTCAGTCGGGATGAAGCGTCCAGGCCTGTGACAGTTTGATTTCTCCATGTTCTATGATTTAAGTATGCAACGTCTTCAGTAATAGGATCTTACTGTTAAGTTCATTCTAGGAGAGTAATCAAGTCCTTTGGCAATAGTGTGTACAGTTTTGGGAGGTCTCTGTCAGGTTTAGAGCATCTGGAGGGTAGCCAAGCACTTTGGCAACAGTCTTTACAGACTTGGTGTATCTACGGGCACTGGCCAACAACTCAATCTAAAGAAGCAACCCATTCTCAGCAATGGGCCTTTTATTTGTTAGTCTCTGGTGTCTAGTAGCAGGATTACTGTCTGGCTAGAGGCTAACTGTACCTTAACATATATATATATATATGTATATGTATATATACACACACACACACATATATATATATATATATACTACTATGCTACTAAATGGATGAAGTGTGGAATATATATTTGGAAAAGATATACATGTATATACATATATACATATTTATGTTTATGGAAACTTGTACAGCAGTATATTTTCATATGACTTCTGAAATATCTTTAGTATTATCACTCTATATTTCCTTCTTTACCTTGCTCTCCTCCCCAACCAAATTTAACATGTCCTATTCCACTATTTCCTTTCCTGATCTATCTTTTATTAAAAATTGATTCTCTTCTCATACTATATATCATCATTATAGTTTTTCCTCCTCCTCTGCTCCTCCCTTCCTACCGCGTCCTCCAGATTTACTTTTTCCTATACTTCTACAACAACCAAACATAATAAAAACATAAAAGGATAAAACAAAAACTAACACACTGCAATTAAACATAGCAATCCAACAGGAGGAAAAGAGTCCCAAGAGCAGCAACAAGAGTGAAAAACTGTCCGCAAAAATAACAGTAAAAGGGATCAAAACTAAAATTTTAACATATGCATTAAACCCAAACATTTTACAGCATGTGCAAACTTTTCCCAACATCTATAAGAGTTACAAATATCATTAAAAAATTTCAGTAGGAGTACAATGACATACATTGATGTTATCAAATACCACCAGTTCCAGTCTCTGAGCAACAGTGACAGGAACCCCAATTTCCCCTTCTAGGAAGACTTTTTTTTTTTTTTGGGGGGGGGAATTAGGAAGGGGGAAATACCATAGGCCAGATGAAAGGAATAGGGTTGGACTTTCTTCTTGTCTGGAGATGGAGTTATTGGTGCCCAATTTTCTCATTAGAAAAGAACTAAGCTTCTTTTTTAAGCCGACAGTTAGTGACCTCGCCTGAACAGCACAAACATAAGAGGTTGTAGAAACAGGCTATAATAGGATAAAACAAAAAGCCCTAACACACTGCAATTAAACATAGGCAATCCAACAGGAGGAAAAGAGTCCCAAGAGCAGCCCTTTTTCTCCCTCCCCCTTTTTTTCTTTTTTTCTTCCCCTTTTCTTTTTTTTTTTTTTTTTTTTTTTCTTTTTCTTTCTCTTCTCTCCTTTTTTTCTTTTCTTTTTTTTGGGGGGGGGGGGGGTTTTTTTTTCCCCCCTTTTCCTTAGAGGTCCTTGCCCCCCCCGGGGGCGGGGGGGCCCCCCCCCCCCCCCCTTTTTTTTTGGGTGGGTTTTTTTCCCCCCCCCCCCCCCGGGGGGTGAAAAAAAAAAAAAAAAAAAAAAAAACAAGAGTGAAAGACCTATTTGTTCTCACAGTCAGGGGTAGGACTAGTTTCCAAGGACAAATATTACCAGTCTTATGCCAAAATTTACCTAGATTTCCCATAAATATTCTAGAAATAAGAGGTTTGTGTATTAAAATGAACGAGATGTGGTGGTGTATGCCGGTAATCTTACTACTTGTAAGGCAGGAAGGTCATTATCATTAATCATTAATCAAAGGCCAACTAGAAAGAAATCATGCTGAGTGAACTAACAAAGACCCAGAAAGACAAACATGGTATGTACTCATAAGTGGATATTAGATATCAAGAAAAGGAAAACCAGTCTACAGCTAGGGAGAAGCTAGGTAACAAGGAGAGCCCAAAGAAGGACATACAGGTTTCCCTAGGAAGGGGAAATAGAAGAGATCTCCTGGGTAAACTGGGGTTGGGGATGGAAACATGAGGGATTCAGTTGACTGGGTTGGAGGTGGGACAGAGGAGGAGAGTAATGAAAGAGACGTCTTGATGGGGAGTGTATTTCCTAGCACCAGAGAAACCCCCAGGAATCCACAAGGATGACCCCAGCTAAGACTCCTAGCAATAGTGGAGAGGATGCCTAAACTGGCCCTCTCCTGTAATCAGATTGGTGACTATCCTAATTGTCATCAGAGAACCTTCATCCAGTAACTGTTGGAAGCAGATGCAGTGATCCACAGCCAACCACTGTGCCAAGCTTCAAGAGTCCTATTGAAGAGAAGTAGAAGGGATTGTGCAAGTGGGGGTGGAGAGGATATCAAGGCCATGCCAGGGGAGCCCAGAGACAGCTGACCTGAGCTCATAGAAGCTCACAGACCCGGGACCATGATGTGGGATGTCCTTCTGTATATGTGTTGCTTATATTGGTTGATGAATAAAGTTGTTTCGACTAATGGCTTAGCAGAGTAAAACCAGGAGGGAAATCCAAACAGAGAGAGAGAGAGAGTAGGTGGAGTCGAGGAGACACCATGTAGCAGCTGAAGGATAAAGATGCCAAAATATTACCATAATGCCACAGTCTCATGGCAATAGATAAATTAATAGAAATGGATTCATTTAAAATGTAAGAGCTAGGTAGGGATATGCCTGAGCTATTGGCCAAACAGTGTTGTAATTAATATAGTTTCTGTGTGATTATTCAGGTCTGGGCAGCCAAGAAATGACAGTGCAGTCTCTGTTTACAGGACAAACATCTAGGGAACCTGCATGGGACCAACCTAGTTCCTCTACATGTGTGTAACAGTTGTGTAGTTTAGTCTGTTTGTGGAGCTCCTAGTAGTAAGATCTGTCCCTGGCACTTTGGCTGGCTTTTGGGAACCTATTCCCCATGCTGGGTTGCCTCCCAAGTCTTGATATGGAGTGAGGAGCTTGGTCCTGCCTTAACTAGATTTTCCATGCTTGATTGATATCCATGGGAGTCCTGCCTCTTTTTGAAGGGAAATGGAGGAGGGGTTGATGAGATGTAAAATAAATGAAAATTTTTAATTAATAAAAAATGCCTTAGGAGGAAAAAAATCAGGGATGTGCCATAATGAGCAAGTCAGTAAGAACAATAAGCCGCTTCCCTCCATGGCCTCTGCATCTGCTCCTGCCTACAGGTTCCAGCCCTGCTGGAGTTCCTGTCCTGACTTCCTTCAGTGACACGCTACAGTGTGGAAGTGTAAACCAGATAAGCCCTTTCCTCCCCAAATTGCTTTGGTCATGGTGTTTCATCACAGCAATGATAACCCTAACTAAGACAGAAGCCACTAGCACAGTGCAAGGCTTGTGTGAAAAACATCATGGACATGCACAGTCAGGCCTCTTGAGAGGAAACAGAAGACAGAAACCTTCTCAGAAAATACCTGTGTGATCCTTACCGGGGCTAATTACTTGTGTGTTCCTCACCAAGGCTGGTCACCTGGCCTAAAAAAGGAGCTTTCTGTTTGTCAGGTTAGTATAGCATAGTTTCAACACTCAGACACCCAAACTGACCTAATTGCACCACCTGCTGTAAGTCACCTTGTCGTCAGCTGTCTATCCTGGATGCAGAGATGATGGCTATTCCCAGAGAGAAAACCTGCCCTGCCGGGGTAATGGAGACGCGCTCCCCCAACCACTGGGACTCAGAGATCTAGGCTTCTTACCGCTACTGCTCCTTACCACTCCAACTCTAGAGCCAGTCCTGAGGGCTCATGCCTGCCATTCTGGCACTTGGGAGGCCAACACCAGAGTATAACTACAAACTCAAGGCCACGATGGGCTACACAGTTTGAAACTGTCTAAAAAAGAAGAAAAATTTAAACTCTAGATGCTACACCTTCTATAATTCATTCATTCAGATTTCTGAGATTTTTGCTTCCAAGCTATAAGTCCGCTTTGTCTCTAATTACTAAAATTCCAGAAGTTAGCTTTGGCACACTGCAGGGTCTTCCACCTTTCGGTGAACTACAACAACTGTCCTTTCCTTAAAACAGTAGGGGAGCAAACACTAGCCATGGCACAGAATGGGCGCTGCAAAAATGACTTCCTAGGTCAGGTGATGGTAGCACACGCCTTTAATCGCAGCAGAGGCAGGCAGATCTCTGTGAGTTCAAGGCCAGCCTGGTCCACAAGAGCTAGTTCATTCCAGGGCAGGCTCCAAAGCTACAGAGAAATCCTATCTCGGAAAAAAAAAGACTTTCTACAGCAGACGCCTGTCCAGGAAAATGTGCTGCCAAGTCCTCTGAATGTGTGAAGCCTCTAAAATATCTGCAACTCCTTTTTGCTGTCATTAATAATCTACAATCCTATTAATAGCATTTAGACAGACGACTCTACTTGCCATAAAGCATGAATAATTGTTAATTCGAGAGAAGTATGGACAATTCTCTTTTCTTCTCTCATATCTTCACAGATATAAAACAAAATTATGAAAATTTGTCACTTTACAAAACTTTAGAGTTCAATACCTTTTAATAATTAAAGTAACCCCCAGTTATTCAACACAACCAATTTTTGAGGTATGTGGTGCCTCTGGCTCTCAAACATTTCCTAAGGTCTACTTGAATCAACTTTCCACCCTGTTAAGTCCATTCTTATTGCTTCTGAAATGTTGCCTGTTCCCGGAACTGGAACACTATAATGGAACGGCCACTACAATGAAGCCAAAGTGCACACAACATGCAAAAATTCAGTACGTCAGCACTACCTACAAGGAGGAAGGCTTCTGGAGTTTTATTTTAAAAAACAAAACAAACAAAGAAACAAGCAAGGTCTCCCTGTGTAGCCCTGGATACCCTGGAATTCACCATAAAGACTAAGGCTGTCCTGAACTCCTCCACCCGCCCCTGCCACACCCAAAGCTAGGATTAATGGCGTGGATTATAACATCCAGCAGGATGGAAGTCAAATCTTCATTCTTCTACTCAGAGCATATAATTTCTGTGCTTGAGCATTGCCGTGTTCAGTCAGACCCAGGGGAATCTCGGTGATACAGGCACAAACTGGACACCAAGGAACAAAAGCTGACCCTCACCATTTGCGCTTAAAAGGGGACCTTTGCCATCCCTTCCATTAGCTGTCAATTCTTACCCAAGGGCCATTTCCAGGAAATACCAGACGAGACAAGGGGTAATCAAGCCAGTTTTATTTGGGTTCCACTAAAATGTCTCCCTCTTTCCAGTACCAGAATATTACAATAAAGGATTATCTTTATTTATTTTGGGGGGGCACTGTTTTTTTTTTAACAAACTATGGCAGAACTGAATAGTCGGCTTAGTTTTCATTTCTACACTGTCATCCTGAGATCATCTCATTTCAGTCACTGATACTGCAGCCACTCAAAATGTTTATAAAATTTCTCTTTGGATTGCCTTCAAAGAGAACTAAAGCATCACATGAGTGAAAGGAGACCATTACGCCAGCCAAAGGCTGGGGCACATGCAGCTTGTGCATCCTTATCTGAAACTCTGAGGACGGGAACTGTGCGTTTTCAGACATTTCTCTGATTTGGCTACTTTTTTTTTATTGACTTATACATTTTGCTTTGCTCCCCGCCCTACCTCACCTCCCTCTTCAACCCTCTCCCAAGGTCCCCATGCTCCCAATTTACTCAGGAGATCTTGTCTTTTTCTACTTCCCATGTAGATTAGATCTATGTAAGTCTCTCTTAGGGTCCTCATTGTTGTCTAGGCTCTCTGGGGTTGTGGTTTGTAGACTGGTTTTCTTGGCTTTATGTTTAAAAATCACATATGAATGGGTACATGTGATAATTGTCTTTCTGGATCTGGGTTACCTCACTCAAAACGATGTTTTCTAGCTCCATCCATTTGCCTGCAAAATTCAAGTTGTCGTTATTTTTTCTGCTGTGTAGTACTCTATTGTGTAACGTTTGCAAATATCTAATAAGACATCTTCAGAATGGGACTCAAGTCCAGACAAAAAAAATCATTTATTTTTCATATATTCTAAATGTACAAGCCCAAAGGCAATTTTATACAGTACTTTTAAGTTCATACCTTCACTGTGACCTGCATCAGGAAATCTAATACAGAATTTCCCACAACTAGCCTCAAGTCAGTACTTTAAATTTTTCAACTGTGGGGCATATTTCAGATTTTTACATTTAAAATGTCTTCTCTATAATTAGGCTAATTACATATCCAAAGATGATTCTTGGTGCTTTTGGCTGCTTCTAAAACACAAGTATATCTGAATTATGTTACTTTACTACACAAAGGTACTAAAGACTTTGACAGCAAATCCCCCAAATATCTTATGATCATCACTACAATTTCTTAAATAAGCAACAAATGATGAACAATAATTAAAATGACGGTGTAATGAGTTGCCCTGAGTAAGCATCTATGTTCTAAGACTAACAGTTGTGCCACAATTGCGGATAAAGGGCTTCATTTTCCTGTGTCCTTCCACATTGCAAAATTATGCCTGGAAAAAAATTTAAGCAAATTTTTGTAGGAAATCACTAAAGTGTCTTGACCTGAAGACTTGTACGGCCAGGAGAATGTGCTGTGTGCATAGCCATTGTGAATGTCTGTGCTCAGACATACGGGTCTATCTAAGGCCTTTGCTCAGGGAACTCTTCACAATTATCTGATAAATCATTGTGTTCTTCTTTATCTAAATTCAGCCACTAACCCAGCAAAGGAACAACAGTGTTTTCGTTGATGCCTCTGAGCCATAAATTTCAGATTACGTTTGATAAAGGAGACGCCAATGAGTAACAGCAAGAGAGCGTGCTCAGCTGCTGCAGAATAAACGGAGACCTTGTCACAACATAACGTCCAGACCCCCCTGAAGAAGCTGAGAAAGAAACCATGCATGTGCAGGACTTACAGTCTTCCCTGGGCTCTCTCTAGTTTCTACTCTAATTTTAGATTTCAGTATCAAATTACTCAGGTATCTGAAGAAAATAGCTTAATAAAACTAAAGCACTGTCTTTGCCTAGGAAGTAAAAGGAGGGAAGAAATACCTATGAGCATTGCATGCAAATAGATCCAAAAGGACAGATTTTATGAAGTAACAAAGAATCTACACTTTAAAAGTCCAATGAAATTGAAATTAAATGTATGTAGGAACAAGAGATTGCACAGAATTCAAGGAATGCTTTTTGTAAAATGTTTTTTATTTTTATTTTTTTTTTTTTTTTTTTTTTTTTTTTTTTTTTTATTTATTTATTTTTTTTTTTTTTTTTTTTTTTTTGGGTTTTTTTTTTGTTTTGGGGGCCTTTTTTGAACTTTCTTTTTTGGAAGAGGGGGGCCCCCAACTCACAGAGATCCCCCTGTCTCTGTTGCTGGGAAAATGTTTTTTAATCATCTCCAGCTTATCCTGCATGCAGATTCCTGGGCCATAGTAATTGAGGCTGGCAGAGCCTTAGGAGATGACTGGAAATCTGAAACAGCAAGTGTCACATGCACTGTCGTTAGAGACTAGAAACCACGCAAGTGATTGCCACAGTTCAAGAACAGACAACCAAGAATGTTCTACAAGTTTCTCTAGGCAAAACAGTGATTCTTTGTTTTCTCTCTAATGTTCACTGTTTTTAAACCTGGTCAGCACTTGGAAACAAGATGTACCTACATTATGTTTCTTTGTAATGTTCTTCCACAGACATCATTGCTATTTCTTCTTCAAGTGCACTTTATACTTCAACATCTGTTATTAAAAGCATTCTATATGGGCCAGGCAGTGGTGGCGCACACCTTTAAATCCAGCACTCGGGAGGCAGAGGCAGGTGGATCTCTGTGAGTTCGAGGCCAGCCTGGTCTACAGAGCCAGTTCCAGGACAGGCACCAAAGCTACAGAAAGAAACCCTGTCTCAAAAAAAAAAAAAGTATTTTATATAAAATGATATATTTCAGCAGCGAGTTTAAAATAAAATCTGCTAACAAAAATTTAAAAAGGAATTTATATACTACTCACAAACTCCATCTAATCTTAGATTTCTGTAAGGTCAGGGTAAAGACATATGTTAGCTACCGAAAAGGCATACGAGAGAGTACAGATGAAAAGTTCTGCTCTGGATAAGGTAAGACGCTAGACTTTGGACAAGTGACTTACCCGGCACACACTTCAGTTTGAGTAACGGACAACTTCCTAATTTGTAGCTGTGAGAACTGATGCAGGCAGAGGTCAAAGCTTCCAAGACCCTGTGCGTGTCACTGAATCCTCAGGGAAAGCCCTCTTCCGGGAACAACTGGCAGGCCATTGGAAACATACAGCTGGACTTACTTCACACTGGGGTGTGTGTGTGTGTGTGTGTGTGTGTGTGTGTGTGTGTGTGTGTGTGTGTATGTGGATTAAATATCAATTATTTACTAAAATTATTACAGAAGGAAAAGAAAAGCTGGATGACTGACTATTTGCTCAATGAGCAAGGCCTTCCTCAAATTAAAATCAAAATTAAGATCAAATATAATAATTAAAAGTCCTCGCTGATTTGGAAAACTAGTACATTCATGACAATAAACTCTCATATGCAACAATAAACTCAGTTAATTATATCATTATTTATCAGTTGATGGGGGGAAAAGACAATCACAGAGGATGTAGAGGAAGGCCATAAAAACCGAGAAACATTATTTGACTGTGAACCATGACTTGACATTCTGCTTTTCTAAGCCAATGACCACCTTGATACCAAGAATGTCTGAGAACTTTGCATTTATCTTCTTTCTCGGAGAGCAGCCCAGGCAGAAGAAACAAAACAGTCTTCTCTGCCCAGCTTCCTGGGATGTTTACTCTACTCTATGGGATGAAATGTTTTCCGTTTCTACAGCAAACAAAACCAAACAAGACCTTAAACTAAACTGCTGTAAATCCGCTTTTCTGTGCAAGGAGGCCAGCCTCTTTTTTCAAAAGCTGGTTGGAGTCCTGAAACAGGACATGACTCAAGAAAGCATGGCCAGACAAGAATTACAGGAACCTGAGGCACT